>VZTN01026726.1:1686-38621 GCA_013400515.1 Erpornis zantholeuca | reverse complement strand
CCGAGCCCCGGACATGGCGGCGCCGGGAGGGGGCTCCGCCAGCTACGGGTGCTGATCCGGCCGCCGCGTCCCCCTGCCCGCCCGTCCCTCCCCGCCCATGGGCGAGACATGGACTACGAGTTCAAGTCGAAGCTGGCGGCCGAGCGCGAGCGGGTGGAGGACCTGTTCGAGTACGAGGGATGCAAGGTGGGCAGAGGCACCTACGGGCACGTCTACAAGGCCCGCCGCAAGGACGGGTAAGGGCCGCGCCGAGAAACCCTTCCACCCCCCCGCACCAGCGCCCTCCCCTCCTTCCTTCGTCTCCCTCCCTCCTCGGAAAGTTTCTGGCAGCACGGGGGCCGGAGCGCGGAGCCCGCCCGGGTATCCTCTGCCCCGCTCCGGGAGCGGGCCCCGGTGCCCCGGCCCCGCGGATCGGTGCCCGGCTCCTCGGAGTCACGGAATCAGTTAGGTTGGAAAAGACCTCTGAGATCATCGAGTCCAACCTATGACCGAACATCACCATGTTCAGCTAGACCGTGGTACTTAAGTGCCACATTCAGTCTTCCATTAAACACCTCCAGGGACGGTGAGTCCACCACCTCCCTGGGCAGTCCATTCCAATGTCTAATCATCCTTTATGTAAGCAGTTCTACCTAATGTCCAACCTAAAGCTCGTCCTGCTCTGCCACGCTTCCCCCCGCCATCCCTGGTGCGGTCTCAGCAGGCTGTGCTCTGGGGTGTCCTTTGCTTTTCACGCAGTGTTTCAGGTCGTCGCTTTCGTCTTTTGTGTTGACCGCGTTCTTACTTGGACGTTGTGTTCCGATCACTTGCAGGGGATTGGGAAGCGAGGAGCACCTGGCTCCCGACGGCCCCTCTCCCGCTGCTCACTCCCGGGGCATGTGTTGGTCCCTGGTGTGTCCCCAGCCCCAGCTACCCCGCTTGTCCCAGTGCCGGGCAGGCTTGGCTTGATGGCCTGTCTGGGACACTCCTTGGAGGCAGAGCTGGCGGCTGCTGTCCAGTACCTACGCACAGGTGTGTCTCCATCAGTTTCCCGTGAGAGAGCAGAATACAGGTCCCTGTCCCCAAACACCTGGCTGGTGGATTGATCCAGAGAGGTCCTTAAGGCATTAATCCCATGTATGTTGGCCACGCAAGGTTTCTTCTCTTCTCTGGGGAAAAGACACCTGGCACCATGGGATAGATATTCCATGGATGCCATTTTCACTGTACTGTAGTTAAGGGAGTGATGGAGAGCTAGGGTTGCAATTTGGGATTGCTTGGCTGGTGTGCAGTTATTGAAGGGGAGCAGTCCTGAGGCCTGAGCAAGGCTCTCGTGCAGGTGTAGGTTCCAAATAGAATCCTTTGCTTTCAGAAGAGCCATTGAGCACTTTCTCACCGTGGTGTGTGCCTGGTGCACAAACACAGCCTATGTTTGCAGACTGCTGTAAGTGTACTGTAAGGCTGAATAAAATACACCTGTGAGTTGGGGGTGATTCCTTTCTGTCAGAATGCTAAAGGGAATAGCCTTCCATTATAGCCAACTGAAACTGAAAAAGAAGAGACTGAATGCGGGAAAATGACAATTTTTACATTTGGAAAGTGGTTAAGAGAATGCTACTAGATTAGTAGAGAAGTCCTGGTATTCTTCTGTAGGAGTTAATGGCATTCATATGTGTTTTGAAAATTTAAACTGAACTGAGAGGTTGTAATATAAAAGTGATCAATAACTGAAAGGTAGACGTTAATTCCGGTGAAGGATTAAATACTGGGAAATGCTTGCTCTGCAACCTTAGGAATACTAGAGCTTAGCTAACTTGAAATAGTAAAGCTTTTCCAGGTCTTACATCTACCGATGATCTCTTTTTTGATATTTTTAATTTAAGTGGTCATGGTTTCTTCTTTTTCCTAAGTATTAATTTTATATATATATATGTAAAACATACTTGGGATATATGAAAGGAAGTGATAATAAAACCACCAAAAATGATAGTTAAATGTTTTTTGCTGTTCTTTGATATACTAAGCCAAGAGCAGCATAAAAAAAAGGAGAGCTTTAGGTTTACTGTTTTATAAAAAAAAAAAAAAGATGTCTGTTTTTAACTTACCTGTTTCATTTCCATTATCTGCTATAGAAAGCCATCACAAGAATTACATTGCTGCTACAAAGCACAATAAAGGACATGTCTTCAATACTACAATAATAGCAGTATGACAAATGCAAATGGATAGTAAAGTGAAAGTAAATATGATAAAAAGATAGCTAATGTGTCAGAGCTGGGAATAATCAAAGGGAGACCTTGAGCTGTAAGAAAACTAAATGGTGAAAGGAAGTGCAAAGTTTCAGTGCTGTCAGGTAGATTGACATGTAATATAACATGGCACAAATTCGACTTTACTGTATACTTAGAGGCTTTACTTCATGAAGTTTGGAAAGTGGAGTATTTTTTCTCTTTTTTTTCTTGGTCTTCGTTTTTATGGCATTGGTGAGTTCACTCTTAGTTGCTTTTGTGTAACTTTAGATCCTTGGGTGAAAGTAAGATGTGAACAATTTAGGAAAAAAATTAGAAAACAACTAAAATCATTAATATAAAATGATTTTCTTGTAAACATCTAGATAAAGTATATTGGAGGCTTGGGGGATATTTAGCATTCGTTCTTAACTTTAAGGGGTCTTGTGAAAAAAATTAGCAAAAGAAATCTAGCACTGGTGCATACTTACTGTGTGCTGATCAATGGGGGCTTTTGAGCCTCGTGTAAAGGAATTCTTCTTTAGCTGATTGCAGAGACTGTTTCAGTATTTCCAATTTGCAAGGCGTTCCTGTATAAAAGAAAAAGATTCTGGCTTCTTGCTTCATATAGTTAATTTACAGTCTAGGAGGCTGAGGGCAGTAAGAACCTTGTAGGTCTGCAAAAATTCCACTGAGAACTTGTCACTTCATGTTTCAAAAAGTTGGCATATGAATTTTATGAAATAGTAAAATGTGTTTATATGGAGCTTGGCAAGCTGTTCGATAAAATGCTTGTAAAAAAAGTGATTGTGTTGCTTAGATCTCCATGAATGGCTTGTGCATAAAAGCAGTTTTTTGACAAAGTAACAGCTTAGTTTGGCTTTTTCAGCCAGAGTAGGATATCATTTGGGCATGTTTCTAGTGAGCTGACTGGTTTCTATGAAAGTTAAAAGATTTTTTTCTTTTTTAAATAGATGGTCAGATTTCAATAATGTTGGTGTGACATATGAATGCACCGCATCATTATGTTTTTAAAGATATTGAGCACCTGCGGCTTCTATTTAGTTCAGTGTTTGTATTGTCTGATGACCTCTGGAGGTACTACCTGTGTTATACATTTAGCTAAATTAGGCACCTGGGTTTCCAGAAGGCGTAGAAAATAGGTATTTATGTAAGCTGTCCAGTGCTTCATTTCATGTACACTAAAACTGGACCAGTGACTTTCATGGGGGAAATCATGCTATAAGCCTCATAATTGCAATTCAGTCATCAATATGAAGTTTTTAGCTCTTTCTGTAGCTGGAAAATCTGTTACAGTTTTTTTGTTTGTGTACTGCTTCTCACATTGATTTTTGCTTAGCGTTTTTTTGGACATGTTCGCATCTGTCTAATAAAGCAAAGAATGCAACTTTTCCAGTCATGGTTAGGAAAATTTAGTTTTGTTTCATGCCTTACTTCTCCTCATGATATTCCTTGTCACTTCTTTGATCAAAATTTACAATGTTGTACTTAGTTATTTCACGTCTTGTATCTGCTCCTCGTATGAGAGGCAAGTTTTAGGATGAGTGAGGTTTGGAAACTCTGTTTGTTGTATATGCCTGAGTTATTTTCCGTTGCTTTTTCAAAATGATCAGTCTTTGAGCCCAGGCTGCTACAGAGTATTTCTGTTCCTTCACCAGGATGTCAGTCCACCTGCACCTGGATGTGTGCATGAGTCAGCAAGCTGAAAAGATACCACTGCTGGTTAGTCAGGAGCGCAAGGAATAGTGGGATACTTGAGTCAAGCAGAAAATAGGCCACTCTGTTTTTCATTCTGTAGTAGTGACAGCAGATACAACACTTGCAAAAGCTGAAATCTTCATGTGACTAGAACATTTCAACTTATTGCTTCTTCTGCTTACCAATAAACAAACAATTGAGGTGGCTGCTTTTTCTCAGTCTAGGGATATTTTATGTTTTATTTTTCTTTGACTCACTACCTGGGTTTGGGCAACAGCGGTTATCACAAATATTACCTATATAGCTGCTTGGAAAGAATAAAAAAAGTTTGTAGTTTTATTTTAATCTGTATGTTTCAGAACACCTTTGAAAAAGCAAGTATGTGCTTTTAAATCCTGTTACTGAAGGAATGACAGAAATACCAGGTGATCAGCTTTCAAAATGATGGCAGTAGAAAGGCCAGGATTTGTACCCTGGGCAGCTCCCAGGCTCACTGCCAGCTAAGTAGCTGGCGCTGCCCTTGTGGACCCTCCTGCCATGTTATTCTTTCACAAAGAAAAAAGGTTTGGCACTGCCCTGTACTTACAGTGTAGCAGCTGAACCAATTGTGTATGTTTATGTGCTACTGTAGTAGTATACTTTTGTAATGTGTCAGATTACTTTATTGTTACTGTACCTGTAACTTTTAAAGAGAGTTGGTATAAAACAGGTTTCACCTTAGTTGCCAAATACGGAATTTCCTTTTGAAAACTGGGCAACAGTGATGCAAGTCCAGAAACAACACTGTGGAATACAGTATAGGAAGGGGAAGACAAATGAAATATTCTTTCCCTCTTCTCTATTTTTCAGTACTGTAAGCTTGTGACTGAAGAGGATAGTCTGTTTTCCTCCTTGGACTGATAGTGGTGTGCAGAAACATTAATGTAAAGTTCTTAACTTAGAGCATCCAAGTCCGCATAAGAGTTGAGTGCCTCCTTCCTGGCAGTATTCAAGGCCAGGTTCGATGGTGCTCTGAGCAATCTGGTCTAATGAAAGGTTTCCCTGCATGTGGCAGGGATGTGGAACGAGATGATATATAAGGTTCCGTCCAGCCTAAACCATTCTATGGTTCTATGAAAGGTAGGACATGGGGAGAGAAATAATGATGAAATACATAGCCAAGCGAGTATATAATCTTAACACAGGGATGCTGCTTTTGGTTGTGGCGATGTAAACTTTCATTTGTTTTAGTCTTTTTTGTTCGAAGCAGAAGTGGAAAAATATTGAGAAAAAAAAATAGCCTGCTATGAAGCATGGCTCCATTGGAAAACCAAAATTTCTTCTGCGGCAGCTTTGTGTGTTTGGTATTTCTGCTAGTAGTGTTGCATTTTTCAGAGGTTGCATCTGGTCAAGGTGGTGGCTCAGGTCACTGTGGTGGTAGAAAAGTATAGAAGATGTAAAGGTAATCTGCTTGACTCTTTTATCAGTATTTGTATAGCAGTTTGTATATTTCCTCTCCATATTCTTATTTTGTAAAACTTAAGTAATTTAAGTTATATAGCAGGAGTGTGTCAGGAGAGGAAACTTGCACTCAAGTTAGCTAAATGCTGCAAATGAGCAACGTTGGTGGCAAAATCACAGCGGAATGAGTACATGTGAACTGCAGTTGTATTTACTCTTAAAAGAGAGGCAACTCACTGATGTGGCAAGGATTATACTCTCTTGAATGTGAAACTGTAATATTATGTACCAATGCAAGTTGATACTTGTAAGATATTTGAGAGTCTATAATAATTTATATCTTTGCAGTTTCTTATTTCCTCTATTTGATGTTGCCTTGAACAAAAGTAATTTGAGTGTTGAGCTATAGTTGCTGGTAACTAATATGAACCTGTGGCAGGCTAAATCAGAATTATTGACTGAAGTCAGAACGCAGTGTATTGGATCCTAAACAATTACTTCTCTCTGTAGGAAAATATCTTATCAGTTATGGTATCTGAAAAGCTGTGATTTGCTTTCCACTTCCATTTTTTTCCCCCCGATGAAACTTCTTATCTTGAGGAAGGTAGAATGGCTGAAAGTGTTGATGCCTTGCTAAAATCTCTCAAAAGCTGAGAAAAGCTAAATACTAGATTTACCTGCAAGTCCTGAAAATACTTCTAAACCACTGAGTGCTCTCAGTATGTGTGAGGAGGAGCAGCAGCAGAGCTAAACCAAACCTGTCTAACTAGTTGCCTGCAATGCATTCTAATAGTTAAGTCCCCAGTCTAGGAAGAGATAATTAGTACTTCATATCTGTGCCTTAATGAGAGCTGCTGTTGCAACTATGCTGTGGCTTTGCTTCCTGCCCAAGAGGATAGTGCAAGTGGTGGGTGATGAGTAATTTTTAGTGCTTCCCACAGACTCTTGCATATGGTCTCTCCCATGGCTATTTTGTTGTTTCTTGTGTTACTCTCCCTGAAACCTAAGTGCAGAAATGATCTGTAAAGCCTATCATCACCTTTCAGAAAGCAAATAGCATTTGGCTGATGTTCCGTCTGCTACTGTGGCAAGCAAAAAGGAGGTGTGGTGGCAGTAGGAGCTTGAGGGAGGAAGGGGGTCAGTAAGAAGCAGAAGAGGTTGTGTTTGAGAGAAACAGATGACAGTTTTTGCCAAGCTTGCAGAGGAAGAGTTGTGCATAAATTAGCCCATCAGATGTGAGGGAAAAATTCTCAAAGTTTAGTGGTGGTGGTTTTTTTTTTTTTTAAAGAAATGAAGAGGGCAAGAAGCTTCCTCTTACTGAGTGAGGTGGTCAAGAGTTTTCCAGTAGTGCTGCAGCAAAAGGAAGTAAGAGCTTGAAGGGGAAGAAGAGATTCTTTTCCGCCCCCCACCTGGTAAGAAAGTGCAAAACAAGATAGACCTAAGGACTAGGTCAGGAACTAAATACATCTTATGTGAACTGCTTGACATAGCAATTTAATGTGTTGTATATCTGGGGCATCCAATCCAACATGTTATATTGTGGGTAGACGTGTAGGGGTGTTCTTCATACATTTATTTTCAACATAAGTATTATCACACCATGGATGATTTAAAAGGAAATCAAAAAATCAGCAAAAAACCCCAAGCCCAAGAAATTGCTGTGATTCATAATGCTGCAGATGTGTTTTCACCAGTAACTTTCTGTGTAAATGTCTGTGGAATAGCCTAACCAAATTGCACTAGAGATTTACCAGTAACATTAAATTTTCACTTATATTTTGAAAATACTTACTGAAATCCTGTTTGCCTCTTCCATGGCCCTAGTCAAGCTCATGATTTTCATAGATCATAGACTTGGGTCAGAAGGTGCCTTTTTCCTCTGTTTGTAACAACCAAGTTCCATGTTGTGAAGTAACGCTGTTTGTGTGCGCTTGCTGCTGCTTTATTTTTGGGCCAGGAAAAGGTACCATCGATATGTGTGATCGGGAAGGGATTGTTAGCAGCAGTGATAGGCAGCTCTTACATTCTGCTTCCAAAGATCGTTGTTCTTTGAGCTCCTTTGAGCTGGCATTTGAGAACTGACACACACTGCAATTTTTTTCTTTTTTTTTAACTGAAGCAAAGTGTTAGAACTTAAAAAGATTTGTTTCAATAACAGCGCATTTGCTTGAAGGAATGCTGAAAGTGGTCCAGGACAACTGCATTTAGAATAAATTGGCTAACCCAGTATGTGACTTTAGGAAATTAAGAACAGTTTCTACTTATGTAGCAAATACAAGAAGTTTATTGTTTTGACTTGAGTTTTGTGTCTTCTAAATAATATGAGTTTATAAAAGACCTCCTAGCTCTGGGAGCTTGGTTTACATGGCTTGCTTGAATATAAGTTAGATGCTAGTTGTGATGATACTAGGAATCATTATACCTCTTGTGAAGTTCACTATAGAAGCAGATTCAAGAAGAAAAAAGTGCAGAAATATTTTAAACCAATTTCTGCACCAATTTAAAAACCAAAATTGGTATTGTTGACAAAGTCCAGGGAAAATCTTTAACTCAATTGAAACTTAACTTCTCTATCTGAATTTTTTATTAACATATTAGACTTTTCTGTGGGAGCACAATCCTTTAATTTAGTGGTGGGAATTTGTTTGAGAGAGTTTATGAAATACTAATGTATCTAATAAGACTGGGACAGAAGAATGTTGTAGAGATAGTGTCAACTGACCTTTACAAAATGGATGTCTGTAAGTGTGTTTTTTTGGTTGGCGTGTTGTGAATGGGATTTTTTATTCTTTATTTACTTTATTGGAAAACAGAACTGACTTTTCTGGTTGTGAGAAAGATTGAAGGAGCTGAGATTATTGAAACAGTGCATCTCTGAAGGACATTATTCATGTTTGCTTCTGTCATTCCTAGCATTAGCAATCTTCAAAACAATATTTTCAGATATTGTATAACTGTTTGGTTCTCCCTCAGTTGTCATCTGTTTTCTACAAAATTCATGATTCTGAAATATCCTTCAGTTGTTCATCTTATAGATGATGTCACACTGAAGATAGGCTTTCCAATAGGCAGAAGAGTGGCCATAACTTCCTATGTGTGCTGGAAGTGTCAGCTTGCTCAGTTTAGTATCAGGGTTCTGGGCTAAATAAAAGCACAGATATGAACTGGGGACAGTCTGGGACAGTGTGGCTTTAAACATGTTCCCATAAAGTGGGCCTTGTGTGGTGTGATTTTTTTTTTCACTCTGTGCTGACTCAAGTAGAAAATGCTATTGATTTCTTTCCGCAGAAAATAAGAGTTATAGGCAATTGACTTGGAGGCAGAAGCTAAATCTGCTGGAATGGAAACCACATCTGGAGGTATGCTTCACCATCTTGAAGCAATGTATCTGCTTTCCTTATGCATTAGTTGAAGGAGGAATCAATCCTTTTTGTGTGGCTAGAAGGTTTCCTGCCTCTTTTGTCCCTCCTTTCTTTTGCTGTCTTTATTAGAGCACTTGGAAGCATTCACACAGGTAATGCTGGGATCCTGCTCTGGCTGCGATTGTCCTTGACTTTCCCACCTCATCGGTAATGCTGTGGGGCCTGAGAGCCTGAAGAAATACAAAGGCCACTCATGCATGGCATTGCATGTTTGGCTCTGAAGTCGGTTGTTTTGAGAGAGATACTTCTTATAAGTCATGAATTGTGCCAATTCAGAGGTGTTTAGAGAAAATTCTCACCTGGGTTAATACTCCATGAATTATCACAGATTCATGCTAAGATTTAACACCTTGCACATTCAAAAATGCCATGCTTGTTGCTTGGGTTAATTATTGTCAGTGCAATTGACAGTGGATGTCAGCTCATGTCTTTGAATGTGTCTATTCCTGAAACAGTTTCTGTATCAGTTGTTGTCTTGTTCTCAAGGGCATTGTAGACTTCGAAGTTAGATTATGTTCATATCTTTTGATTAAAACCAGTCATTGTACTGGATAACCAGTTGTTCCTTTGCCCAGTTCTGTCATGCTTCAAATGAGAAACAGAGGTAGACAAATTTCCAAATTTAACTTGACCTTCGGAACAACCAAAAGACCAGTTATGAGTTGAGTGCCATTTATTCTACTTTCAGTAATGGGGAAAAAACAGCATAAAACTTCAAATGATGTTCTTAAACTTCAGATTGTGACAGAAGCCTGACTGTGGGACATGCAGTTTTAAAATTCAAAGGAAGCAGAATGCCCCTCCCTTTCCACAATAACTGACTAAAAACCTTGTTTGTTGTTGAGAAGTATCAAGGTTGTCGTAGTGGCTGGAATTAATACCTCTGTCTTGGAGAAATCCTAATTCTCTGACACTGACGTGAGGGAAAAGAATTGAGATGCTCCATTAAAAACAATCATCAAAAATGATGATTTTAAAAATATTTAAGACTGAATTAAATTAGACATTGTGGTGACTTTATGGAGTTTCATTCCAGTCTTTATACTTTATTGTGAGGGTGTTTTTGGAACTTTGCATGAAGCTTTTCAGCTGTAACAAATGTGCTCTGTCTCACTCTGCCTGTTTGAAATTTGGGTTTTCCTTTTTATTCATGATCTGGGTGCAGCTTTTGTACCTAAAGGCTAATTTACCACCTAAGAATTACATCCACATTGTGTTAGCAAGCTTTCATGTAGGTCTGGCTTTGAGAATTGAAAATTTCACTGTAGATGGTTTGAGTTAGGAAGTCTGAAGGAAAAGAACAAAAAATTTGTGATAGATCTGATAAATCTGGGCTTTCATGTGCTTTAGGGGAAGCATTTGATTATGTAATGAATCAGAAAAGGAAAACTGAGTAGCTGCAGCTTTTAGGTCATTACCCTTCTGTTAGGTTTTACATTGAGTCAATAATTGCTTATTCTGCTATAGGCAAACCTAATGCATTATAGGGATTTAGAAAAAAAACTGCACCTGGTATTTCAAACTTATTCTTGCTAAAAAAGACCCCAAGGAAATACAGGCTTCCTATTATTTGGTGATTTGATAGTAATTTCTCACCTATCAACGTTGCAGTATTTAGCCAGATTTAGCACTACATAGAAAGAGCTGTGATGCACATTAAGCTGGACTGTGTAGTTACAGTATGGCTTTACCACTTAAAAATTTCCAAAATTGGACTGCTCCTTTCTTCACAATTACAGTTAGTCACAAGCATTCCTCTTAAGTGATTTTATGAAGCAAATGGCAGATTCTTTTTTGGCATAGTCTTAGGACCCTGTTTCTATGAACTTGGTATGTAATTTACTGGCAAATAAAAATTTATTTCCTCTTTATTTCAGAGATATTTTTCTCCTTGCTGCTGCTGTTCCTTGTTTAAAGGTAGCAAATCCTCACATGCAGTATCCTTTTGGGCAGGAGGTATTTCCTAAATCTATTCATTATCTGTAATCAAGCCTGTCTGTAAAGAAATAAAATCAGGTGCAGAAATAAAATCTATCATCTGCTTAAATATAGCAAATGCTGAAAAAAGCTACCTGGAGCAGCAGAGTAATTTTACAACTTTCAGGGTTTAATGTGAACACTTTAGTTTTTACCCTTACAAACAGGCTGTCAAGTCTGCTTACCCCAATCTGCTATGACCATACTTGTATGAAATTCACAATTCTCAGTCACTCCAGATACTTTGACATCAGTCTAATTTTAGCAATGACAGCAACCCTGTAGCTGGTTGAGGTCTCTGAATTTTCACCAATAAGCTTGGAGTGAGGGTGGCAGTGAACGAAGTTGTGCTCTCTTTCCTTGCAAATACAGTTTTATTATTATAGTGTAAAGGCTGAATTTTAATAGATTAAGGTTAGTAAGATTTCCTGTTGTCTAGTATTACAGAGATCTTAAAGACTGTCTGTGATGTGAAATAATCCACAAGTGTTAACAGTTAGAAGGTGTTTATGCTACAAAGATTTGCTTTTAAATTTCTGAATTAGAAACTACTGGAATAAAGAAAAGAGGATACGGTCAGGTTGTGTGTAATGATGCTGGAATAATTCCAGTCTTTTCACATTGGTATTAAGAGGCCTCTACTCCCTACTCCTAGTCTAGTGAAATCATAGCTGGGAAAAGACATCTTTTTTAATTAACAGAAAACCTTAACAGAGCTCAGATTCCATTTCTGTCCTTTTAATCAGCTATCTTCTCATGCATAAAGAACACATCATATATGTTAGGTGAAGATCATGGGGGATTTATAGGTATTTAGCATCCCTTGTGAAGCTCTGTGGAAGCAGGCAATATCAAGGGCAGTGTGTTTAATGACAAGTAGCTTAGCATCACTTTAAGAACTTGCCGTGTTCTTTAACACGCACATTTCCCCCTGAGTTCATAAACTGGTTTACAGAAGAGTAAACAAGGAAAAGGATAGCCATATCACTAGTGTGATTTAGAGATACATCTGGGTTTGTTCTACAGATTATAAAGCAAAATCTGTTTCAATTTCTTGTAGGGTGCTGTGATAACACAGTGTCTATTAATAATCTGATGCTGTTGGTATTTTTAATATGAACTCTTCTAGTATGACTGGAACATGGCAGATTTTCCAGCAGGCAAAGCTGAGTGTAACGGTTCTGCTACCTCTTTCTCATAGTACATAAAATGAAAGTCAGATACCTTTTTAAATGGCTAATTTTAGTAATCACTGGCTCTGTATTTGAATGTATCTGCCAGTTTATAGTAGACTTAGGTTTAGAATGCTAATTTCAACAAAAAGAATTTCTATTTTCTTTAAAGTGTTTTTAACCCTATCAACCAAGAGAAAGTAATTATTTTAAAAATTCACAGATTGCGTTATGATTCCCAAGTTAGCCTTTTTTTGGCATGCATTTATGCCACATGACATTGGCAAGTCTATGAAATTATTGGAAAATGGAGTAGGAAACCATACAGCGTTCAGGAAT
Source organism: Erpornis zantholeuca (assembly GCA_013400515.1). NCBI lineage: Eukaryota > Metazoa > Chordata > Aves > Passeriformes > Timaliidae > Erpornis > Erpornis zantholeuca. The sequence continues at coordinate 26,345 of VZTN01026726.1, read as the reverse complement.
TTGGTATTGCTGCATTTTGAAAAGGTTAATATCTAAAATGACACACAAATCTCTGCCTTTTGGATGTATTCTTAGGTTGTTCCAAAGACTTTCATGGGTAGACTTTAAGTCTTGGAGGTAGCAGAAGATAGAGACGAGTGCTGCGTTCTTGTGTTGTTGTGTGTATACACTGAGCTGGTGTTTGGAGGGAGATCTAGTGGAGTTCAGTAGGTATCATCAGGCAGTGACACCAATGAGCTGACAAGAATTTAAACCCCTTTTGAAAATTGAGTTTATAAGGACTTGAGATGAAAAAAAAATAAATTCAGAAATGCAGCATTTACTGTAGCATATTGTCTCCATTCCAAAAAGCTTTTTCCTTTTGTTTACCTGCATCAGCCTTGGAGATTCTCTTTTCACTCTAGTTCTTTTTAATTTTGTATAGTAGAGACTGTCCTGTTGGATTCAAGTTTGTTGCATTGTTCCCACTCCTCAAGTTTACTTGTAGATGTTTCAGATAAGGTACAAGCTCAGCTTTTAAAGATTGAATAGTTATTCCCTGCTGGGGAGGTTGGTTTACCACGCTACTGTTGTCCACAAAAAATGGATTTGTTACCCAGTGGGCAACAAGCCAATAACTACACACTTGAGAGAGACATTGATTATTTTATTTCTGAGTTCTGCGAGCCTGGGTGCTTAGTGGAATTTCACAAATCATGCACAACAACTATCAAAACCTTTTACTATTTATATGTGTCAGCAAACAAAGGAATTAGTGTTCATTGGCTACAAGTTACATAATGCTTGTATTAATTAGTGTTCTCTCTTCTATTGGTTAATGATTCTCTCATTTCTCATGCTAATCAGTCCCATGGTGTTTCTCTTCTTTTGGGCCGATGGGTTTTTGGGTCAGCGAGTTGGTGGTTGGGATTGCCCCCTGCAGAATTACCTTTTACCCAGTCAGAGCTGATTCACTACAGTTGCTGGCTAAGGCTTATTAGGTTTTTTCTTTATCTTGGGGGTTCTGCCCTGTAGCGTCACGCGGTCCGGTGGTGTGGGAGGACACTACCTTCCAAAAGCTCCACTTGGGGAGGGCGCTCCGGTCGGCAGCAGGCACACCACACACACACCTCACACACTCACACCTCACACACGTGGTCAGAGGCAGGCACACCTCACACACTCACACCTCACACACATGGTCAGAGGCAGGCACACCTCACACACACTCACACACGCAGTTGGTGAGCTCCAGATAGCAGGCAGGCCAATGAAGACACAAGAGGGGCTTTGGTACAGCAGTCCAGTGCCAGATTATTCACCTTGACACCAGGGGAACCAGTGACCAAAATGCCAAGAGCAAAGCACTGACCAGGGTTCAAATACAGGAAAGAAAAGGAGCAGAGAGAGCATCAGGGTCCAGTGGGCTGAGGGCACAGGGATGGAGCAAAGGCAGGGCTAAGGTCTAGGCACAAGCCACAGAAGGGGAAAAGGGACAGGGAAAGCCAAAAGGTTGACTTGGGGTACAGAGAACTGAGGAACATAATGTGGCAAAGCCTCCTTGGGGCAGGCTTTTCTCTATGCTTAGTATTCTGCTTCAGGGACTTCCTTCCAGGACATTGCAATAGTGGGTTCCTGGGTCTCCACACTGCCCAGTGTCGTTGTGGCCTGTAAATTCTGCATTCTTTGTATCTGCTGTTAGTGGTACATCCTTCTACATCCAGATTTGTTAAGCTCCCCCTACATCTGAGATGGCTGAAACCTGTCAGCTGCCCTTGCCAGCTTAACAAGGCCATTCTACCAACAAGTAATTTGTCTTTCTAACACCTGGATATCACTTAGAGATTGTTGGCTGCTCTCTGTATCACAGATTAACTTTGCATACTTTCAAGCCTAATCAACAAGAAGACAAAGGACAAACATTAAAAACACACTTTCTTAAGAAAATGTAATCCACATTTTGCAACACTGCCACTAAGAGGAAAACCCAGATCTGGGTGACATACATGTCTGCTCTTTTTGTATGAGAAGTCCTTTCCTGTGATCAACACATGTGATGTTCTGTATGCAACACCAAAAGAGTTCCCACCAAACCTCTGAGGGATGCATCAGCACAGAGGCCAGCTATGCAGTTCAGAGGCATTACTGAAACTCTTCACTGTAGCAGAATGAGGTAAATGTCTGCTGGTTTCATCCATTCTTTCATGGCCAAAACCAGCCAGTTGTAGTTCATGTCGTAGTGAACTTGTCTGGGTTACAGGAACAGCCTGTAGCTGCTGTGAAGTTTTAGCTGCTGCCTGTGAAGGTGAAGATGATGCCTTAGGTTTTAACTTTTACATTTTTCAGATTCTGTACTGCTAGTGTAACTGTAGCTTGCTAAGTGCTGTGATGCTGTTTTCTTGTGCTGTTCTCTGTGTGAAGATAGACATAACAAATCCTCTAACTTGCCCTCCAAGGACATCCCGAAACAAGAACTGTAAACCATCATCTTAGAAAAAGGGAGGCAAGCTTAGGGGGAGTCACATCATTTGCTGGATTCTGGTTAGTGAATTGATATTGTTATAAAAGTGTGAAGCACTTGTGACCAGGGGCCCATTTTGAGATCCACTGAGGCAGGACCTCTAAACCCCGAAGTGTGCACCTGAAGGCCTTTCAAATAAATACCACCTTTACTCCTTTGTTCCTGTCTAGTCTCTGTTTTTAGGTAACCACTTTAAGGCATCAAAGACAAACCTTTTAAAGGGCTGATATGGTCATGGATTTCTTTTCAAATTTCTGCTTACCATTCTTACTATTTTACATTTTGAGTTTCTTATGTAGGTCTCAAAATGTACTAATGTAAGTGCACTGAAATGCAGCATCTGTACTGCTGGTTAGACATAAATTAAGGTCAACCTGTAGATTCACAGCTTCTGTCATTTGTGACTGGCTGCCATGTGGATGAAAAGGAGCTGGCCGAGCTGCTGTCTGGGTAAGGCTTGACACTTTTGGAGGATAGAGGTAAAAAAAAATTACTTTACTGGTCTGGTAAAGAACATGCAGTCTAAAGACACCATGTGTGGATTTTTTGATCTTGTAATTCTTTTGGCTTAGCTACTGCTTCTATAGCCATAAAAACACTAAAGCATAAGAACTCACTACTTTTTGGAAAGGATTAGGTCCCTTTTTCCAGTCAGTCGAAGGCATCTTTTCTGGTACTGTTACCTTTTGTAAGGGGCTATGGCCATGTGCTAAGTATAGGAGTAAATCCGTGAGCAGCTTGCCTGAGGTAACCAGTGCTGAGCACAATAGATTTAGTGGCTTGGCTGCTGTGTTCCAGATGAGGTTTTCATCTGGTTTCTAGTTGTACTTCAGTGTCATGGCTTTGCCTTTTCTCTGGGGGAAAAAAGTTTGCAACTCTTTGTGATCTCCTTCTGAGTGATTAATGCTGTCTGGCAGCAATTAAACAAAGCAATGAGAAGCTAACCCAGATACCTGTATGTTGTGTTCCAGGCAGTAATGTGAAGGACACTGAACTCCATAGTGTTCCCAGACTTTGTCCTACAAAGTTACAAATACTTAAATTTCACTAGTGTTGTTACAAGGGTGAATTTTTGTTGTTTTCTATTACTTTTTTTCCTAGCTAAGTCTTGAAATGGTTTCATGGTGCACTTCTTTTGCTTAGGAAAACGTACACTTTAATTATTATTTATTTATGATACTGTGCACTTAATTTAAGGCAGATATTATTAGTATATACTGTAATGATTAAAGCTGTATTAACTGATGTGATAGTCACAATTCTAACTTCAGAGTGATTAGAGTCTTTCAAGCCAGTTCCTTGATGTGGATAATTAATTCTGAAGTTGAGATGTATGTTAAATTATCTGTGAATTAAGAGAGACCATAATTGAAAGTTTTCAAATTTGAATAATAGGGATTATCCAATTTTTGAACCATGCACTATTTTCAAATCCTCCTATTTTTCTTAAGGTCTTGGGCAAGTTGTTTCTAGTTTTCCATTCACTTGTTTGTAAAGTAGTTTCTCCTATGACGGGAGGTCTCTGGAGTACAGTTGCAATAGTTAAGACAGTTTAGCTCCTTTGAAATGTAATTATTCTAAATCTTCTGAACTGCATTTTTTAAAGTGAATTTGGTACTTTGTTCTTTCCAAAGCATTTGAAAAATGGAAACTGAAAGTGTTACCCAGAAGAAACTGTAATCATATTTTCGTTTTCTGTATTGAATACGGCAGCTAGACATCAACCACTGTGCACAATTTTTTGGGGCAAGAGGACAAAGTTTTCCTTTGCACAGTAGAAATTAAAATATTAAAATGTTAATATTAACCTTAAGGATTGCAGAATGGGATATTTATTGGTGAGGGAGAAAAACTTAATCTTGAAGACCAAGTTTTTATTGTGGAGGGATGTTCTCAATACTTGCTGGCATGTATGAGGACATTTGTGTTTGGGTGCTGCCTATGGCAGTCTGAAATACCAGCTGGGAGGTTTTCAGGAGGGGCAGTATCTCATATCGGTAGTGGCATTTTGGTGAAAAATTATTCCTTCTTAGAATAGCATGAATTGTAATATTTCTGAAACTCGAAGCAATGCTGATTTTAACCTCTGGTGGTTTAGCAAAACGTAGGGCCTTGGTTTGTAGAGGAGAAAAAAGAAAAGAGGAAAGGAAAACAGCTGCTTGACTTTAACCCCTAGTTTTGGATAAGGGAGTTTGTAGTGGTGTGATGTGGTGCTTGTTTTGTCAGGCAAATTGTTCTGCATCAGTTTTGAAAAGCTTTAATGAAAATTGTTAACTCACAGCTTCCTCAAGGATGTGTTCCCTTTGAGTTCTGCTTTGTGATGGTTTTTCTCTCAGAATAGTTAACACATTGCCACCCTTAGCCTGGAGTGGCTGTTTGATATGATCTGCTTGATTAAACCTTAATCTATGTCCCTTGCTTCCTGCCTTCAAACTCCCACACAGTTGGAGGTTAAGACCTTTAAGTTAGTTGACCTGTTCCCAAGACAGTGTTTCTGTGGACCAGATGAAATTGGTTATGGGCAAATACCTTGCTTTCTGCTTGGCTATCACTGGCATGGGTGCCTTTTGCCTCATGCCAGAGCTGTTTGGTTTCTGGTTGTTGTTTGGATTTGGTGTTAACCTGATCATGCTTGCTCCACTCCATTAAAAAATGTATTGATATAGGATATGTCAGAAAAGGATTTATAAAAACTTTCCTGCTGTGTAAGTCTGTACAATTTCTTGAAGTGTGTTCAGAGTTCATCTAGAGCTTTTCTGAAATGAAATATAAATACTTCCCCTTGTCTCAAGTGTTTCTTGAGAACATTAGTCTTTAGGGAGTTGAACAGTGTACTTACCTATCACACACACCATTTGATATTATTTATTGAGTTCTTACAAGTGAGGAAATAGCTAATAAAGTACCTATGTGTTCTTTTCTTTGGACACTTCACTAAATAACCAGAATTGTGTGTTTCATCAGATTGCACTGACTGACTTGCTGTTGAAGTTTCAAATATATTTATTTCTTTCTCAAGTTATCTTGAATAGTAAATACCTATAAATAAAATACCGCTTGGTATATTTATCTTTTGGAAAGTTCTTTAATTAGCTATTTGTCTGCATGATAAGGACAGTTAACTTTGGAAAAGTATTCATATAGACTTGCATTTCTGCCAAAGCAAGTAAATAATATTTAAAGGAAGCTGTGTTTATGATTCCAAAGCTGTTGGTAAAAAAAAAAAAACAATAATAAAAATTTGTCAGGATAAGAATATGATCTCTGGAGTTCTTTATCCTTGCCACCCATTTTTTATAGATAAACTTTCATTATTCATTTTTTGCTCATTTTTTACAAAACCTAGTGTTCTAGAACTATCTGGGTTGCAGCTCAGTAAGACTGCCTCCTTTTGTGACATGCCATAATACCTTAAGTTGTTGGGTTGGTTGGATTCTTTTTTTTTAAAACATCTTTCATATTTTCTTGTTTGTATTTTAAAATCCTGCATGGAGTGGCTGTCTGTCAGGTGCTGACAGCCTCGCTGTGGTGGTGGCGTTCAGCAGTGCTGCTGAAGGCAGTGTGTGCCAAGTGTCATACCCAGTCTCTGCAGTGACCTTCACCCTGTTAAGGTCTGAGTTACTGGGTGCAATGCTTTGCACTGAACTTGTTCAATGGCGGTCATAGCACTGTGGTCCCGTGCCTGGTTCCGTAGATGTGGCAAAAGAAGGATGTGGTGCAATGCTGTAGTGACTACAGCTTTGGGATTCCAGCTGATAGTTGTGCACAGGATTGTTTGTGCTGCGTGGTTTAAACATGACTATAGTTTAAAAGCCATGATCAGTTTTATATGTCCAGAGTTGGTTTTGGTTCTGCAGACAACATAATTTTGTATTCATAGTCTCTGTAAGCAACCTGAGTTAATAGAGTTAATACTTTTTAGTGTATGGAAATCCTCTGCATTGCAGGGCCATGTATAAGAGGGGATGGACATTTATTATTTACTGTTTAAAATTAGAACAAATTAATGAAATCAAAAACAATTTCTGTGAGATAAGGTGTGGTCTTATTACCTGTGAAATTACATGTGTTATCATGTGTAGTTGGAAAACATCTGGAATTTTTCTTGATAAAATTTTGTTTCCAAAAGTGTAGCTCAATGCATTGAGTTTTGAGCTTCTACTGAAAATTACTGAGAATAATTCTTGCCTGTGGTTACTTATCATGTGTGTAGACCGCTATTATTTCTAGTTATCTCATCCTGTCCCCACATATTTCCACTCAGTCACTTCTCATCCTGTGAATTTTGGAGGGAGAGAGTCTGGAGGAAGGTGGGAAACAGGCTGAAACTGGCAGGACACAGGTTTGGAGTTCAAAGCCAGAGAGACTGAAACAAGTGCAAATTGAGAATCTTTCTGGGTGGCAAACCACAATGGTTTGGGACTGGAAGAAGGGTGAACTGAGATCTACCAAAAATGCCATGGGGAATTTGGGTAGGGGGCTTGTGGGTTGTTGAATTGTGAACTGGTGAGTCTGCAAAGAGATATCAACCCTGTGGGCATAGATGCTTATCAGCGTCTGTCAGTGACAGATGAATCCTGCAAAGCCATGCTGTGGCTGTTCTGTTCTATCATGAGAGCTTCAAGATTCTACCTGATTTTCTTGTTCTTTTGGTGGTCCCTCTAAATCATGTCCAGCTGTGATTATTTAAAAGGATAGTACAATGTTGGGACTGAACATTTTCTGATATTCAAGCTTTGTACATCAGAGCACACAGTTTCATGTGCTGTGTAGGGATCCGTCAATAGCCAGTGCTTATTATATAATTAGTTTAAAATAGTAGTATTTGAGAAATAAAAGTGGATTGAGAGTGGTTCATAAAATCAAGAAAAAAGCATGCTATTCCCAGATATTTCTAGGAGAGTTTTCCAAGCATGGGATATGACTGCAATGTTTTCACAGTAGTAGACAGTGTCCTGGAATTTCAGGGAAAGTGTCCTCCAAAATTCTGTGTTTGCAGTTATCTGCAGATATTATGACTGTGTTCAGAGAGAAATGGATATAGGTTAAAAACCAAGGTTTTATGAAGAAGTTTTTATTTGGGAACTGTAAGGTCTTTGTTAAAAGAAAACTTGCTTTTCATATCAGAATGTAATTTATGTATAAAAGCAGATTGGCTTTTCAGCTTCTTGATCCAGACCAAATTAAAGTGTTTCATCATTATACTTATATTAATTGGTGTAATGCAAGTGAGAGCTAAATATATTTTTCTTTTCTCTCTTCTTTTTTTTTTTTCATGTGTGTACAGAAAAGATGAAAAGGAGTATGCACTGAAGCAAATTGAAGGTACAGGGATATCCATGTCGGCCTGTAGAGAGATTGCAGTAAGTGTACATAAACAATAGTATTTTTGCTGACGTTATTACTCAACAGGTATTTTATTTTCTAGAATTAAGTAACATAAAGATGATCCAAATGTTTTCTTTAAAGTATGCAAGCATGGACGTTTATTCAGATCTGAGACTTTTAAAGAAGCTTTTAAAATCATTTTTCTTTTAGTTCTTTCCAGGTAATTGTAATGCCTCTTTCTGATATAACTTTGTTTCATCTTCTTTTATGTGTTGAGAGGGAAATAAATATGAACTTCTAAATGAAGACTTACTTTTAAAAGGAATGTTTTTAAAATTACTTGAAAGAAAAAGGTTTTGAAAGATTACAACTGCCATCAGAAGTCCACTTACTAATAATGTATTTTATTTTAGACTAATGGTAACTCGTTGTTTTTTAGTATCTGAGAACAGTTTGTTCTCCTTATTTATTTGTTTTGCCAAGTACAGAGAAAGTTCATAGCATAGTGAAAAACAGCTTTAATTGTATTTTTATTACATGCATCTTTTATTATATACCTATAATTCCTTCAAATTTGGTAAAAATTAAGTGTTTGTATATGAAGGTAGAATTTGATCTTTAAATGGTTTTTATGTCTGAAAATATGCATTACTGACAAAATGCTGGATGCCGAGTAAAATTTTGTAATGTATTTCTTGCATTGCAAAAAAAGTGTGCTTGCTTGATTAAATATTTATCTTGTCTTAATTCTGTCACTATGTAGCCAGCTGTTGAAATGTATCTTAGGATTGTGCCTAAAGCTTTTTATAATCCAGTAGTGTTGCATTGAAATACAGCGTTCAGATGTGCAATGCAATGTGAGGCATTAGCAAGTCATGACGTCCATGAACTGAACAAACCACTGGACTGTGTTTAGTGTGGTGTCCATGGTGATTCTGTATGAAGAGACTTAACAGATAAAATTGCTATACTTTTAAAGTTCTTACCTCTGTAAGGTCAAGGTCGCTCATGGATTTGAGAGGTGGCTGCACTGCTGTCAGTCACTTTACACAGGATTTACCCAGTGATCTTTTTTTGCTAATATTTCTGCATTTGGAGGAAATAGGAAGTCCTCTTGTAACATCAGTACTAGATTATATTCTTGCTACTACAAAGTCATTTTTGACATTATTGAGGGGTTTTTGTTTCTTGGATTCCTGTCCTTTGTTTTAAATTGTACTGCTGTGGAGATATGTGGATTAGTCTGAGGGAGACTTTCCTGTGGTCATGGTAGCACTGTGGTATAGAGCTGGTTCTGTCTACCTGGACACAACAGTGTAAGGAAGGAGAGAGTGTTCNTTTTTTTTTTTTATTATTAGTAAAGCTTTGCACAAAGGTCAGTACAGCTTGTAAATTTTGACATCTACTTTGTAAGTTACTTGACTACTTTCAGTGGTTCTTCTGGTAATTCTTCCTTGAGTTATGCTTCACTCTTCTTCAAATCTTATTGTAAAACTCTAACCTGAGCTAATGTAGCACATCAGCATCTGCCTCAGTGAAATTTCAGGTCAAATATTAGAAATGTGAAAAAGGTAAAGGTGAAACAGTTGAAAAACATTACAAAGTTTTTGTCATACAGAAACAGGCCAAAATCAAGTGCATTTTCCATAAAGAGAAACAGACTTCTAATTAATGCATCAATAGCTTATCTTGTACTTAAAGGCTTAGATAGGTGACAAAGAGGGTAATGTTTACTGATTAAATAAAGATTATCAGCCTGGACAGAGGCCATTTGAAAAATCTCATGAATAGTTCTTTTGACATTTAATCCTTCCCCAGCAGCAAAACAAACCCAAATCCCTCTTTGGAAGATGAGAAAATGACAGGGGCACCTGTGTATCTGGTTCTGTGTGTGAATGTTCAGAATATTTTTAATAGTTCTGAAGTACAGTGTACTCAAGAAATGTATTGCTTGAACTGAACTGGTGTAATCAGTTACAGTCCAGGACCATTTTGTGTCTCTTATTGCATAGATACCCATAATAAGATCTGCTGGTTAACTTTCCCTAAAGGAAAAGGCAGATGACTCTTCTTTTCTGACGTTACAGATCAAGTTGGTCAATTCTGCTTAGGACTTCAAAACCCATAAAGTTTTTCTTACCACTCTTAATTCATATGAGCTTTTTCTGGAAGAAAGTTTATGTCAGTAAAAACATCATATAGGCAGTGGTTCTTGTGGCAAGTGATTGTTGTTTTATTTCAACTGTAGGGTGATCCCAGCTAAAAGAATACTTATTTCAGCCAATTCTGTTGAATATGAAAGCATTAGAAAGGACAGTTTATACCTCTAAGAACTGTGTGTGTCTGTGTGTGTAAAAACTTAATTAGTTCCCTGTAATTCAAGCACGTTCTGAAGAGAACTGAAATGCCAACTATTTTTGTGTTCTTGCTATGAGGCAGATTATTGCTTGGCTTAAGCAACGGCATTTTTTGAAGAGCGGAGCTGTAAAATATGAGTGAGAGTTATCAAATATAGAGTTTACATTTTTAGATGATTATTTAGTTAATGAATGTGATATTTCTTTCAACTCAAGACTTAGATTAGCTTATTTTGGAAGCTGAGGTTGGGTGAAAGGAAGACTTCAATTCCACTGCTTTTGTGTTTTACATTATTTCCTTACCTTATCTAAGTAGATTTTGTAGAACAAGAAGGGGAGACACAAGAAACAGACCAGAGGAGTATTATTTAAGGCTGTTTTTTAACTATTGAATATCTTGGCTGTCATCTATTAAGAACCAATAGTTATGACTTTAAAAGTCTGCAAACAGGTAGAGGTAATTGAATTTGGTATTTCTTCATCAAAAAGCACCAGGGTAATACAGCTTGATCTGAGATTTCTTGTCCCAAAGGCTTCACTTCCTGTGAAAGTACATCCAAGTTAATTGAATGACTTTGTTTTTCACAGTTAAAGAGACGATAAACTTCTAATTGTGGATTTTGGGAAAAGTTAAATCAGACAAAACAAAAGTAATAAGCCTTTTCTTAGTCATTGCCATTCACCAATAATGTAAATTGTAAATATATGTATATATATCTTGTCCCTGAGCATGGAAGGACTTCACTACAATTCTTACTGGCTTATTTAGCTGATATGATGAGGTTCAAGATCCTAAGTGAATGGAGCATGTCAAAAAGCAGGATTACAACCCTGGACTTTAAGAGAGCAGACTTGAACCTCTTTAGGTATCTTCTTGGAAGTATTCTGTGAGATACAGCCTTAGAGAGAAGAGGGATTCAGGAAAACTTGTTGGTATTCAAGGATCATCCTGTCCAAACTCAAGAAAGTAAGTGGGAAAGCAAGCAAGGGCAACAGGAGGCCTGCATGGATGAGCGAGGAGCTTCTTTTTGAACCTGGACATGGAATGGAATTATATATGAATTGGAAGCAGGGATAGGCAGAAAAAGAGAAGTATAGAGTTCCAGTTTGATCTTGCAAGAATAGGGTTAGAAAAGCCAAGGCTGACATGGAGTTGAGTCTGGCAAAGGACCAGAAGGGCAACAAGAAAGGATTCTACAAGTACATGAATATCAAAAGGAAGACTAAGGAAAACATCCACCTGCAGCTGAATGGGAATAAATGGTATGGAAAAGGCTGAGGTATTCAGTTTTTTTGCCTTGGTGTTTACCAGTAAGTCCAGCCTTTGGGAGTCTTGTGCTCTTGAGAGCAGATAGAAAGTTGGGGAAGGAAGACTTACCTTGATGGAGGAGACCCAGGTTAGGGAGCACTCAAACTGGACGTACACAAGTCTGTGGCACCTGATGAGTTGCGCCCACAAGTGCTGGGAGCTGCTTGGAGTTCATTATGAGAGTACTCTTAATTACTAGAAAGATAATGGGGAACAGAAGAGAACAAGTGTCCCTCCTGTTTCCAAGGAGGATCAGGGGAAGTACAGGCTGGTCAGCTACCAACCTTAGTTGCTGGGAGAGTGATGAAGAAAATCCTCATGGAAACCATTTCCAAATACATTCAGGGCAAGATGGTGACTGGAAGTAGTCAGCATGGCTTGCAATGAGATGTCTGGCTTGGTGAATGAGGTGAATGCTGTAGCATTACATGAATGACTTTAGTAAGGTTTTTAATGGTATCTTCTGTAACATTCTCACAGAGCAGCTAACAGTCTGCAGACAAAGATGATTTTACTAAAGGTTTCACGTGAACCAGTGACTTGAGTCAAGACTTAGATGTTCTTTGGTCAGCTTTGGTCCTTTCTAGCTTTTCTTTTTGCATCTTTTCCAATGAGAACTTTGCTTCTTCCAAGGATAAATTACCAACTCTAGCCTTCTTCTCTTAATTCTAAACTTAATTCAATTTTTCTATATCAGGGTGGTTTTATAGCTCATTCTTTTTTTCCTGTAGGGAAAAAAAAGAGACCAGGCTGTTGCAGATGATTTAAATGGGAAAAGCGGAGCCACAAACCAGCATTGCTAGCCTAGTGTTTTTTAAAGAGTGCCCTAAATTGGTGCTCTTCTGCCCAATGTGAATGTTGGGTCTGGGTCCTGTAACCATTTTAGTTGCCACATCCTGTGCCTGTGTGTGCTGGTTGTTAGTGAAGGCTTCTCCTTCTGGGAGGCCTTGAAATGTTGCCAGTGTTCTGTGGCACACTAGTGGGAGCGTTAGTGTGCCTTTGTTGTTCAAACTTGCATTTATGGGTACAAGCTAAAATAAATTCAGACTATGTTAAATGAGTTATTGAAAGCTCAGTTGAACAGTTTAACATGTACAAATAATTTTCAGGCTCATTGCCTACTCATGCAATGTATGTACTACACCATACAAATATTTCCGTTTCTGTTGGTGGGCAAAGTTTTAGAAGCCTAACAGATTAAATAATAGGTCTTTGTAACCTTTTTGTGTTTGTCAGCTCTCTTGAAGGCAGCACCATCTCACTGTATTTACATTCTTTTCTGCCTCCCTGCTGTCTATGGCCTTCCTTTCTGTGTGGGCAGTTCTTCTGGGTTTGGGTACGCTGTGATGTTGTGGTGCTGAAGCTGAGTCAAGGGAGTCAGCCATACTTACCATCTCCATCTTTAAGCACTTTGTGCCTTTGTTTCTCTCTGGTGCCATTGGCAGCCTGGCACAGGGGACATGTTGTGCCTTGCTGGTCGACCTAGTAAAACTCACTTGCTTTTACCTCTGGCAGGTGCTGCACTCACCTCCCTGGTTGGAAACCGTGTAGTTGTATAAGCTAAACGTGAAGTTACTTAATTTGAGACTGTGGGCCAGCCTGGCCTTACAACATCTTTGACTTATCTCTGCATCTCGTAGGAATGTGGAAAAGGTCAGCTGTACAGGAATAATGATAACTTTTCAGTATTTATAAAACACTTAGAAGATTTGAAATGCCTTACGCTCTCTTCAAGTGAAGTTGAATAAAATTTTGTAATAGATACAAGATCTGTGCTTTGGCTAAATTGACCTTTTCTTTGTCCGTGACTATCACAGCAGCTTGCAGTCCTTGCTGCTGTGTAGGCCTATGTAGACTTTGGTCCCTGCCTTTGTAGGAGGCAAGGTTAAGTTAAAAAAGGCTTTAAAAAACTCTGTGTACCTGAGTACATTTGCTGTAGGAGATTCCTTTTGAATGTCAGGACTTCTTTTCCCATGCCAAGACTGGATAAATGAGTAGAATATTTGGCAATGTAAAATCTCCCCATAAATTCTGTACTACCTAATTAGAAAAGATTGTTTGTGGAAACTTTGAAACTCCACTCCCTCTTTCAATAGCTGGAGGTAGTGAAATAAGTGAAAAAAAATTCTTTTTGGAAGGGATTTTTATTAGGTAGCTAAGGCATGTGTTGGCTAGAAGTGTCTATGTATTTTGATTTTATGAGTATGAATCAGCTGGAAAAAGGTTTTTTGGTTCAGCTACATGATAACTCATGTTTTGCATGCCATAGGAAGAATAAGAGCTCTCTGCATTACATGGTCTAATCTTGTATAATCTGTGTAATTTAAATGCTTTTTGTGTAAGGGAGTACTTAAATTCCTGCTTTGGTTATTCTTCAGAGGAATTCTGTGGACATTTTTTGTCTTCTTTATTTTATTGCATCTGGAAGAACAATTAACTTCATTAAATAAAAAAAGTACACAAGTAGTAAATAGTTGGAATAAAACTGTTTTTGTTTAATCAATTAAGTTAATGTTTTTATCAGCCCATAAATACACTGTAGTGTTTATGAAAATAAAGCTTCACAACTTGAAGTACAATTTTATATCAAGTAATTGGACAAAAGTAGAGCATCATCTGAAGCAGCTAATCTGCTCCACTCTCTAACTACAGCTATCTCCTTCAGCAATTTAACAGCAAAAAAGAGCATGCAGAGGAGAAAGGAAAAGGGAAATGCTGCTTTAAGATTTCTAAAGGCAAAATTTGCAACTTTTTTCATGCAGAGGTTACTTTTCTTGAAGTCGTGTTTCTGCTCAAAGCAGGAGAGAAATATCAATACATCTATGGCAAGTACATTAAAAAGAAGAAAAAGGTTTTACCTCGTTCCTAACATGGTATGAGCTGAGGAAGCTTCTTTGTGAGTTTGAAACTCAACATCAGATAGGATATAATCAAAGTTCCCAGTGCACCTGTCTAGGGAAAATGACTGTTCAGTGCTATTTAGGCTCAGTTATTTTCACTTTGAATTTGCCATTTTCTTCAGATTCTGAATATTTTTAGAACACACAAATGCGAAACCAACTCATGGTGCCTTCAGCAGAAATGAACAAAAAAACCAAAGCCAAACTGCTTAAATTAAGCTTTAGGCAGCAATGCATTGAAAGCAAATAGCTATTTTGTCACTCAGATAAAGAGCAACAGAGTTGCAGATAATGCTAATAAGATGTTTTTTAAAATACTCACCAAACTGAAATACTTCTTGCAAGAATGTATGTGTGCATGCACAAATGAACATATATACTTACATGTTTTAAAGCTTCAGTTGGAATGTTTTGTAAATGTTGTGTTCTTTTCTGAATTTGTCATGAACTTCCAGTTTTCTGTTTCTTGGTCTTCTTTTCACATTGAATATTTTCCTTATGTTCCTCCATTTGTGCTTTTCCTGTAGTGAAGTAAAATTTGTTTGTACATGTTTTCAGTTTATTCTGTGTGGAATTGTTCAAATTATATATTGACTTTGGATAACTAGAATGTCTCTAATTTAACGTTACATGTGACTATTTTTATGCCTCAGGCTCAGAGGTGATGGCAGAGGGTTTTCAGGTAATGGATTCTTTTTAAGTGTCAAATCAAGGTGAGCTTCAGCTCTCTTCACACCATCCCTACATGCCTGGGCAATGTCTGTAAACTCCTCCCATGTAGCTTGTCCCTGTTTGCACCTCTGTATACACTTGTATTCGAGCTCTGACAGTCTGCTTAGCCAAACAGATCTCGTACTTTTGTTTCTTAATGGACGTTCCGGTTTTCCTGAGCAACTTTGCTCTTCAGAGCCGCTTCTTGTGGCTACCTACCAGTTTCTTCAGTCAACTGAAGTACTCTCTCCAGGTCTGTGCTCAGGATCTTAGAACCATAGAATGATGGAGTGGCTTGGATTGGAGGGGACCCTAAAGATCATCTAGTTCCATCCTCCCTGCCATGGCGCAGGGATGCCACCACTAGATCAGTTTGCTCATGGCCCCCATCCAGCCTGGCCTTGAACACTGCAAGGGATGGGGCATCCAGCTTCTCTGGGCAACCTGTTCTAGTTCTTCACCACCCTCTGAGTAAAGAACTTCTTCCTAACTTCTAAAAAATCTCTTCTCTCTTTTTAAATTTAAAATTCTTCTCCCTTGTCCTATAACTATCTGCCCACGTAAAAAGTCACTCTCCTTTTTATAAGCCCCTCTTAAGTACTGGAAAGCCATGACAGATCTCCCTGGAGCCTTCTCTTCTCTGTGCTGAATATCTTCAGGTGTACTAGTTGGTGGTTGCCACAGCCAAAGCTACCTTGTCAAATCTCCCACCAGTTCTTCATTGAGAACAACTGTGTGCTACCATTATTGGCCCTTCCAGTAGGTGTATCAAGAAGTTGTTCCTGATAGCCTCCCAAAATTGACTGAGTTCCTCATGTCCCACTGTTGCCCTTTCAGTGGGTGTCAGGGAGGTAAATGTCTTCTCATAAGAATGATGGCTTGTGGATCAGAGACTTCTCTGAGTTGCAGGGAAGACTTCACCCCATTCCCCATCCTTATCAGATGGTTCTGTAATGTACTCCCAACACGATGTCCACTCCCAACAATCCTTACTGGTCTCTTTGGTGTCCCAGATCCATACACTGCCTGAGACTTCTTGGTTCCCATGGAGTCTGTGAGGCAGAAAGGAAATACTATTAGTAGTACCTAAACTGGATAAATTTAATACAGAACAGAGATGGCTGGATTGCAAATGGATCATCACTGGGGAAAAAATTCTAGGAATTTGATCAAATGTTGCTTTTTTTCAATACATTATCTGGCAATGTTTTCAGCCCTGTATATGGATAAGTGGATAGTGTTTTTAGTCTGCAGTCATATTCTACTCTGCAAGTTTTTGTGTGCAAATCGTAGTTAGCTTTGTTATTGAAGGCAAAATGTCACCTTCTACTAAAACTTTATTCACTTAATTGAATTTCATTATGTTAACAGTTTCAGTGTGGCATTTATTTTCTTCTGAACCTCTGTATCTATTTTTGTGGTAAACTGAACAGTAGCTCTATTTAAATACAGCTTCTGCTACTGAGATTTTTCTTGTCTTTGTGATGACTTGAGACATTAATGTATGAGGGTTTTAAGATACAGGGAAGCTTTTCTGTTTCCCAACTGTAGTTAACAGAAAGTGGATAGCCCAGTGTCTTTAATCCTGCAATGCATCTTACAGTGTGGTGCTGTTGCTTTGTTGACATTTTGATAAGAAAGGTGTGAGCATCATAGTCTTGGTGTCTGCTCCATTTGGCCATTTAATTGGCAAAATGCTTCTGCCTTGTAGAAAGAGCATTATGCTTGTGCTTCCTCTGTCACTGCAGTGTCAGGATGCTTCCTGGAACCTGCCTGTTGCCTGTACGTAGTGCATGTACTAAACCGTGGGTGTTTGTGTGAATATACCACAAGTATGCTTGACCTTGAGCTTTTGCATATGCCACCACCTGAGCATACTGAAGTTAATATAGTCCAGACAGGCTGTACTTCTGGAAAAAGTTACTAGTTTTTTGAATATGTGGAATATTGAAAAAAGCTATCAGTAGAATGATTTTGATTGGAGGCAGTTACGAAATGGGAGATCTACTGCCAGTTCTTGAAGACATTTGAGCCCCTGCCTTTTGTTTCTGTGCTAATGAGCTTACTCAGTCCCATGGCCCCTGCAGAGTTTATTTCTCAACTGTCATTGTCTTTCCATGTTTTCACTTGCTTATTAGATTACAGTTGTTTCTTTTTTACCTCAGTTGCCTTTTGTACTTTTTCCCTTGCTTTCCTTTATCTCCAGATGTCTTTAATATTTACAAGCAATATAGTGGTTTTGTGTCTGCTAGTTCTATCTTGGATCCATTTTGATTTGATTTCTCTAATCTCCTACCCTAAAAAAACTTCTTATTGCTGTGATTTATGTGATCACAAACTCCAAGGTTTGTTCAGCATCCTCATTTGCCTTAGTATCTTTGCACTTCAGACTAATAATTGTTTCTTCTTTCTTGACATATTATATTTGTTATGTGTTAGCAATTTTCTGCTTGCCTAGGTTTTACCTAGTCTGTTTAATTTTTCTGAGGATGGGTGATCCTTGCAGCTTTACATTCTGTCTCTAAATATTTATTATACTTGTGGCCTAAAAAATACTTTACTCTTGCTAAATTGTCTTTTGTACTGTTTCACATTTGAAATTCACTGAACTTTGCTCAAAGCTTTGCAGTCAAAATAAGGAATTCTACTGTGATTTTATGTTTTAATCATTTTCAGCTATCGTCATTGTTCAGATTTTCAGTCTAAGGCCAGATGGATGATTTAATTTTTGCTTCTTTTGAACATCTCAAATTCAGACCATTTTCAACCTTTCATTTTTTTATCTTCAGTACTTCTAGAACTCATGCTTTTTTTTTTCTTTTCAACACAGATGAGCCTGGAAAACAGATCTGTGGTCCTGTCTCACTGGGGTTATTTTCATAAGATAATAGAATGTTTTGGGTTGAGAGGGACCTTAAAGATCGTTTAGTTCCAATCCCCCTGCCATGGGTGGGGACATTCCACTCGATGAGGTTGCTTCAAGCCCTGTCCATCTTGGCCTTGAACATTGCCAGGGATGGGACATCCACAGCTTCTCTGGGCAACTTGTGCCAGTGTCTCAGCCCCCTCACAATGGAGAATATCTTCCTAATATCTACTCAAACCCCACCCTTTTTCAGTATAAAGCCATTCACCCTTGTCTTTTGACCACATGCTCTTGTGAAAAGTCCCTCTCCAGCCTTAATGATTCTACAATTACAGTTTCTGTGTTTGTTGGTCTTCCATCACATGCACACAGGAAAAAATAAATCGATCCATCTTGCTAAAGCATGCAAAGGAATTTGGTCATCTGGTGCACTTCATTGTTGTTGTTAACATTTTACCAATATTTACAGAATTGTGGTGAGTTTAAGGCAACAAAAGACATATTCAAAGTTTAGTCGGCTCTTCTCTCCTGAATTTGGCTAGAGGACATTAGTTGAGTGCCAGTAAGGGATGAGTCCCTTTAGTGCTAGAATAGGTCCAGTAATCAAGAGGGATGGCAGTGAAAGTGACTGTTTCTGTGCTGCATTCAAGGGGACTGAGCTGACAATTCTAGATTTGCTAAGACTTGCTCTCAGAGTACTCATGCAGCATTTTCAGTTTGACAACTTGGCAGTCACAGTGGTGGAAACAGGCCGAACCCAGAGCCTCAAAGTGACTATTGCTTGGCCAAAGGACAGTGGCACAGCTGTTGCTTTTAGTGCATGCAAAAGTGGGCTTGAGTGTGTGTGATCTTATAAATATGGGCTTAATGTTAAAAAGTCCCAGCATTTGGCTGCATTAGCAGTGATAAGGGAGCGGTGGGGAGAGAGACTGTGCAGTGTGACTTAGGCTGATATTGCCCTTTTATAGTGCATGATACTCAGAAGGATTCTGTTGTCTAGGTAACAGGGTCTGTACTTCATTTCTTAAGAAAGATGGAACAGATGTTCCTGCAAGAAGCAACCAATTATCACCAGTGAGAGTATTGGCAGTATTTAAACTAATTGCTTTGTTGTTGCATACAGTTTGATTCATATGCTATGAATAGTGAAGAAAATTTAAAGGAAGAAATCTTCTTTGCATGGATTTTCCTGAATGAGGCTTTTAAAAAATATTTGTAGTTTATGAAATCACACTCATCCGTGTGCCTTTTCAGACTTCCATTTATCATTCTTTTTTCTTGTATATCATTCAGTCTTTTTTATTTGATATTTATAGTGTCTCTTTCATGATCCACTGAGTCCCATTGCTTCATTCCATCTGTGTCAGATCACATTAATTTATTTTGTTCATTTAAAATACCTAAAAATTTGACAGCAGTGGGGTAAAAGGGTGCTTACAGTGGAGTAAGAGATAGAGGAGCTTTTAAGTGATGTAAATATTTTCTTAGCTTGGATTTTTTTTTTTTTTTGTGGCAAAATCCAAGCACAGCAACTCAGGTAAAGACTGTGGTATTAAAAGCTGAGGCAAAAGGAAGCTGTATAGACAGGTGTATACACGAAACCCCGCTGTCTGCTGCTTAAATAGTGACATAACTTGTGTGTGCTGAGATAAGCAGGTGGTGATGGTGGCAAGAAAAGGAGAAGAGCTGAAGGGGACAGTGTGGAACAAGGAGTGCCTACCTCTCTGCAGCACTCATCATCAGTGTGCCTTGTTTTTATGAGAAGTTGTGCTAAAGTAACTTCATGTGTGGATTCAAGTGTTTGTTTTCTTTATGGCTATGGCTTTGACAGTCTGTGAGATTTCTGTAGTCCTTACCGCGGAAGGATACGCTCCTGTCTTTTAAAAGAGATTTTGGGGGAGGTGTGTGTGTAAATCTACCTTTATACCTTTGGGGTAAAAAACTGATGTTGGGTATTAAATCAGAAGAGGGCATTGGGACCAGATTCTCAGGGCACTGTTTGCGAGTCCTTAGCAAAGCTAAGCCATAATGTTATGCATTTTAGACAAAAGATCTGGCCCATTGCCTAAACTTTTCCATGCTTCTTGCCAAATATAAAAGGCAAATATTCTGTTTTTAGGTAGGGCATTGCAAAAACATGGTTTTTTGTCTTGGCAATAATAGAATAAAGGAAGAATCCTTGACCTTCTCTCTCTTGTTTTTTTTTTGTTTTTTTGTTTTTTTTTTCCTCCCTCTGATAAAGGACGTGCTGTTTTGATTTTTATCTAACTGTGG
The DNA here is from genome assembly GCA_013400515.1 of Erpornis zantholeuca. Taxonomy (NCBI): domain Eukaryota; kingdom Metazoa; phylum Chordata; class Aves; order Passeriformes; family Timaliidae; genus Erpornis; species Erpornis zantholeuca. The sequence goes on along the minus strand of VZTN01026726.1, from coordinate 6,100 downwards.
AAAATGTCATAATGAGTGGAAACAAAGTGCATGTTGCTCTTCTTAGATTATTTGGCTGAGTTATCCTATTGTATAGTAGTGACATGTTGATTGGGACAAAATGTCTTACTACATTCAGTTATTTCAATAACCATTGTAAAATACTTGCAGTCTGAGTAGGAAAAAATTCAATTCTAGGGGTTTTTAATCCTTTTTACCAGACTTCTTGCATGTAACTTGTAATCTTTTACTTGTCGTCCTTCCTCTGACTCTGGCTCCTGGCTTTTCTAACATTGTCTGTAATTTCTATTCCAAATCTTTTCTTTATTGTACAGTTTCTTCTTTTTATAGTATCCTTTATATTCTGTTGGTTAGACCTCCTTATGATATCTGGTGTGTAAGTATTCACAACTTCTCATTTGTGACTTCATTCCTGCTTGCTTTTTTTCTGTTGATACAGTTTTTGATTCTCCTGTGTTTTCCTATTTTATCACAGGGTTTGTCAGCAGCAATATTTACTACTTTTGCTGCTTCTTTTTATAGACTGCCTATAATAAAATCTTTGTCACCTTCTGCAGATTTTTCACCTGCTTTCATGATAGTTTTCTCTATTTTTGCAGTTTAATTGTATCACATATTGCCAGTCCCAGTTTCTTCTTATCACCCTTGACATATATTTTGAGGCTTCCCTTTCTTCTGCCACCCCTTTTCATACAAATCATTCCAACTGATTTTATTCCTGAAAGTCATCCTTAACGAATAAAAGAATTTGACAAGGACTATATATTTTTCCATTTTCTATCCTTGGAAATAAAAGCTTCTTCCTTATGCCCTTTCTTTTCCCTGCACTGGTTTATTTCCCTTATGCCTCATTTTTAATTCTTCCTTCTGCCTTTCTGCTTGCAATGCAGCTTGCCATCTTAAGTAAACTCACTGTCATGGGACCTAATGCTTAAAAGAGGAGAATAAGGGGACACTTTTGCCAGAGGGTTGGTGGGCCTCTGGACTTTGTGCCAAGGTTAGGCGGAGCATTTGGTGTGTTGGACACATTTCTGTGCATCTCTCCCCCCTTGACATTTTCTGTATTTGACCTTGGCTTTCCCTTCCACTACTCTTTTCCTCTGTTCTTCCTACATAGTTCATCCTTTTCTACACTCTTTCTTCCATATCCCATTCTTCACCTCACCAACACCATTTTTTCTGTCTTCAGCTTTGCTAGTGTCTCCTGCTTTTTTCTCTTCCCCCTCTTCCCTACTGTTTCCACAGCCACTTGCATTCCTCATCACTGATATACCAGCGTAGTCCATGTATCCTTTTACCATGGTCTAGCATCTTTCTCCAAAGTCTCGCACTTGTCCTCACTTCTGATTCCAGCTCTGCCATTTCTTCTGGTCAGTGTTGCTGAACAGAGCAGCTGCTAAGATGTGCTTGTGTCCCTCTCCTCCTGATGGCTGTAATGCTGATTTCCTTCTCCCTGGGATGGTTCTTCTGACCAGCTTTTTGTTGAGCTTCTTCTTATCTCTCATTCTGGAGTGAGTTTCATGCCTATTGCCCCAGAAGAAGTCAGGGACTTGTCCTCAGGCACTGAATTAAGCAGGGGAAAATGAGGGACACTTTATCATTTGTTTTAATGCCGGAGCTGTCTCTGACCTGCATCATCTAATAGCTCTAAAAGTCTTTCTACAGAGTATGCTCAAATAGTTTTGTTCTTTTATTCCTAAGGGAAAATGAAGCACCAGGTGGCAGTTTGATGATAAAAAATTGCTTAGCCTGATTTTGTTTCTTTGCTAACCTGTGCAGAAGTGCAAAAGATCTCATAATACTATGCAGCTTGTGTAATAAAATTATGTTTATGTCTATCATCATTGAATTCTAATGTAATGGAAATGGAAGAGAAACTATCCTAACCTACTTACAGACAGCAGTGGCTTCTTGAATGATCATTACTTCAGTGCAAGTTGAGGGTCTGAGAACAATCTTTGTAACTCTTCTTCTGTAAAGAGCTCCAAGATTAGGATCTGTCAAAAAAGCAAATTCGAAGTCACTAGAATGAGTTTCTTAAGTCAAGACCGGAGAGCAAATCAGACTTGGTCAACCACTTAAATCCCTGGTATGCTCAGATGATGAGTGTCTTTGTGATCTCTTTCCACTTTGGAAAGGATACAGTACCACTAGTAAAGGTAGAGAGAAGGGAAGTCAAAAAAGTTGGTGATAGAAAACTACTTCTGTATGAACAGAGACAAAATAGACTGGGAATCTGTGGGTTAGAAGGGAGGGAAGCTGAAGGAAGATGTGGGAGGTCTGAAAATTACATACTTAGATGGGAAAATTAATTATGGAATTGTTATTCATTGTTTATCGGAACAGAAGAACTAAGGCAACTGAAGGAAAATATCAATCTCTGCTTCTTAAATCCCTGATCCAGTGAGTTGCTTGAAGCTGACTGCTCATATCACAAAAGACTTGTAACTGTCTGTGCACTGCTCAGCCTGTTTTCCTGAGGTGTTTGCCTCAGCTACATCAGAGGTAGGGTAGTAAGCAGACTTGAAATGAGTCTTGAGTCTGAATCAAGTACAGCAGCTCTGAGTTCTTTGACTAGGGATGCACATGTGTTTTGTGTTTTTATTGTAGTGGTCCTCTTATAAATGGCTAAATTATTTATGTGAATAATCAGATCTTCACTAGTGCCCAGACTAGAAAATTAGAAGCAGTAAACATGCAGGAGGTTTGCTGTATTCTTAGTAGGTCATGGTATCTTTGTGTAAGAAATTTACCTAACTTCTCAAATATGTACTTCTTTTTCTTCAGGCAGTCCAGAGTTGTTGTTTCAGAAGGAAGAGGCATGTAAATGAATGCTGTGATTTTGGCTGGGATTAGAAAAATGCTATTTGCTGCTGCTAATTGCATGCTTAATGAGATACTGGAAGAGTTCTGTTGCAGGTCTTGAGAGCCTTGAGAGACTTCCAGTTACTCCTTTCTGCATAACATCTGGGGCAGTGTCTTCAGTCAGTTCTCAGGAAGAAAGTCTAATATGAGTGTTTGTGGTATGTTGTTTTCAGGGCCACATGGCTTTTGCTGCCTTGGGCAAAAAGTTCATTGCCCATTTGCTTGCAGTCAAAGTTACATTAGAGAAGGATTATATTCAGTGGAAGATAAATGCATAGTGCCACATGCTTAGCCTCCTTTATTGGTAAATACTAACCAGTTACAGATTTCTTCATCTAATAACAACCTACTCTTGTTTCTAGAGCTGTCTTACAAAACTGATGTTGTTCTGAGTCTCTGAGTCTTTATGGTGTAAGACCATATTTACCATACCATGTTTATATTTTTATCTCTTTGCTTATCAAATTTTGTAACTTGCATTAAGCCAGCTTTTGAGCCTTCCTGAACTGTGTTGGTCCTTATTGAGGGGAAATATGATTTTGCTGCATTCATTGTCTCATTAAAGGATTTTTAATATTTAATAGAAGCATGAAGAAATAGCAGGCTTTAGATTATGAACTGACTTTTCTTATCCAGTTGCAGTCTGATCCTGAGAGTATGAGAGGAATCTTGTGGTAGGCGTTTAATGACTTGGGAGACTGCCAGTGAACATCTTGTTTTAGCTTGCTTCACACATTAGATTTGTCTAACGTGTGACTAAAGATTGCTGAAAATTTGGGTAAAAAGTGGAAACCTATGAGCAAAAGCAGAACAAATTTAATGGGTAATTGTTTTAATGAACACTAAGAGCATTCTAGTGTTGTGCTTCCAAAGTGAAACGCTGAATTTTGTAAATAATTATCAACAGACTAATTATTGAAATAATTCTTGAGTAAAAAGTCTGAAAGAGCAATATTTCTAAATTAATCTTATCTGCAAACAGTATATAAGAAACCTGATCCATGTGCACAACTTTTGCTATTTTAAACAAACCCAAGTTAATAGAAGGAAGTTAAAACCCGAAAATAATACATTATCTCCTCCGTTCTGCAGGCACATTTCTCATTTGGAGCATGCTTTAGACTCAATTTGCACTTACAACTACAGGTTTGTGTATTAGCTTGTTTAAGTGGAGGTTAGACATCTAAGACATTAAAGCACATCAGTTGAAGTAAAGCACATCAAAGTTTAATGGATGCTGTCATTCAGAACTAAAGCAGCTTTAACTTGATTCCCATAAGGAACAGAGGTTTAATATGCTTAATATGTTTTGAATTCATACCTCCAATTTTATTTAATTTTCTATTTAAAGAAGATTGTAACTATAAATTATCTATCTAAATGCCTGCATCTCAGTTTAAACTAGGTAGAATGAGTATGTATGAAGCATAACCTTTAGGGTGGGAGGGGGGAGAGTTGTGGGGTTTTTTTTCTTTTTTCTTCTCCCACATTAACTATATGAAACTAGTATTGTGTTTTAATCCTTAAATTTGTCCTTAAGTTTGTTGCA
>VZTN01026725.1:0-45089 GCA_013400515.1 Erpornis zantholeuca | reverse complement strand
GCAGGTTGAGGGAGGTGATCCTTGCCCCTCTACTCGGCCCAAGTGAGGCAACATCATGGAGTGCTGTGTCCAGTTCTGGGCTCTTCAGGACAAGAGAGACAAGAAACTATGGGAAAAGGTCCAGGAAAGGCTATGGAGATGATAAGGAAACTGGGGTATCTCTCTTATGAGTAAAGGCCGAGGGGTCTGGGCTTCTTTAGTATGGAGAAGAGTGGACTGAGATAAGATCTTATCAATGCATGCAAATACCTTAAGGATGGGTGTCAAGCAAGTGGTGCCAGACTTTTCAGTTGTGCCCAGGGACAGGACAAGGGGCAATGGACACAAAGTAAACCACAGGAAATTCCAACTTAATATGATGAAAGTTTTTGCTGTGAGGGTGACAGAGCACTGGAACTGGCTGCCCGGTGAGGCTATGGAGATATTCCAAATGTCCCTGGACACAACCCTATACAACCTGCTGTAAGTTATTCTGCTTTAGCAGAGGGGTTGTACTAGATGACCTTGAGAGGTCCTTTACAACCCAAACTATTCTGAGATTCTGTGATTCATGCTTCAGACTTATTTAGGATTAGTCAGAGTGAAACCCATGTACACAAACTCACAGTTTTCTTGGCAAAGTCAGATCATCTTATCCTCATACCTGACCACATGATAATGAAAAGGGACTCTTTTCAATGAGTCCAAAGTGCTATTTCCTCTCAGTCAGGAATAACTAAATTATTGTTTTCATTAGAAGTCCAATGTCAAAACCCTGTCTAAATTACAGAGCAATCGAAACCGGAATTCAAAATGCAACTGCTGATGGACCCTAAGTCTTTGCAATGTCACTTCAAGAAATCCACCTGTAATGCACAGCAGACACAGTGGTACTTATCACTTCAATTTTTACCTCTGCTAAGTAAATTATAGGAAGAGCGAAAAAAACAAATTTCACTTAAATGAAAGGAAATTAATTTGGAAAGAAAATAGGACAATCCTGCTCCATTTCAATTATGTGAAGATTATTTTTGCTTGTATTTTTGTTTCACATTACTATGCATATCTCCTTGTCTGTTTTTGCTTTCTGAGCTCTCCACACTATATTTTTCTGCCCTTGCAGAATGCGAAATCTCCCAGGACTTTAAAAGGCCAATAAAGCAACTAGTCAATGCTGTTCAACTTTTTAAACACTTTTATCCCTCTAAGAATTTTCCTTGAGAAGGATTTACAAGATAAAGTCAGCAGCAATTCGTTTCCAAAGGATTCCCATTTCCAAGTGGTCCACCTCATGGTTATCCTCCTGAAATTGGATAGGTGCATCTTACTGGAAAATCTCTTGTCTTGACACTTCCATGGTTAGGGCATAAACTGTTCTGAGGCAAGCTATTTTTTTTTTTTTGAAAGGGGAAAGAATCAGGAAGACAATTCTAATTTTAAAAGAAAATTTCTTTTTTAATAGGACACTTTATAGAATCACAGAATAGTTTGAGTTGGAAGGAACCTTAAATATCTAGTTCAAATCTCCTTGGCATAGGCAGGGACACCTTCCACTAGACCAGGTTTCTCAGAGCACCATCCAACCTGGCCTTCAGCACTTCCAAGGATGGGGCAGTGTTACGGTCCAGTTTTTAAAGTTATTAGAAATACCTCAGCCTGAATTAAGACGCAAACGAGCCCATATGCTAAAGTCAACAGTATGGGTTTTATTTGATAGTAAATATGAGAGAAAGAGAGAGAGAGAGAAAGAAAGAAATAGAAAATAGATGGGGGGGACAGAAAGAGAGTGACAGAGACAGAATAAAGAAAATATCATCACGCCATGGATCCCACCAGTGTCCTGATGATTGTCTCCATCTGGTCTTCTTAGTTGTGAAGGTCCCCCCAAAAAGCATAGAATCTGATGGATTAATATATACTCAGGCCAGGTGGGAATGCCCTGGTACCTCCTCCCCGGGGGTGGGGGGGCAGCTTGACACAGTCTCTTGGTGTCTTGCAGCAGACTCTGGATCTGTTGTATAACTTTGCATCACATGCAGTTCTGTGGTGCAGTTCTTGCACAGGAATGAGTCTGGGGAGCACTTCAGGGGGTCTTTGATAGATTATGACTCCCCCTCAGCTGCCTCCCATGTGAATGTCTCTTGGATGTGGCCTCCCCAGGGTTGGGGGTTCCACAGGTGGGCCAGTTTGTGTAAGGGAGGATGGGTGTTGCCTCCAACCAGAGGTTACACCACACATCTGAAACCTCCTCCTCTCCCCTTGGTTGAGGGGGAGTCTGTGTAAACCTGGCCTCTGAGGTCTGTGGTCTCCCCCACCACAAGCCTAGCCAGGGATGATTCTCTGCTGTGTTTGGCTTTCTTGTGGATGCATTCCTGTCCCTCAGCCTTGTTCCTTTCTCCCTAGACCTGAGATGACTGAACAATAGTGTTGCCTTTATTTTATCTAGGTGGCTTAACTCACAGTCCAAAGCTCCAGTCAGGCAGCCTCAAGGAGGGGTGGGCTTCTGTGGTTATAGCTTCTTTATCCAGTTTTTGCTGTAATGGGCAAAACTCCTTCATAACAATGTCTAAGGTATGAACCATTTCTGTCCCTGGCAGGCAACTGCAGCTTCTCTGGGAAACCTGTTCCAGTGCCTCACCAATCTCACTGGGAAGAATATCTTTCTAATTTTCCCAATTGTTCCTGCCAATTGTTTCTGCCAAGAGATTTAAAATGTCTCAGTAAATCTTGATATGATTAGTAACCCTTAGATGACATTATCAAAAGAAAATATTATGTTGTTCTATAATCCTTATCTCCATCTTATGAAGTAGGTTTTTGTAATACATAATATAATGTAATATGAAGGGCCTTGCAAGAATCTGAGACTTAAAAAATGCACACAGGACTGAAAATAAAAACTTTTCATTCAAAGTGATATTCAGACATTTGCAGTAAATTTGAAGTGGAATACATTTAGTAACTCTTAGTTTTGCTCATGTTAAAAAGAATACTTAGGTAGGAACTGAAGCTGAAGTCTCGTGAAGTCTCAATGCACAATCATGTGCCATTGATATCACACACATGCAATCAGAAAAATGCATAAACATTTCTAGATAAATTATACATGAATCTGAAAAAGCAATTAACATCTTGATTTGATTTGCTCAATTTAAGGATCAAAAATATTGGAGCACACAGGAAAATCAGTGCTGTGTTTTTAGCGAGGGAGAGAGAAGGCAAAATCACAGAAGATAGAGAAGAATGCAAGTCCCTGCACTAGTTCCTCTAGTGAGGTGATTTTTCAAAGTCATTTTCTAATACAGGGAAGAAAACATAATTTTTAAGGCTTAAGAGGCATTGTAAACTAACTAAACACAGATTTGCATAAGGCATTTAAAAGATTAAGTAAGGATGTGCAAAATATTTTCTCTGATATCTTCTCTCATGTGTTCTTCAGCTGAGTCATACATTTCAGAATAGAAAATTTATATTCCTTCATTTCATCTTCACAGTCATGTTATATATACAAGCCTGTGAACAGCAAGATTTCCACTCATACCCCTGGGCCAATTTGCTGTTCATAAAATAATGACCTTTTCTTTAGAAAGAGCTACCAAACACAACCAAACTATTCAGATGACAAATCTTTTGTTCTACTTCTATCGGGCAACTTCAGCTAATTTTTACATTTTTTGATTCTGTTGATACAATGAAAAGCTTGAATTTTTTTCATGTGACACTAACTACCAAAAACATCCAAACCTCTTATATTTTCTCACCAGTAATAAACTTGTGCTAATGAACAGCAAAATATCATTTAGGACAAACAAATGTCACTATTTCTGGTTCAAAGAAGAGTCACATTAAACTCTGGGGTGTAATGTATTTAAAGATTTGCTTAAAACAATATTTCCCCCAGAAATTTGTTAACCTCAGTGGCCAAATATTTCCAAGATCTCTTCTGTTCTATAGTAATACAGAGATAAAAAAAATCATGGATGAAAAAATTCTACATAACTCTTCTCCTCATGCCATAGTCTTCATGTCCTATTCAATTCCTTGCATGTTGTAAAATATTGGCAACCAATCTAGTCAGGTGTTCTTTAGAGAAAAGAGAAGGCAGTAAAATTGCTATTTTAATTCAAAGCTAAGTTCAAAGATGACATAATGAAATGTATTTCAGCATTACATGGAGCTTTCCTTCTCTAACTTGTATTGTCAGACACTGGAACAGGATGTCCAGGAAGTGGCTGAGTGCCCATGCCTGGAGGCATTTAAAAAGTGTATAGAGGAGGTATCCTTTAGGGACATGGTTTATTGGTGGATCTGACAGTGTTTGTGATTGGATTCAATGATCTTAAAGATTGTTTCCAACCTAAATTATTCTGTAACTCCTTTTGGGATATTTTCATTCTCAGTAGGGCAAGAAGTAGATCATTATCTTTGAACCTTTCTCCTAAACAAACAAGTCTGTTTTCCCCTCTTTTTAAATGCAATATCCACCCTTATTCCTTCTGATCATCTATGAAGTAGATAAAATATAAAAAAGGTCTTGGTTTTATATCAGTATCTAGGAAGTTAGTAAACCACTGAATCTTCAGTCACTTGCACGTTAATCTATGTTTATAGATCAACTATTTTGATGACTGACACCTCATTCAAATCAGTGTAATGTTGATCTTCTTAAGAAATAAATTGTTCCAGGTTTCATAACAGAGTGTCCAAAGCTGATGACCCTGGAGAGAAATCACCCTCAGAACATTTTTATAAATCTTGTAGAGAAAAAAAGAATAAAGTGTATTGAAAGGGCAGAATAATACTATATTTTGATTTAACTGGTAGCTGGACTATATTGTAATCAAGATTTTCTCATGTAAACTATTAATTCAGTCTAATCCTCTAGATTAGACTGAGAAATGGAATTTTCAAGGGTAAGTATTTGGGGTATCTTTAGACTTTTATTTTGCCAGTTATTTTACAGACTGCATTACAAATCAAGAAATTTGCTTTGAAAATATTAGTTAAGGTACTACTAGCCATTTATTTTAAAACAGATAAAATAAGACTTTAGAAACCTAGTATATTCACATAGGGTGGAGGGTTTGGGTTTTCATTCCTGTTGTTTAATATCTACAACATGTAATTTCTTAAAAATCATTCAAAAAAAAAAAAAAAGAAAAAAAATCTCCACAGAACTTACTATTGTGTAATCAATCATTCTTGGTGCATTAACTGCATAGTGTAAGACAGAAACATGACAAAACTGTCAAAGCTTCACAGCTTTTTTCAACAGAATAAACATCATAGGAGTCCCAAGTAATATTTATGTTAACATCCACAGTATTTTTAACCATCTATTGAGAATGTAATATCACATTTTTAGCAAAAGGGATATTTATTTGCATTTTTGATAATGGGGAGAGTATGATGGCAACCCATGTATTCTGGAAAAATTCAAAAGCGGAACTGGAGAACCTCCAGCCCACTCTGACTACTCTGCAAAGTCACAGTGCCAGAGATCTGCTAGGCTGCCTCCATAGCGTGCAACTATACAAGAGAAATTCTATAGGATACTGGAATACACTGTGGGATATCTATCGAGTAGAATCCTATAGACTATTCTGGTAACTGCAGGCTGGTGAATCTGACTTTTATCTCTTGTAGGATGGAAGGATTTGCAACCAGGAATATGTTCAATGAGGCTGTGGAGAGAGCATCTCAGGAAAGAGACAGTGGGGCTTTTCTAATGGAAATCCTGTCTCACCAGCTGCCAGGTGTCATAGGAACTGTCAATAATCATGTAGATAAGGAGAATCAGGTAGATATAAAACCCTTCACAAAGTTCCAAACTAAAAATCAATAGGAAACTGAGCTACCACGAATCAGAGAAAACTTACTTTTTTTGTAGGAGCTGTATTTCTTTTAAAAGATAGAAAATTCCTTGGAGAATGTGAAGAAAAGTCCTAAAGTTTAAATATTATAATAGGGAAAATCAGAAGTTGGGTCACTGGTGGATCCACTTTGAACCTGTTTTTATTCAATATCTTTATTAAAAGGCTTTTATACAGATTATTAAGGCATTCCAGGTAGTCAAGTGCCAAATTAATGGCAAGAAACAGCAGAGGATCTTAGAGAATGAAATACGGGAGCAAAAAATTGGCACACAAGCTATAGTATAGATGAAAGTAAGGCAACATGTAACAAAAATAATCCAAACCATGTCTATGTGAAGCTGAACTCGGAACTGATGGTCTCAGCTCAGAAAAATGATCTGTCAGTTTTCTGAAAGAATCTGCTCTGTGTTCAGTGGCAGCAAAAAGAGCCAACAAAATGTTGGATGCCGTTAAGAAGGATATTGAGGATGAGTCAGATGGTGTCGTTTTTCTGCTATATAAAGCCTTGGTACACAGACTTCTTGAACACTGCATACAGCTCTGGCCCTGTTACTCAAACTCTTATAATTACCAAAAGGGAACATGCCATGTATACAGAGCCAAGAATGTTTGTTCAAGTGTTGTTTTAACAGTTTAAATGTCCAAATTACCTAATTTATGCAAGAAACCCCCAGTAGTGGCATAAAACTTTTAGATAAAATCCCTCTTCTTTGGTGTTATACTTACTCTTTCAATGAATTTTGGGTGCTAATATCAACTGTTTCAGTCTTCTTTTTAGAAAAACGTGGTGGAGAATGTCTACATCAACTCATCAGCTTCCTGAGTTCTTGAGTGGGAGGCAGTGTGATTTTCCTAGAGGATGGTTCTTCCTCCTCTGATTTGGATCTTCTTGGGGTTATTTGAATATGTGGCCTGCTTCCTTGTCACTGTGAGTCTGGCCATGTGCCTGATAAAGACCAAGAGGGCAGTCCAGAAAGACATCTTTTTAATCCAGCCGTGTGAAACACATTTGTTTTCACAGGATGAATGGAAATAGGCAGCTGTCTTATATACTCATTTAATATGGTGAAGTCATATGTTCACGTTACAGTTACTATAGCTAGGATTATATCTCAAATGTCCTAATCTCTGTTCAAGACAGGAAGAGTGGAGCAACATTTATTTTGAATTATTTAATAAGTAATTTTAGAGTTGCTTGAAGGGGATAATTTATTAATTTAAAAGTATTATGGCCCAAATAAAACCGATCCTTAATTTAAAACACAACATATTTTCAGCTGGGTCCATATAAGATATATGCCAATCTGATTGCTTATTTACTTTTTGCTATACTTTGAGATGCTCGTTTTTTGGACTTTCTTCATTTTATTGGGCTAGTGAAATTGGGATTGTTTTGCATTATGTAGCCATGAATCCAAATTCAGATATATTTCCTTAGCTACTAAAAATAAAAGGAGATGCTTGGAAACTGAAAACAATGTGGCACATCAAAAGACAGTAGTGTTAGAATCTAACATAAGAACACATGAATGCCCCAACCTGGGACCTTGATGCCTAGGAAAGTACTATTATCTATTTTTATTAGGAAATAAAAGTTAAAAAAGGAGGAAAATAACAAAATACAACCAAATCATATTTAATGTCATAGTTCCAGTTTCATATATCTTCTGTGTCCAGACTCATCACTTTACACTCAAATCCTGCGTGCACACATGAGCTTTTAGACACTATTCCAAGTATACATAAGCAGTGCCTTTAATGCAGGAGTGCAGCAGTCCCTGAGTAAACTGTGCACAACAGTACATAGCTGGGGTAGCTCAAAGAAGATTAGAAAATGGCCTTGATCCTGCAGCTTGCAGTTCTAGGCTGGAAGGATCAAGATCAATGATACCTTGCTGTACAAGTTCAGCAGCCTCAGTGCTGCCATGAAACATCTGATTCATTTCAGCACATTTTTAGGGGCTTACTTCACTCTGTTCTTGATCACCTTCTAAAGGGGAAGGGGGAAACCAGCTGGGACTGGCAATGTTTATTCAGTGTTTCATGCTGTATTTCACTGATTTGTTCTATAAAACACGAAATGAAACTTGTTCATCAGTAATTGAGATGGATCAAATGACAAGGAAAACAAATTGATCCAGGAATCTGATTCATCACTCTACTGTTGCAGAGGTTACAATGTGCACTTAGTCATCCAGCCTGTGAGAAGATAAAACTTTCAAGGGAAGACCTTGGGGCTGGACAAACAGCAAACAACCTGGCTACTTATTCAATCTCGTCAATGTCTTTGCTTCATCTTTTTTTAAAGATGTGGCAAGCACTCTGTTAAAAACAAGTGCTGTGTGTAAAATTTTCAGATTGGTATGGTTTGAAACAGCGTATGTTGTCCTTGTCTCAACATCACATTATCAGAATTGATTTATTTGGGTTTACAAGGACCTCAGTCTCTCAAAGACATTAGGGTACTCCCAGTTTTGTGTATGTGAGAAGATTCAACTCTAACACTTTAATGAGCATATAAAGTGAAAAAGCTGTGGTAACACTTCTGTTATGAGAAAAATCCAGACAGCACTGTGATAAGGAGATTCAAGCTGTGAACTTTTAAAGGTAAAATGACATAAACCACATTAAGGCAATAGTTAAAATTATGGTTTTTATAACAATAAAATATTGAATATGGTCTGTCAGCAGTTAGAATTCTTTATGTTGAATGTCTATAAACATATACACCCCAAAAAGAAACTTCATTAAAAGACTGAAGATGGAGGCAAGGGTTATGACTGTTCTTCTGCAAGTCAAGCAGTTTCATGAGCACCAGAACTAATGAAGCCTGGCTTCCTATAGATTTGTGTCTCAGGGTTGATTTGTGAGCCCTGACTGATGGGTTCCTTGCAGCAGAGACACATTAAAGAGCTCTGCTGGAGTGGATTCTTTCTAGTCTCAAAAAAAGTGAACTCCTTCCATAGGTTCTGCCTTAGTTGGGCAAATAAGTGAAAACATACATGATCATCTGTCTTGGGCCACTTATAGACCCAAAACATGTGAAATATTAATATCAGTGAGGCCTCTGCATAATTCCGACAGCTTGCTTGAAATAAATGATGGAGTTTAAGAATTATGTGGTGGAGAGTGGATAAAGATAGCTGCTTTTCCACACCTGAATGTGAATATATTATAACCAAACCAAGTAGAACCATTTAAATACTTACATTTGGTTTTCTTTCAACATGTACTTATGCCAGATAAATTAATTAACAATGTGCACTGTTCTTCTAAGTTTCATGTGCTCCTTTTTTTCTGGTTAGGCAAAAGAATGTCTGTTCCTGTGGTATGACCATGTGAGACCATTTATTTTATTATATATTTCTCTAAAAATTTGAAACAGAACCTCTTACTCATATAAAAATAAGACTCTAAACTGCTTTATCAGGTGAGGTAGGTATGTCCAAAAGTGAAAAACAAAATTAAAATGTTGTCTGGCATTTACCAATTCTGCTTTTGAAAAATCACCTCTTCAGAGGACGGTGTTCACCTGTAGTAGTGATGGGGGGAAAGTTAACACGTTGTGCAACTTTACATATTTGTGAAAGAACATGATTTTAGCATATGGTATGGCTATGTTCATTATTTATTACTCATGTGTTGAAATACAAGGGGAAAAGAATATGGTTTGATTTTTTCTTTACTGCTGTGTAGGGACAAAGAGTGTTAGGGAAAGATATGTTTATTCTTAGCCCAGAAATTAATTCATAAAACAAAGCAGAAATCCACCTGGAGAATGGATCTTTATACCAAAAATCTTTCTACTGAATGTGAGATATTACATAGTGATTTATGTCATTATGGAAACACATCATGGGATCAGTATAAACAAAGAATACTGAACTAAAAGTAAAGCATGGACATGAGACAAAGGAAAATATAATTATTGTATTATTTTTTGTTTAAATCCCTTTGCTGTGAATTGTTGGCTTTTGCCATTATGTATTTTTGCCAGTACATAATCACTTTAGCAAATAATTATGAATTCTATCCACCCTTTATGTATAAAGAAAACTGCAAGCTTGTGTGAACATGTAAAAGCTTATTACTGCTATTACCTGCTTGCTAGGAGTATAACCTAACAACATGTTTGAGCCTTGTCTAGACCTGGGGGTGGGATTTGTAGCCACTGCCGCTTGCCTACAAGGCTGGGAGCTAGCCAACATGTTTGGGCTTGCTTGGACTTGTACCCCAGCACAGTAGGCATGTCACAGCCCAACAAGAAACTGCCTATAAAAGGGGGAATGACCAGGGGTAGGACGGGTGCATTGGTGGAGCACAGACTCCCTATGTCCCCAGCGCTGCTTGCTCGTTCCTTATCAACTAATTAATAAATTGCCTTATTGATTGACCAACCCGATTATGGTGAGTAATTTCTAACACTGAAAGTTCTATTTCTCATTTTTCTTTAAAATTCTACAAACACTGTCATCTCCTGAGATAATTCTGAGTCTGAGGATGTCTGCCCACTCCCCACCTCCCTTTCCAATCCAGGTGATTTTGAACTGATTTCTGTTGGGCCCTTTTTCAGGTACTGATACCTGAGCTGCAGAGATTTCCAGCAGCTAAAAATAACCTGATGAAAAGCTGATTTGACACTTGAAGAATTCACAAAATTAAATTTATTTGGTCTCTTGTATATGTGACAAAAATCAGACTACATTCTATTCATGTTCTGTTTCCTTTGTAGAGATAATGGTGGTTTTTCCATACTGTACAAAATGCAACACTAATTTGCTGTGTGAGAGACAATTTAGAATCTCACAAACAGAAATTCATAAAGAAAAGAAAAGGTCTATAATTAGTTTCTATTTTTGATCTGTTAAACACTTCAGGAATCACCCCATCATCAATTTCAGCAATGGCATGGTGTAATTCTACCAATAAAGGATAAAACAGAAAGGTAAAAAACACAACTCACAGAAGGTCAATATATCTTTGATCCCATGAGGGAAGACAGTGATTTTTAAAAACTCTCTATGCCTCAAAAATATTTTTTCTATCCTAAAGTGCAGGACAAATTAATATAGATCTGCACAGATTGGATAATGAAGTGAATTATTTTCTTTTCCTCAGAGAAATTCATCTGTTGAATAATCATTTGTGATAAATTTTCTTGTTTTTCTGGGTTTGATTAACTTATTTTATTCTAGCATGAGGTATTTGGTAACAATTACATATGAACCAGAGGGTGTGTTTTTAATTTTCATGCTCCAGGCTTGTACAATGTTTTCATTATGATTTATTCTAATTGAATCAGAAGCCATAAATCTATTCTTCAAAGGAATCACAGTCTTTGCGGATTGATAATTATAACTCTTGTCTGCCAGATTTATCTTAACATCTAAATGATACCATAAAAATGCAAACCAAATCATTCTGTAGGAAGTTTAGCCTTCACGTTTATAGCTCTATAATGTTCAAAACCTTCACTTCAACTGAAGAAAGCAGTAAAGTTAGGAAAAAAACTACCCAACAGGTTTTTAAACACTGTAAACTCCATTTATTATCCAAGATACAACTACTACAGATATAAAACAAGTTTCACACAGAAAGCAAAGTAAACTCTGACATTTTATATTAACTTTAGCTTCAGATTTCATATAGAATAGTTTAAGGTGGATTTTATTATACTAGTTTGCCAGTGCAGTAACCCACTCTTATCCCATCTGTCCAAACAGAGGTAAGGTTAACTTTTCACCTTTTTTTTGGAGAAATTCAATTAGACACTGATTGTTTTACATAGTTTCATATTCAACAAATCTATTCATATCCAGGCTTTATTTCCATTCAAATTATTTCTGGAGGACATTTCCTCCTTATTTTTCAAAAGGAGGCATCAAAGGTGAGGATCAGTGAATTCAAATAACCTATGGAATTCTTCCCATGCCCTGAGGAAATTCTATTTGAATATGAATCAGTAGTGTTAATTAGATGAATAGGCAGATTGCTGAGTATTTTAATTCAGGCTGTTAAACACTGAATGTGTAAAATTGCTATTTCAGTGCTTTGCTGTCCACAGAGAAATTGTTTATTACAATTATCATACTATGTTTGTGGGAAGATGGTGGAGTTAATTACAGATTTCTTGTCTTATATTAATATTCTTTCAATTTCTTCAGTTTACAGATTTTTGGCTTGCATTTTTTTGGGTTCTTAAATGTCATTAAACCCAGGTATTACCTTTTCAAGTTAAAAATAGCAGAGGTGTACTGCTATAAAAACCTAGGATAGTTTCTAGGATCTGTTTTCTCAGACATTCAGGATATCAAAGCAAACACACATGCATAATATTGTTGCACCATAGTGATTTTTTTTCTCCCTTTCTAACTTTTTGTGAACGAGGTTGCTCATGCACATCTGCAGATAGGGGTGTTCAGAGGCAATAAAAAAATGAATGCACATGTTCAGCAAATGATGATTCCTTTTGCCAGAATTGCTGATTGGTCATCTACATTAAGCAAGGAAGTTCACCACAGAAATTCCTGACTTGTCCCCTAGCAAACGTCCACATTGCTTTCACGCAGCCATACTTGCCATTCCAGCACTGGTACAAGGGATGTTAGCTTGGAAGTCACTGCTTCAGTGTTGAGGGAAACTCAGTTCTTATGGGAGAGAGCAAGAGGCTGTACATCTTCTCCCTAGTCATGTTGCATCACACAACTAGGAACAGGAGCTGACCTTGGCAATATTAACAGTTAAAGAAGGACAACTTTGCTAGTCCCCTGAGAACCAGAGGAAATCTCTGTCTAATGCTCTATTAGACGTGAAACTGCCCTTATGTATCATTTCTCTTTTAACTTTACCAGAACACAAACCCTGACAATGCCGAGAAGGTGAGCACCAGTTAGTCTCATTTACTTTGCATTAAAAGATATTGCCACCGACAGGAAAAGGAAATAAAAGTTAGGTGAGGAAATAGCAAAAACAACACTGAACAAACCAAGTATGATACTTAAGATTATAAATCGAGAGCAGTAGGTGTGATTCTCTATAAATTTTACCAGAGAAACCACATTTTCCTCTTGTTGAATAACCAATAAAATTCCAATAGACTCAGTACTATAGAAAAAACCATGAACCACATTTTTAATATGGCAGAACCATGACCATGAGCAACTATTACAGGGAAAGTTTTTGTACTTTTTTTAAGGAAAACCACATGACTGAGTGCATTCCTGAAGTGCCTGTATACTCAGATGCAACACAGGGAACACAAAAGAAAAATCATAAGTCAGTGAAAACTGCAGGATCATAATCCCTTTTGTTTCACGGAGACATGGCGGGATAGGCCACACAATTAGGGTTGTGCCGTGGATGGATACAGGTTGTTTAGGAAGGTGGGCAGAGAGGACAAGTTGCAAGTGAAAGAGGATCACTGAGAATTCTGCCTTGGGATGGGTAATGAGACATTTGAGAGGTGATGGATCAGGATTAGAGGTCAGATCGATGTGGGGGATGCCATGGTGTGTGTTTGCTACAAACTGCCTGTTATGCTCTGATTAGTGAGAGATGACTCTGCCTAAATTAAGGTGCAAATGAGAACATATGCCTAAGTCAACAATACAGATTTTATTTAACAGTAAATGTGAGGTGGACAGATTGAAAGAAATCAGAAGAACTGGGGAGGGAAGGAGGAGAGAGTGAGAGAGACCAAGCAGAAGATAGTCACCACCCATGGATCCACAGGCTTCACGTTGGTCCTTCTTCATCCAGGGCTTCTGAGTGGTGGGGGTCATCCTTCTGAGGTTACCACCTTTATACAGTCCAAGTTCTGGGTAGCCATAGGGCAGTTGCAAATGCCTTTCCCATAACTTGCGGTGATATGCATGAGAGTAGTTCCTTCCTTGCCCAGTTTGCCACAGTGGGAATTTTTGTCCAGATATATTAAGCAGGATGTGGTAAACCAGTCTCACCTCGCCAATCCTGGAACTAGCACTTTCCTGTTGCAATGTCTAATCTCAAGTTCCCACTGTGGTGGTTGATCTTATGGCAAGTTCCTTCTGTGGCCTTGACAGTGTTTTGAGACCGGCAACTATGTTCTTTACATCTTTACCCTGCCTATTCAGGGGGAAGCAGCAGATGAGATCTATTCAGACACCTGGAAGAAGCCACATATGTGCAGGCTTTTCACCTCACAGGTGATTTGAATCACCCTGATATCTGCAGGAGAAGCAATACAAAAAGGAACAAGGAATTTTTGAGGATTTGGGAGCACAATTATAAGAACTTTCTGTCAGAGGAACTAACAACTTCCTGACAGAGCAGTTAGGAAGGGAAGATGCTCAGCTGGGCCTCATGCTTACAAAGAAAAGGAAGGGCTTGTTGGGGCTGTGAAGGTCAAAGACAGCCATGATAGCAATTACCATGAGGTGGAGGAATTCAAGATCCTGAAAGTAGCAAGCAAGACTAAAAGCAAGACAATATCCCTGGACTTCATGAGAAAATTTTGGCTTCTTCCATGATCTGCTTGAAAAAGTCCCATCAAATAAAGCCCTAGAGGGAATAGGAACCAAAGCAAACTGCTTTATATTCTGGGATCATTTCTTCCAAGCTCAAGAATTGTCCATTTCAAAAAGTAGGAAATGCAAGAGTGCCAGGAGGCCTGCCTGTACGAACAAGCTCTTGGCCCATTGGACCCATGACCTGTAGGTTTTCCTGACCTGTATCCTCAGTGGACAATGTTTCATGTCATCCCACCCATCCAATCTGATAAAAACCACTGTTTCCAGAACCATGCGCTCTTTCAATTCTGGGTGAGCGCTTGTACCGGTGATCACCCCAGGTGCTTTTTGTTTGTTATTTTTATGTTATTAAACTTTTTTGTTCGGGAAGAAACAGTCATCATCCATCTCTCTTTTAAGCCACTGCCTCAAGCTCGCTGGAGGAGGAGGAGAAGGAAACTACCTCCAATGTAGTAACTTTGCCCCCACTGGAAGACTATCTTCCCGGGCAACCCGACAGGGCAACAAAGTTAAAGACGGAGGCATGGAAAAGGCTGAGACCTTGAATTACTTCTTCACATTCACTTTTCTAGCTGGATCAGTCTTCAAAAATCCCATGCCAGACAGAAAATCTGGAGCAAGGAAGATATACGATTTGTGGAAGACAGTCATGTCAGGAAATACTTAAGGACACTGGATGCACCTGCTTTCACAGGGGGAGAGATTAGATGGTGCCATGCTCAGCTTATATAGCTGGGGCACGAAGATGAAAAGGGGAGACATTTGGAGAGATGGTGTTTGTCTTCCCAAATCATTGTTACACGTGATGGAGCCCTGCTCTCCTGGAGGTGGCAGAGCACCTGCTTGCCCATGGAAAGCAGTAAATTAATTCCTTGTTCTGCTTTGTATGAATGTGTAGCTTTTGTTTTATCTATTAAACTACCTTTATCTAAACCCATGAGTTTTCTCATGTTTACCCTTCCAGTTTTTTTTCTGATCCCACCAGAGAGAACATGTGTGGGGCTTAGTTGCACTACCAGGTTAAACCATGGCACCTCCCTATTTGAAGCACCATCACTGCTGGCACTTAGGGTGTCCCACTATGTTCTGTGATCTGTATTTACAAGTACAATTTAACTAACAAAGTGAAACCCCAAAGTTTTGTAGTTTTGTGCAAAAATTGAAAGGGTTTATGATCAGTCACAGAAGAAAACAATGAAATAATGGACGTCACTGATGTATGTTTCTGCTTAATAAAATATGGCACACAAATAAGAAGGTGAAAACAAACCAGTAGAGAGACAAAAGCAAATTAGCCTTATTTCTGCACTGGTTGTGACAGGAAATTGTTGAAGAAGGTAGATAGGATAAGGGAGAAAAGTGGGGTTAGGTTTCCCAGAATATGGAACAGCATCAGGTCATTTCCCTGAGAAGTTATATCCTAAAGGGTGCTTGCATAGAAACCTTTTCAGGTGTAACAATCAATAAAGATTCCATTTATGAGTCAATTTCCTGATTTTTTGAGGGAAAGGAAAAATATTTCTGCAGTTCCCTTTGATTTTATCACAATTTCATTGCATAGAATATTTCAAATATTTTTTTTTGTTTTCTTTGGTTTCATTCTGTTTAGGAATGCAAACATTTAAAAAATGAATATTTTTTTGATGTCTACTAGAAACCTTACACTAATTGCAGGATGACAAAAATGGTATTTGACTTAGCTGTTTGTCACTGCTACAATCCATCCTATTGCATTTAAATTTGCTAGCATATAATTTTAGATGGAAAAATGACCTGTTTAAAACTATGTAGGTTTTGGAGGTAATGACTTTGAAGTTTCTTTCAAGAAACCATCTGGACCAACAGTTTTACTCTCTGCTATGTCTTTAAAACCATTAATTATTTCTGCTACACTTATTATGTTGCTGTTTTAAGAATCACATTGTTCTAACTTCAATTTAGCTAATTTTAGATTTTAAGCTGTTCCTGTGCCTAATTGTTATTAAGAAGCTGATAGCTATGTAATGATTTGAATTAGGAAATGAATTCCAATTAGTTTCCTTTGTATCCTCTAAAATAATGTCAGTAAGTTTTTTGACTGCATTTTTCCCAATCTTCATCTTCTAAATACACATTTTTTATTCTATAATTCTCATAATAATAGATCCAGCTCAATTCTCCATCATTCCTTATATGTCATGTATATTGATTTATTTCCCTAATTCTACAGTATTTTAAATAATGTTCTTCACCTATTGTTTTTAATAGTATTTCTATAAAACTGAATTTTATTTTGAGCAAAAGGATATAGGATATGATATGATATGATATGATATGATATGATATGATATGATATGATATGATGATATGATTTGTTGTGTTTGTAGAGGTGTAAATTTTTCTCTGGATGTTCCTTATATCTGAGCATAATTACAAACATTTCTGTAAATCACTGTTTTGCATGTAAAATTTGAAAAAATGTAACTTGAATGGGAGAGCAACCAAACTTTTCAATCACCATACGGTGCATCAACTTTCCAAACTGACTGAAATCTAATGTAGGATGAGAATATGAGAAAAAAGTGATAACTAAAAGTCCCTCTCACTACAACTTCTCCCAAATTTATCATTAGAAATATCCTCCATATTATTCTTCATGTACCTGTTCACCAGTGATTAATTTGCTGAAGAAATAGAACTATTTTAGTGACTGACTTTTTTCTTCAAGAAGGCTTAAACACTCAGCATCATCATGTTGCGTATCTGCTTTTAAGAATAGTTTTAATGTTTTTTGTCAGAAATAAGTATATTACTACGGCCATAAAGGTAATAGTGATATTTGGATTGTGGATTGTCATTATGCAAGAATTATACAGAAATGCATTTGAACACTTCTGGCAGGCAATTTGAGCCACCTGAAATAGTGATGTACTGACAAATCCATTGTAATTACTCTTGTCCTTGATGGTGATAATGATAGTTGCAGACAGATTGCTGTAATGGCAAGAAGAAATATTGCTGTCTTCCACAACTACTCATCTGACTCTGATGTCAATCAAATCTTATACAGAAGAACAAGTGCAGTGCTGAAAAAGTGGTATCAATCTCAATGTGCTGAGAGGCAGAGGCTCATGGGAACTTCTTCCATGAACATACTGCTGTTTTTCAATGAAAGTTCTCTTTGCTTAGGGAAGTAAGGAACTTGTTTATATGCAGTTCACTTTGCAGAGATGAGCTGTCCTCTGAAACATTTTAAAACAAGGTTATCAGCAACACACACAGAGGATCATCAAACTTCAGTGAAAGTTTGAGACAGAAGAACTTACCCAATGAGGAGACTATCCTTGCTACTTTTAGTTTATGAACACTAAAGCATTTGGATAGAAAATGTAGTCTTAAGCAATAAAATAAGCATGGATCATCCATGGTAAATGTCCTGAGTACAGAAAATTGTGCTAGGAAATTATATTAGTCTTTTAAAAGTCCAGACTTTAAAACTCTTTGCAAATTCAGAAAAAGATCTTAGAAATATATAGCTTTTATTTTGCTTGTCCAAGATCATGTAAAAAATATATTAGTTTATATTGATTATTCATTAAAATATTTTTCCCAAAGCATTCATCTCAGGCAAATGATACAAGAAAATCATCAGATGATAAAAATAATTCTTCTAGACACACTAATTTGAATGTTTTGGTGAAGCGGTTATATGGACAGTCAAGACAAAATTTTTATCTTTAAACCATATGAAACTTATTTGACTTAAGAACACCTGATACTGTGGGTCTGTGTAGATGGGAGCTGAGGGTGCTCAGCACCTAAATGAGATTACCAGCCTAGAGAGTAAACATGATAATTGGCCTCCTTTCAGCTGTCCTTGCTGTGACACGGCCTTGGATTACCAAATAACCATATTTACCTTGCAACTATGCAATTTTCTGTGCTTTCTTTCCTATAGCTTGGAGAAATGTTAATGATAGTTGTGATTTGCTATCCTGGTATTTAACAGTTTAGCCACTGCCTAGTGGGAAGAAAAACTGTGGGCTTAATGGACTTATAGTCTAAGCTTACTAAATGGTCAGCTAAAGATTTCTCTAAAGCCAGACAAGATAAAAGTCTCCTTGATGAAGAGCCTGGAACATTTTCCAGAGCATATTGAGGCACTGAACCGCAGAAATGGGGGTACTTTATCTGGCAGGGAGAACTTTCCCAGTACTCAGAAAAAAATTGAATAAGAGGATTTTCAGCACCCAGCTAAACAACATTGATGGGAACCAGCCTTGATAGTAGCAAAAAATAGCATTTGCTGCTCCTGATAAACTGTGTGCTGTCTCCTGTCTTGGCACACTCAGATGAAGAGCTGATGCATAACCCCAGCAATCCAAACTTGGTCTCAAACTCTGAGTCAGTTATTTCAGCATTTTCTTCTCTTAGAGGCATAGTGATATAAATCGTGTTGAAATCAGCAGGGCTTAAACACATTCTGAATTATTTTTCTGCATTAGAGCTTTAGGTGAATTGTATGAAGTAAAGAAAAAAAACCTCACAATCCAGTGATTTTGATCCTCCTGCCCTGGATGGGACTGTGTTTTAGAAAAGACAAAATCCAACCTAGAGGTTCAGAAAAATAAATGTTATTTATAAAATTATACATACTTTCTACAAAATTATTTTCTGAATACCTTCATTCTCTGCTAACTTATTTTCTTATAATAATCATTAGAAGGAATAGATGGAGTTTTATTTCCAGTTCCTTATAGAATAAAGTAACTATAGAGACATTTAATTTACAGACCACTCTTCTTAACATGTTGACTGATACAAATTGTTGAGCTTTACTTCTTCTCCATCTTCACCCACATGATGTGCTTTCAGTGTGGCTGTTATAAAAGTAGTTTGTTAAGGGATACTTTACTTTGGGAAATATGACTTATTGTCCCTAACAGCTGTTGTATCTAGTATGAGATAACCTATGTGCAAATAGTTAGACTGTTAACTATTGTCACCTCTGTTCAAATAAAAAAATAGAACAGAAATGCTACTCCCTTTCAAACAAATTTAGAGGAAAACCTATTCCAAAACCGCAAACACCATCAAATCTCAGAATTGAAATTCTTTTCTTTGTAATAAGTTAGTATATGGAAAGAAAGTTCATTTGAACTCCGCAAAAAGTTCTCATATTTTATCCACCAAGATCTTAGAAATATATAGGTTTTATTTTGCTTGTCCAAGAGTATGTAAAAAAAGATATTAAACTATATTTATTATTCATTAAAATATTTTTCCCAAAGCATTCATCTCAGGCAAATGATACAAGAAAATCATCAGATGATAAAAAGAATTCTTCTAGACACAGTAGGCCCTTATAATCCTCTGACTCGTAAAAATGGATTGAATAATTGCAACAGTAAAGTAGAGAGTTTGATGCACATGAAAATGGGCATGACAACTTAAACATTACAGGCCAAACAAACATAAAAACCCCAAAGTGACAAAATGTGTTTAAATCAGAGGACTTATGACTTGTGGCAGCAAGTGTAACTAATATTTTCAATGGATGAAAGCGGGCAGATCCAGTGAAATTTAAGATGCAGTAGAGTACTCACTAAGATAATGAATTCAGGGTTGGAAGGCACAAAAATGAGAAGACAGTAAATGAACACATTTGAAGAGGACAAAATTTTTAAAGGTAGCATAAATTTTCCAGTATTTTGCCTGAAGTAGGATAATCCCGAGAATCTATTATGGCTTACACTGAGCTTGGAGAAAGAGCTATCATTTAACCTCTTAAAGTAGACCTAATAATTCAAATAGACCCAAGGATGAAAATCAAGATATAAAACCCCAAGACATTGCCTATATTTGCATGAAACCCAGCAGCTGGTGAAGTCAGTTGTAAGGGACTACAGCGGGGCAATTACTATCCATTTATATCCTGTATCTACATGCTGATGAAGATGTAAACATAAACATTACAGCAAAACTGTCTCTGTTGAGGTGGCCATGACACAGATGAACCCAGTGACAGATTCAAGCAAAAAGCTCAATTTATTGCAAAATAGCCAGTGTCATTTATAGTCTTTTGTATGTTTACCATTCATCCATTGGTTGCTTAACTACGACAATAGATTCATTGGCTATCATTTAACTACAACACACGATTATTGGTCACCTATAGCATAAGCATTCAGGCATTCAGAAAAACAACAGGTGCAGATATATTTCTGTTTTTCTCCATTGCTTAACTTTCTTGCTTCTGTTGATACTACGTTCACAGGGGTAAAAACTAACTGTTTTTCTTCTCTCGGGCTTTTCTCATGGTCCTTCTCTAGCTGAAGTAACAAACCTAAGCCATGATTTTACAAATGCAATAAGGCTCTCATTTTATAAGTGTTTACCTAAATGCCACACAAAACCACCCCTCCTGATCAGCAAATGAGATTTGCCAGAAATGAGATACTGCACATGAAAATGTCAGCATTAAAGTTGGAGGGCTGGCGTTTTGTCTTTTTCCTTGTAATGAGGTATTGGAAAAAATGTTGTTTTAGAAATCAAAAAAGTATTTGTTGATTCTTCTAAATAGTGGTGCTGTGTTTGGGTTTTTCCCATAGATCAATGCTGTATCTCTGTTCCATAAAAGATGTTCTAACTAAAGAATTAGCAAGACATCAGAAATAAAGAATTCCCTACACAGTGGACAGCAGAAAGCACAAAAAAGTGCACAGCTCTGTAACCCAGTAGTTACGCTCCTGTGAATTATCGCAGACCTGGATCCAAAAATGGCTTTTATTCCGTGACTTCTTAATGCCAGGTATATTAATAACCATAATTCTATCTAACCCTCTGTAACTTAGATTCTGCATATGAAATGAAGATAATTAGTGCTTCCTAGAGTTACAGAGTTGTTTTGAAAATGAACTATAAATACTCCTCTAAATTAATAGAGTTTCTTCATATTAAGCTACAACATGTACACTCAAGACTGTCAAACCACATTTTCAGAATTTTGAATAAACCATGTTATTCTGTGACTACTCTAAGAAATATGCCCTAAATGTCATAGGGAGAGCAGGGTAAATAAATAAATATCTAAAAGGAAGAAAT
Source organism: Erpornis zantholeuca (assembly GCA_013400515.1). Taxonomy (NCBI): domain Eukaryota; kingdom Metazoa; phylum Chordata; class Aves; order Passeriformes; family Timaliidae; genus Erpornis; species Erpornis zantholeuca. The sequence continues at coordinate 23,644 of VZTN01026725.1, read as the reverse complement.
GCATTGGTTTTGCTATAAACTTCCTTATTCTAAACATCTTAGAATGATAAATACCTTTTCTCAGATTATCTGAAAAGGCACATTGAGACCACAATCTTACCTCTCCTGTGATGAAGATGTTCACAAACCTTTCAAAGTGATGGATGCAAGAAGTATCAAAAACTCCTTTCCTCGCAACAACATTATCAAATTTACCCTACATACAGTATTTTGTTTTAATTGAACTATGAAAAGTTTATTGTCGCTTTCTCATTTTAGGAGTTTGTACAACATTTTGAAGACAAATGCATGGCACAGTGACAAATAACTTGTAATAACCACTTTAAAATTGGCTCAACATATGGATATAGAATTAACATGAGTTGCAGCACAGCTGCTCACCAACTTATTGAGGTTAAACTACTTATCAGCATGAAAAACTTTGAATATATCATCCTGTCAGGATGCAGAAGTGGTGAGCAGAGATTTAGACACATAGTTCAATCTTTACTCTGATGAAGACAGACTTTCTCTTCTCCAGTGTAAAGCATCCTCAGGTCAGGCTTGTTTTATCTCACTCTCACCATGCAGAGGAGTGCTGAACATGACTCAGCAAACTATATCATGTCTGCAGACACCACAGCTGTTCCTACACCAGCTCATTTCCTTTGTGTCTCTAATGGAAAATTGTGGCTGTGTGTCATGGTGCCTTAGAAATTACACAGCCCTGTGAGAACACTTCCTTCTCAGCTTTTACAGGGAAATATCTCAAGTATTTAGGATACAATAGATATGTACAGAGACAAGTGTGCTATAAGAAGTTCAGAAATTGTCTGTGATGTAAGCACATTTGTGTAGAGAAAGTGCATGAAAGTATACTGTCTCACTACTGCAGCGGAATGTGGTTTGTGCAATCATAGAATAATAGAATCATAGAATCATTAAATTTGGAAAAGACCTCCAAGATCATAGAGTCCCATCTTTGACTAAACACCACCTCGTTAACTAGACCATGGCAGTAAGTGCAACATCCAGCCATTTCTGGAACATCTCCAGGGATGGTCATTCCACCACTTCCCTGGGCAGTACTGTTACAATGCTTAACAACCTTTTAAAACCCAGAAATTCCTCCTGTTGTCCAACCTTGGACTTCCTCTGGTACAACCTGAGGCTGTGTCCTCTTGTCCAGTCACCTGTTACCTGGTAGAAGAGTCTGACCCCCACCAGGTTACACCCTTCTTTCAGGGAGTTGTAGAGAGTGAGAAGGTTCCCCCTGAGTCTCCTTTTCTCCAGACTGAGTCCACACAGCTCCCTCAGCTCTGCTCCTCATCAGATTGGTGCTCCAGACACTTCTGTAGCTACATTGCCCTTCTCTGGACATGTTCCAGCCCCTCAATGTCCCCCCTGAATTGAGGTGCCCAGAACTGGACATATCATTTGAGGTGTGGCCTCACTAGTGTCCAGCACAGAAGGACAATCACTGCCCTGGTCCTGCTGTCACACTATCACCAATCCCGGCTAGGTGCCATTGGCCTCCTTGCCCACCTGGGCACTGCTGGCTCATGTTTAGCCGCAGCTGACCATCACCCCCAGGTCCTTTTCCACTGGGCCTCTTTCAAGTCAAAATAGAGGCCTCTAACCACGGATGACCTCTAGACACCCGAGAAAAAAATTGCACTGAAAGTAATTAGAAACAGAGAAGACAGTCCTCTGTTTCTCAAAGAAATATGTCCCAGCTGCCATCTACAAAAACACCCCTTGGCACCACTTTCCTTTGGTCCAGCTAAGTCTTATTTATTCCACTGTGGGAAACTGCAAGGAGGTCTCTTAAATTAGAGGTCTAGGACAAAATTAAGTCAAAAACAGTGTACCTGAGAACCGTTTATTGGTAACAAAAAAAGCCACAAAAAAATAAGGATTTGCCCTACTAAAGAGGACTAGAAAGGACAGAAAAGGAGGAAGGAAAATAGAAAAGGATGGGCGGGGGCGAGAGAGAGAGAAAGAGAGTCGAGACAGAGAGAAAAAGCAGGTGTTACTGCCAGAGGGTCAGGGAGTGCTGCCGACGAGGGGCTGCACACAGACACAGCTCCCGCAGCGGCGGGCGGCCGGACGCGCGGGGAGTGAGTGGGCGCTCGGGCACAGCTCCAGGACCTTGGACAGGGCACTGCAGCGTGGGGCTGGATCGGAGAGGCTGGTGGCTAGGCAGGAATGCAGGGACGAAGCAGGCAGGGCATCGGGCAGGAACACAGGGAGGCAGGATAGGCGATGGGCAGCTGGTGTCCCGCCAAGCCCCCAGCAAGAGAGAGAGGACGAGTTAGTGAAGGCAAGCAAGGGCCAGCGAGGGCAGACAAGCCATAAGGCAGTGTGGAGACAGGGCAAAAAGGACAAAAAACAGGCTAAGGCCAGGATAATAAGACCTCAGCAAGCTGGAGCCAAAGCAAAAACACAAAGACACAAAGACTCAAAAGACCCCCAGACTCAAAAAGCCCCAAAAAAGACAAGTCTCAAAAAGACCAAGCCACAAACCCCAAAGCCAAAAACTTCAACTGACTAGCCAAAGCAAAAAGCACAAGACCCAAAGGCCCCAGAGCTTGTGTCGCAGTTAATTTATACCCCCTGGCCCCTCCCAAAGTCTGCCTGCTGACAGGAGACCACTGGCCCAGCCCAACCCTGCACTGCAGCCTGTTGCTGGGGACCTTTCTCCATCTGATTGGAGAAACCTCTCTGGGGAGTACAGTGTCCTTGATGGTCTCCTGCTGACTGCCTCTCCCATCTGAGGTGTGAAATGGCTGACAGGCAAAGTCTCCCCAGAGACAAGACTTTCACCCATCTTCTCCTAGTTGCCTCCTGCAAGTGGCATATGTGCACCGTCCCCCACATGCTGCTGACAACCAGTATTGAGACAGAAATCAAGATTAAATTGGCTCCTCACCAAGACCAATCCATTTTACAATTTCTTCAGACATCACAGCAGCAAGAGGAAAGTCTCTTGCTGTTATCATGTCTTGATATCTCTATAGAGATCATCTGTATATTAGAAGATTATCTGATCTTCAAAGGCTGGGCCAGTTCATCCTACCTCCACCTTCTGTGGGTTCCTGACCATCAGGCTGATGAGTAAATGAAATGGTTTGGGGATTTTTTACAATTAAAAAGATAAACAGACAAACACAACGACAATAAGAAACAAATAAACAAACAAACAAAAAACACCACACAAAAAAACCCCAAACAATAAACCAGAATAAAAATAGAACCACCGCTGAGGAAATAGCTACTTTCCTAATTTTAGGGATAACCACACATATCCCTTTAGCATTTCCAGTGATGCAAGAAACTTGAGAAAGAAGATTGAAGTGCTCTGATTATGTTTCCCTTTTAATTAACAGACTGGGGACAGAATTGTTACTATCTGTTCTGTATGTCTGTCAATATTCTAGAGTTTATTTTTTCAGAAAATTGTTAGCTAATGTCTCAAAACAAATAAAAAATGTGCAAGAGAAACTATAAATGGGGGGAAGGGGAGTAGTGTAATTTTTCTTTCATACAGGTTCAATATTAACAAGGTAGGCATAGAAGCGATAGCATGAATTAATGGAAGTAGAAATGCAACCAAGAACATAGAGGGCACAAAAAAACAGCTAATATAGCTGGAAACATACTACATGTTCTATCATGAAAGTTATTACAGTATTTAACTTTTGCTAGACCCTTAAAATACCTTTTTTATCGGATTCACCCTCAGAAGATGGAATTCCAAAAACTTCAGCCTGGTGTTGCACAAAATTCTGTTAAAATGCTTCTGACACGAAGATTAAGAAAGCAAAGTCTAGTGTGGATTCAAAAGTTTTAATGTCAGAAATTACATGTACATGCTCCATTTTTTAAAAAATAAAATCTACATTAAAATATGTTTGACCCTAGATAAAACTCCTGGAGCAAGCATTCTGGATCATTAATAAGCCAGACTTACACTTGCAAATGTTATTTATAAAATACTTAACTCTTATTTATGTAGTACATACATGTCCCAGAAGACATAATTAATGATAAATCTAGCTTTCACTGTTTAGATGCTTCAGTTTTTTGCCTTTACCCTCTTCTTATCATCATCCTCAAACATGCTTTGAAATAAATAAATAAGGGTCAACCTGTAATTTCTGAGTAAAAAGTTAAACGAGGCTGTGAAGCTGCAAGCCAGGATGAATGTGTAAATTGCTCTTCTAGCTTCCCCTCAACAAAAATGCCAAAGTAGAGATTTAATATTTTCCATTAGTCAAAAGTTTTATATATTTTCAAATGTTTGAACTTATTAAATTCATTTATAACAAGCTAAACACATACCGTTGATAATTGCAAATATTTTTTTCATTAATTCCATAGATCAAAGATATTGCTAAGTCTAATTACCTGAGGTCATATCAGCTTTGATAGTTGTGGCCCAGTAAATATGATTTTATTTACTACTGCTTGGGGGTAGGTGTTGGGCTGTTTCAGGTTCCAGGTGGCTGGCCTGAGCAAGGCTGAGCTGGATTTTCCAGGGCATCCCAAATTAGGGCTGGTCTCAAACAGTGATGCACAGCAAAATGGAACTTGGCTTCTGAAACTAAAAGAGATGAAATATCATTTATTCATTATTGTCATACAAAGGATTTAAGTGCTAGATATTTTCTATTCTTCTCCAGGATGGGACCTGGATGTGATCAAGAAGTGGTCAATGGGTATTGCATGAGGTCTAACACAACCAAATCCAACGTGCTGCACCTGGGTCAGGGCATCTCCCAGTACCAGTCCAGGCTGGGGATGAACAGAACCAGAGCAGCCCTGGGAGAAGGACTTGGGGCTGCTGGTGGGTGAGAGGCTGGCCATGCCCCGGCTGTGAGCTCTGGGAGCCCAGAAACCCCCGTGTGCTGGGCTGCATCCAAAGCCCCGTGGGCAGCAGGGCAGGGAGGGCATTCTGCCCCTCTGCCCCACTCTGCTGAGACCCCACCTGCAGTGCTGCATCCAGCCCTGGGCTCCCAGCACAGGAAGGACATGGAGCTCTTGGAGCCAGGCCAGAGGAGGCCACCAAGGTGATCAGAGGGATGGAGCAGCTCTGCTGTGAGGAAAGGCTGGGAGAACTGGGATTGTTCAGCCTGGAAAAGGGAAGGTTTTGAGGTGACCTAATTATGGCCTTTCAGTACCTGAAGAGAGCCCACAATTTACAAGGGCCTGGACTGACAGGACAAGGGGGAATGGCTTCAAACTGAAAGACAGCAGATTTGGATTAGACATTAGAAAAAGTCTTCCCTGTGAGGGTGGTGAGGCACTGGCACAAGTTTCCAAGAGAAGTTGTGTCTGCCCCATCCCTAGAAGAGTTCAAGGCCCCATCAGGTTGGATGGGGCTCTGAGCAACCTGCTTTAATGGAAGTTGCTTCTGCCCTTGGCATGGGGGTTGGAATACGATGATTCTCAAGGTCCTTGCCAATCCAGGCCATTCCATGATTCTGTGATAGTATTTTTTAAAGTCTGTTTTTTCAGAATATCTGTTAGCTAAAACTCCCATAGCAATTAGTGAAACAGTGTTAAATCCCTGTCATGCCATGCTTTTTAAGGGCTTTGATCTACTGCTTTTACATAACACATTAAACATAAATAAGCTCCCACTTAATGTATACTAACAATACTACTTCACTGAAAATTCCTCATGACAGGCTCTTTCAACACCACCTATCCATCATAGCAGTTATGTTGAGTAATGTTTACATAACATTATGTAAATTGGTTTACTGTGAAATATTTTTTAATTAACTTCTTTCTCACTCTCACCTTTATTTATTTGTATTTCTCAATTTTCTTTAAAATATGTAACCTAAAGCTGACAAGTTTAACTCAATATATAAACCAGTCAAAATAAATTCCCACATTCTCATAGGTTTTTCAGTGTTTTGCTGGGCTTTTTTTCACAACACCCATTTAAAAGTTATGAATATCAATAGGATAAAGTAAGACTGAGATCTCTAAAGTGTATACAAATATAAAGTTTATTTTCAGCAGGAAAAATCTACCTTTATCCTTTTTATTTATGAAAGTACTTCAGGGGAACTATCCTCCTATACGTCACATGAAAATATACTTGTTTAATGAAACTATCATATTAATTAACTAGCTGTCCTCACTATCAGGCTTCTGTGAAAAGTTGTAAAATTATTTCAATCCTTAAAAAAATCCTGTCAAAAAAACAAAGGGTTGGAAAAGGTATTGATTTCTAAGAAGAATGCAAGAGTCACTTAACAAATTAGCCCCTCTAGATTGACAGTCATATCCATTACTGCTATTATCTAATGAGACTTACAAAAGCAAAATTTCTGGAGATTCTGTATGAGGATAGATTCAGTGAGTTATGTCAGTAAAAATGCAGAAATAATACAAAAAAAATGAAGCTTGCTTGAAATTTGCACCAATCAATATGTTTACTGATACATAATGTGTCAGATAGACAACTTTTCCTAACATTTTTCTAGATCAAGGAGCTGAACTTATCTCACTATTATTAATCTAACTTCTGTGTATTTCTTTTTGACTGTTTGTAATACTTCCACTTGCTATTAAGTAAGACAAACCCTGTGAGATTTTCTGTTAAAATATGGATACAAAATAAACAAGATTTTGGGAAATAAAACAACAGCTTTTTTAATTTTGACATTCTGCTCTTTCAGATCTGCTCAGACAGACTGACACACAAATTCAAATTCTTTCTCCTGCAGCTCAACTTTGTGGAAGTATTTGGCACTGATGCACTGTGAAATCTACTCCTAGGAGACACCCTTAGCATGTGAGTCAAATACACCATCTCACAAAGTGTTAAAGATACAAAATCAGAATCAAATCTGCCTAGAATACTTGAGAATTATTCTCATGAGGTGATTTTTTGTGAGCTATAACAAGAAAGTGACTTGTGCAGCGGTGTTTGTCTCCACTTTCTTCCTGAATTTGGCCTTCTCATCTTTATCACTCATAATGTTCATCAGGAGGCCTCCTGGCCAAGTGATTGACTTGTTCTCCCCTAACAACAGTTAGGGTGCTGAGGAAATAGATACTCCTTAAGTCAAAGGAAGAGCAGTTTTAGAGGAATCAAACTGGCACAGACCAAAGTGCTTTACGGCGAAAAGAAGCCAAAAGTTGTGTTTACAAATTTCCTCAGGCTGTAGACCAGAAGATTTCATCCTGCCATGGATGGGGACAACTTTCACTAGATCAGTTTGTTCAAAGCTCCATCCAGCTTGGCCGTGAAGACTTCCTGAGATGGAGCATCCACAACTTCTCTGGGCAGCCTGTTCCAGTGCCTCACTACCCTCACCCTAAAAAACTTTCTTTCCAATATTCTATCTTAATTTATCTTCTTAAAAGTTTGAAAACACTGATGCTTATCACTTATTTTCCCTGGGGAAAATCTCTTTCTGTCTTTCTTATAATCCTGGCTTTAAATAGTGAAAGGCCACAATAAGGTCGCCCCAAAGCCTTTTCTTCTCCAGTCTGAATAACTTCAACTCTTCCAGCATTTCTTCATAGGAGACATGTTCCTGCACTCTGACCTTTTTTATATCTGTTCCTGCACTCTGACCTTTTCTATATCTGTTCCTGCATTCTGACCTTTTTTATATCTGTCTTCTCAACCTGCTGTAATATGTCCAGGTCTTTTTTGTGCTCGGGATCCAGAGCTAGACTCGAGGCAGGGTCTTACAAGAGCGGAGTAGAGAGGGAGAATCACCTCCCTCTATCTCCTGGTCAAATTTCTTTTTATGCAGGCCAGGATACAGTTGACTTTCTGTGATGCAAGTTCACATTGCCAGCTCCTGTCCAGTTTTTTAACCAGAAGAAATGTCAAGTCTTTCTTTGCAGGGTTGCTCTCAATCTATTCACGCAGCCTATTGGGTATTCACACACACTACTGGGTATTGTCCTGACCCTGGTGCAGCATCTTGCACTTTTCCATGTTAAATTTGATGAGTTTTGCATAGGCCCACAGGCCTGAGCCTGTCCAGGCTCCGCTGATGCCATCCTTTCCCTCCAGCATGTCAGTCACACCACATAGCTCGGGATCATCAGGAAATTTGGTGAGGGTGCCTCGAACTCACTATGTCACCACTGAATATATTAACTTGTACTGATTCTAGTGTGGGCCCTTGAGGGATTCCACTTGTTACTGATTTCCACTTAGATATTGAGCTATTGACACGATTTGGATATGGAAATCCAGCCAATTACTAACACATCTAACAGTTCATCTGTCGAACCCACATATTTCCAATGTAGTATCAAGAATGTTGTGTGGGACTGTGGCCAAGACCTTACAGAAGTCAAGATAGTTGACATCTACAGCTCTTATCTTGTTCTTTCCATTGTAGAGGGCCACAGGATTAGTCAGGCATAATTTGACCTTGGTGAAGCCATGGTTGTGTCTAACCATCTCCCTGTCTTCCATATGTTGGACATGTTGTCCAGGAGAATCTATTCCATGATCTTAAAGGCACGTAGATGTGACTGGCCAGTCAGTACTTCATACTCCAGGAACAATATCTGGAAATACATTAAAACAAATACCTGCAAATATTTCAACAGAAGAGAACTTTATGAGAATACAACGAAGATTTGCAGTGAAGGATCTCCTCTGAGTCATTGCAAATCACAAGGCCATCAGAGACTTTATAAGCTCAACCACTCTTTCTATGTCTGTGCTATCCCAATTAACAAGAATATCTGTCTCTGGCAACAGAAAGGCCTCTTCTAAATCTGCTGGTTTTTGTAACTCTACCAATCCATCATTGCTGCCTTTAGTGTTTGGTGGAAAGATTTAAATTCCTGTCTTTCTCATCCAAACCCCAGGATCATTCTGGGAGAAGGGGACTGATAAATAACTCTTCACTCTTTATTTTACATCCCAGAAGGCTATCTTGTTTATATTATCATGTTTTCCTATTTTTCTGTTGGCTTGATGCACTGAGTGAAAGGCAGTTGTTTTCAATGAGAAAATGACTCGGGATCCTCTGCTGTGTTCTTTGTAGATTGTACTGCAAAATGTACACATACAAGATATTCAACACACATGTTGAACATAAATAAAACCTCACAAAGGCAATCATTGAGGTGCATAAACTCTAATGCCAGGAAGGTTAGGTAATTTCAATGAAATAGGATAACTGACCTAGTTTTAAAAGGTACTGCTGAAGGATTTTACTCTTACAGCCTTTAGTTAGAGTGCTGGTTGTTCAATATCTCACGTTCTCTGGCTCTAAAAGAATGGCAACAAGAAAATGAATTAGGGTTTTCTTTATGTTTTAGAGACAGGTAATGGATTACTACGACTTGGAAAGATACTTCAGGACTAGACAGTCTACCTAAACCTAGACAATTTTCAAGAAATAAAAAATCCTGAATTTGCTGCTCTAGCAGCAAATAAAACATTTCAACTTAAACAATTCCAGTAATCAATATCTAATCTGCACTCACAGCATTTTTATTTTCATTAGAAATTAAAAAGGTGAAAAGGTGGAGCACTTTGTAGCCAAAGAAGGAGCATCACCTTTGTTACTTTGCATTGATTTGCCACAAAAAAATTTCCACTTTCATGTTTCTAGTATTGACAAAATAAGGCAATCCATCATTTCTCTCATTTGCTTCACTTTCTAAAGAGCAGTCTTATTTTATCATGCTTTTTTTTTTTTTTAAATTTCAACTGACCGCACTGACCATGCCCTAGAGCATAATCATTCTTTCAGTGACATTTTTGTCATACTGTGTCTCAGACACTCATAAACATTTACGTATCTTAGCCACAGTTTATTCACTATATTGGCACAAAAACTCATATAGGTGACATATGACATATGTCATATGACAACTGGTACAGAAAGATCTGTAATGCATACTGCTGCATTAAAGCACAGCAAATTGCAGATAGCCAACACTAGTTAAAATGATGAGGCGCTTTACGAAGGTTGTAGTTTGTCTGTGGACTTAGAATGCTTTCCATTGAGTACATTTTTTCTTACTCAATTAGGTGAAAAGGGGAAAGAGGCTTTTTTTTAAATGAGCAAAATGATTGCAAGCTGAACCCTGCAATAGAAATTAGTATTTCAGGGCTTTCTTATAGTGCTTGTGCACTATATTGATGTTTGAGGCAGTTTTGTAGTTCAGAGTCTGCATACAGAAAATGAGACCATATAGAAACTCATCTCTAGAGGTCTGAGAATAATTATTTTTATTTATTTACACATTTATGCATTTTTTGCAGAATAAAATAATTTTCCTTTATTTTGCATGACTGAGAAACTGCTATTAGTATATTGTTTAAATAAAATATACACATACACACAATAGAACGTTTCCTTGCAGGTAAATATACTAGAAAATATTTTTCTCATGTTCAGCTTGCACAGCCCATTTGCAAATGAGGAATTGAAGTTTATAGCTTCTTACAGCAATAAGAGGAGTGTATTAAGGAAGCTGAAAAATGCACAATATGCATTACTCTCACCTATTTATAATTTAAGCTTTTGTCTTTTTTCTCATCTGTCTTGGGGTGACTTTATGATATGTATCCCAGATCGCCCAGATATGAATCCTGTGCCTTTCTCTGCCTTTAAAACTGGGTGCAAGATCAAAAAAAAAAAAGCCAGACAAAAGTTTTTACAGCAGTTCTGTGCTCCAAGGTCACTTTGTCTATGCTCTGTGTGCTGCTGCTGCTGCAGAGAGGGGAGGAAACAGCCTTCTTGTTTTTCCAGCCAGCATTTGGCTCAGTTTCTCTGGAGAGAGATGGAGAGTTAAGTCTTTTTTCTGGGACTTCATCTTTTCCCTTTTCTTCTGGACTGTTTCAACAACACCAGAACACATCAGGAAAGCTTTCCACCCAGGCCCTAGGGGGGCCCAGGCCAACCCAGGTCGGAGGAGGAGGACAGAGACCACACCCACAGAAGAACTAGAAAATCTTCCAGGTTTCTCTCCACAGAGAGAGGTTTATCATTTAGCATTAATATTCTTTTCCTGTTAAATAAAAAGTTTTGCTTTTTCTTCACTTTCCTCCGAGGAAGATTTCTTTCCTGAACCTGGTGGAGGAGGGGTGGCTCTAACCTGCCTTCGATAAGAGGATATTTTTCTTCACGTTTGCCTCAAACCAGGACACATCTGAAAGCTATTAGTGCAATTTAAATCTATCATTCAAGGACTGCATTTTGGAATTAACTACAAGAAAAATTGTCTAAAGCAAAGATGCTATAAAGAGAATTCAATCCTGATGTGACACCCTGCAAAACCAAAAGAATTTATAATGTAATATAAAGATTAGAGTACATATACGTATGCAACTCTTACAATAGAATAGTGGTGCCAACATGTAGAAATAACTACATTTTGTAAGTTATTTTATACAACAGAAAAGAATATTTATGGAGGGAATGCTTAGACCCAAAGCTTTCCATCTGTATTTTGGAATATTCCATGTCAGTTCATGGATAAAGATTGTTGTTGACAATGTTAGTTTATTTGTAATATTATTTAGACACTACAGAACAGCTATTGAATTTGTACAATTTTTGAACAAAGCAAAACATGTTTCTTGTTATTAGGATTGTGGATTTTAAACATCTGCACAGATAGTTTTACAATAACAGATATTACCTCTGATAGCCATTTTTATATCACTATTTGGCAAACACTTCATATTTCTTTAAGCTTTATTTTTAAATTTTTAAGCATCAGTATTAAGAATATTGAATTTCACATTAAAAAGAAATATTCTGTGGAACATTCAGGTATATACAAAATTTAAGACACATGGATTTATTAAAGATGACAGTTAGTTTTGGAATATTTGTCTGGGTTTTATATTTCCTAATATTAAGATTTTCCATTCTCATCCTATTTTTTTCTAATTTTTTATTTCAATTTGTGTAGACCTTGATGTAGAGTTTTCTGGAGAAGAGCTGATTGATTACATTTTTTAAAACAATCTTAATGGTTATATATAACAAATTAAGAGATTGCTGTAAGATCAGAATCACAGATGCAACCTCAAGAAGATTAACAAATATAAGACAATAACATATTTTAATATCTTGTTGATATTAATTTCAATAAAAGTGTACCTTAGGATGAGATATCTGGGCATTTTATACACTTGGAATCACCTAACTATGGAAAAGAATTTCCAGCAGAAAAGCAACTCAATGTAAGAGCATTCGTAGAGTAGAATCTGTATACAGCTCAAATTTGTCTAAGCTGCAATGTTATTATATAGTCACTGAACAAGTAATTATACCATCTATTATTAAAATTACTTCGTCCTGTGAAGACATCTTAAAATAATTAATAAGATTCTGGAAAATTATACTGTAAAAATTGTATGGTATATCAAGAGAAGGAAATTCTTCCTTTTAAATCCATGTACAATAATTCTATCTTCACTCTTTTAGTACAGAGAAAGTTGTAATCCTGTGAGCAGGGTACTGGAAAATATTTCTAACCGAGACACTTTTAGCTGTTTCTAAAAAAAATACTTTACCTATTGCAAATTGTTTCATATTTGATGTTTTTGATAAAGAACTGTCAATCTTATCAGTTTTATTGCTGTAAATCACAATGAATTTTTATTGGGTTGATCTTAAAAGGGATTTGAGATATTTTAGATTCAGTCTTCATCCTGACTGTGATATATTCACTTTTATTTTCAAGTATCTTTCCTACTGCTGAGGAAACCTACAGGATTAATTTTAACAGGAATAAAATCTACGTTTCTACCCTCATTTTTTTGACTGCTTGTTCTTTTATGCCACTTGTATTCTTTCCCCGTGACCAGTGAAATCTTTCCAGGACTTTTGAGATCATTATTTTCCCCAAACTGCATGTCATTTCCAGCCAGTTTTTCAAATATGCACATTTGGCTATTAAACTCATTTTAGATCCTTTCAGAAGAGAAGATGAAAATGTCAAGATTGCTTTACTGACAAAATTTTTATTTTTGACTTTTCTTTTCCAGAGGAAATTTGCATGTCAGTAAAAAATCATCACAAAGTTTTACTTCCAACAGCCAACATCTTAATATTTTCAATTTTTAGTTATCGTTGCTAACCATAAGGGTATATCAAAGTTCTGTTCTTTCAACTATATTTTACCTGCCTCCCTGGATTAAGTGCATGATATGATAAAGGATTGCAATATGCAAAGGAACAGAACATGAAAAATAATACTAAAGGAATTCTGCCAAATACTGCTGTAGTAGGTGGAACAGAAATGCCACAGATTTTTACCGACCCTTATAATCTTCTATTCATTGTGTTACATGGTGCAATAACACTACCATTAACTAAGATGAGAGCTAGTTTGTGCACAATTTATGTTCCTATAGTTCTAATAAAACAGGCACATATATTTTCATCCAAAGTACTTATATCTCATACATATGCCAAATGATTACAATAATATATATCACTGATGGTCTTCACATAAATATAAATTTAGCTACAACTTTCCTATATCATTAGCCATAAAAACTTCAGGAGCACTGAGGCAGTATGAGATACCAATGGGCAAGCAATACATCAGTGTACCTTCAGGGGATAATTTCAGCAAATCATTATCCGCTTTAGTTTCATTAACTCACTCAAGCAAAGATCAACAATCATCTTGGTTTCACTTTATTGACAAGCATTATAATCCAGGATAAAAGAACTTAGTTTGTTCTAACACAATACACATAGTGTGCGTGCTAGACTGATTGTGAGCTTATGAAGTTTATTCCTAGTCTATCAATCCCACCCATTTGCACCTGCAGCAGGTTTCACTTTAGAAGTTCAAGATAAACCTCTTAAAAATGGCCTGCAATTTGATCGGTTAAAATGAGCTCATTTGGATCTTATTGTCACCTTTATATGGCCTGTTATTAGTATGCAGTAAGAAAATGTGTGAATTCTTACTTGCTATCCATATCATCTATCAAGTGAGAAATAACCTGCATTCTGAAAAAGACAATGGAGATTTTACTCAAGTTGATATGTCATATTTTAATCATATTCCAGTGGCATTATTCAGGTATGTCCATTTGTGAGCTGGAGTGTCCCAACAGCCAAAAAGACTTTACTATTTCATTTGGTCTGACATGTGTCAAAGCAGTTATATATATAAGATAATTATAAATTTATTTATGCTAAAATATTTCATTATAATTCTGGCCATATATCTTGTATTCACATCAAACACAGTCAGCTTTCAGACCACACAATGTAAGCAATATTACTTTTGGTAGAGATTGTGTTGGACCTTTCTGTAATTCCTTTCCTGGAAACTCTATTCTGCTTAGACTGTTACAGGAACATCAATAAACTGATAGTTGGTGATTTGGGATTAGGGATTTGGGATTGATTAGGGATTTGTTCATTTGGAACTGATTCAAGTTAGGGTGGAAAAAGGAAATCAAGATCTAATTTAGAAGTCTGACAAGAAAAAGAGTGGACAAACTACACAGCAAAGAAAAACAAATAGGCAAATAAAAGTGGAAAATCTTGAGCTAGAATTATGATAAGTAATCCTGCTCTGAATTTTGCAGATTGAAAATCTCTTACTTTCTCATATTGTATGAACACTAAAATTTAGTTGATTGTTGATGATGGTCACTAGATGTCTCTGTCTTTTTTCCTGCATGTGCCTGCATCAACTTCATGCAAAGCCTACATCTACTGTGCAATGTAATTCTCCTAAGTCGGATTGCTACAAAGACCCATTCCTTTAATTCTTGAAAAATATCAACATAACTGACAAGATACTGTAGCTGTAATGACTCTGTTTCAAATATGCACTTTATAATTTTTAAGTAGGAAAATAGTTTACTCTCAGAATGAATCTTGTAACAAAACCTGTTATTTTCTGCCAAGGGCAATGAGCTGGTGATAGTAACATCTTGTAGCTTCAGGGATGGCAGCGTCCATCACCAGTGAGAGAAGGAACTTTCTGCTGGAGGTCGGGAGTTTGGAAACTTGTCAAGCAGGCACTTATTCCTCAGTGGCATATGGAAAACAGGGTTACATGACCTCTTAAGGTCACCTTTCCATTCATCTGTGTATGATTTTTAATGTGGGCTAAGACCTGAACTGGTAAACACTGCCCAAGAATTTCTCTGGAATATACTTCCGAGAGGAAACTTTTCAAATGTTGGTAGAGTCAGAACAATTTTTGGTTCTTTTCAGTTTCACAGAAAGTTTTGATTATTTTCAGTTTCACTGAATTAAAAAATTATACTGCTGGACAGATGATTGCTTATTTAACACCAGACTGTTATGACTACTAATTCACCATCAAACTACAAACAGTGGGAAAGAATCTTGTTCACCCCAGTCAGGTACTCATCCAATTCTGTGTACTACTTAGGCTTAACTTCCTTAAGTGATGAAACTGCCTTTTTCCTGATTTTATTTTAACAGCATAAAATACTACATGTATGTCTTTCTGTATTTTATCATTTTATTTCATGCAGGGGCCTGGCAGGCAGCCCCTGTGTGGAAGGCCTGCCTCGTGTGGGACAGAGATGTTTCCGCCAGCTCCAACCAATCCACCACAGGGCACAGCTGAGCCCCTGTCTTGGGGTGACTTTATGATGTTTTTTCCCATATCGCCTGCCCTGTGTCCAGACATGAAGGCCTTTCTGTGCCTGTAAACTGAGCCCAAGAGGGGAGAGAGAAAAAAAAGCCAGATGAACTTTTTCAGAGCAGTTCTGTGCTTCCAGGTCAGTCTATCTCTGTGTGTGCTGCTTCTGCAGCAGAGTGGAGAAAAAGCACCTTCTGGCTTTTTCCTGGCTCTTGGCTCCTTTTCTCAGGAGAGACGGGGAGTTAAACTCATGTGTTTCCCTGGGACTTTGGTTTCTTCTTCTTCTCTTCTGGACTTGTTCAGAACACCAGAACATCAAAACCTCACTGGGAAACCTTCCACTGGCCCAGAGTGGGGCCCCCACCCCAAACCAGCTCTGAAGAGGAGAGAGAGAGAGAGACCACACCCACAGAAGGACTGTAAAATCTTCCCAGGTTTTCTCTCCACATCAAAAGGTTTTATTCTTTTCCTGTGTGTTTGTTAAATAAATAGGGGTGTTTTTTTCACTTTCCTCAGAGGAAATATTCTTTGCTGAACCTGGTGGGGGAGGGGTGTAACCTGTCAGAGGACATTCACTTTGGAAGTTCCTGTGAATTTTGTCTCAAACTGGGACAGCCCCACAGCCGATGCCTGTGCCTCAGCAACAGCTGGCATAAGGGAGGGCAGAATGGTGAGGGGAACAGTGAGACAGACAGCCCAGAGAGCCCCAGAGGGGAGAGTGGGAGGAAGGACAGGAGGTGCTCCAGGTATCCCAGCAGGGATTCCCTGGGAGCCCCTGGAAGAAAGCATGCCAAAGGCAGTTGTCCCCTTGCTCCCAGTGGAGGTCTGAACAAGAGATCAGGGGGATAAATCATTATGGAACTGCTTGGAGAGACTACCCTGGAGTACGTTTATCCTAAAGGTCTGCAGCCTGTGGACTGAAAGACTGAAGTTTCCATGCTGGAACATGAGGAGGATGAAAAGGTAGAGAGGAGCACCCATGAACTGAGTAAAACCTCACATTCCCCATTCCATTGCATTGCTCAGGGATAGGGAGGTAGATGAGTTCAGAAGAACTGACACTGAGCCCAGGAAAAGGGACAATAAGGGAAAGTTCTGTTTTAAATTGTCTTTGTTTCTTACCACTTAAATCTATTTTAATTGTCAATAAATGAAATTATTTTTGCCCAAGTCTGTGTTGCCTGTAAGTAACTGGCAAGTGAACTCTCCTTCATTATGGACCATGGAATTTCCATCTTTTTTTCTCCCCACCTGTTTTGTTGTGAAGGGAAAGTCCAAGAGCATCTGGAAGCCAGCCAAGGACTACCTACCATGGACATTTACAGCAGATTCTGTTAAAGTTGGGGAATCACCAGCAAATATATCTATCGATTTTTTAGATCTATCTTTTCAGAAATAGTGCAACACAAAAAGCAAAACTTTATTAATTTACTCACTAATTAGCATAAAGTTACAGATAATTGCCAAAGAATGATGTGTTCAAATATTTGGAATCATTGTATTAGATCACAGGATGGAATTTGAGACTAAAATATAGAATAAGATAATTTTGAAAAATCCAGCAACATTGGTTTTCTAATAAAAATACCAACTTTCTAAACAATGTTATTAACAAAAAAACAGCAGGGAACAATGTAGGACAAAATTAGCACTCTTAGAATGGAAGTCAATTACTCGTCACTTATTGCCTTTAACAGTCTCTTAATGGTCACCTTAACAGGCTGTAGCTCTGCCATATTAGGAGCATATTAGGAGCATAGCCATAACAACATCTTTCTAATTGGCTTGCTTTGGTGACTGCTGAGGGAGCATAATGATTTGCAAAGGTATCAATAAACCAAGTCCACCGTTAAAAAACCCAAGAGTCTGAGAAGATGAAACAACTCAAGATTGCTCACTCTAAAATTAAGGTTATAGACCTCTCTGACTTCAAAGATTTGCTCGGGAGAATTCTGTGGGATAAGGTCTCTGAGGAAAGGGTGTTACAAAAATGGATTTGCTTGTATTTTTCTTCTCTCTCTTCATGCACAGGCATTAAAAAGAAGAAAGCAGAATTAGACACCAAAAACCTGGTTTGGTTTGGTTTGGTTTGGTTTGGTTTGGTTTGGTTTGGTTTGGTTTGGTTTGGTTTGGTTTGGTTTCTTCTCACAGCAACCCACTTTTACAGGCAAAGTGGCACTTGAAAAAGTTTCCCTTACATGGGTCACTGAAGCCATCTTTGCCTTGCAGATTTTTCTTATGTAATAAAGAAAAGATCAAGAACAATTGGTGATGTCCACAGATGACTTCCAAGTGTGCCCAAGTGGCCAAGAAGGCTAATGGCATCTTGACCTATATCAGAAATAATGGGGCCATCAGAACCAGGGCAGTGACCGTCCCCTGTGCTCAGCACTGGTGTGGCCACACCTCAAATCCTGTGTTGAGTTTTGAGGCCTTCATGACTAGAAAAACACTGACATGCTGGAGCATGTCCAGGGAAGGGCAAGAGAGCTAGGGAAGGGTCTGGAGCACAAGTCTGATGAGGAATAGCTGAGGGAGTTGACGGTATTTAGCCTGGGGAAAGGAGGTTCAGGGGAGACCTTCTCTACAGGTTTCTGAAAGGAGGGTGTAGTGAGGTGGGGGTTAATCACTTCTTCCAAATAATAAGTGTTAAAACAAGAGAAAATAGTCTTAGGTTGTGCCTCTATATTTAGAATTCAATTGAGAAAAGTTCCTTTACCAAGAGGGCTAATAAGCCCTGGAATGTTTTGTCCAGGAAAATGGCTGAGTCACAATCCCTGGAGGTATTTAAAAGTGTAGATGGGGCCCTTGGGAACATGGTTTAGTGGTGTACTTGGAAGTGGTCATTTGAGAGTTGGACTTGGTTTTCTTATGGTTCTTTTCCAAACGAAACAATTTCATGTTCTGTGATTAAACATAGTGGTATCCCAGATGATGAATGAGTGAATCTGACTATTACACACCCCATGGGACATGCTGGGGAGCAGAGCACAGACTCTCAAGTCTGAGGTAACTAGAAGGGCAACATTTGCTGTTTAACAGCAGTTTGCACCTGTCTTGCTGGAAGCAGCCTGGCTCTTTCAGTCACATCGGTGTTCATGATTCCTGCTCCCCAGTGCTTGCTTCCAGGGGTCTGTCTTTGGGCACATCGAATCAAAGCATCCAGATCAATGGACACAGTATGAATACAACTCAAAACCAGTGCCCAAAATGTATCCTCTCAAGTGACAGAAAATCTAGGACAGAGACAGTCTTTCTAGAGGCTGCTGAGGACCAGGAACTTCTAACTGCACCTGGAAAACAGCAGGATTGCACTGCTGGTTGTCAAAAGAGACATGCAAGTGGAAACAGCCCTTCAGAATTAGAGCTGTTTCAGAGTACATGCTGACTGCAGGTCATCATGGACAAACCATCCAGGGAGGAGTGAAAACTCTTTAGAAATTTCATGTACGTTAATTTCTTTTTATTTAGATGTGAATTTTATCGTCATGTTAATAAACAGACACTGACTCTCACCAAAGTCCTCTGTAGTCACTATCATTTCTCTACCACAGTGGTAAACACTGTCTCACAGACACTCTAGATATTGCTAGAGGCAGAAAGGAGGAGACAAAAAGTGCTGTGTAAAATTCAGACATGGCATGAGACAGTCACTGTGCCTGAGAGAAGAGGAATCCAAATGCAGGTGGGCATTAAATGAAAGGTGGGAAGAAAGTAAAATGGAAAGTGCAAAGGAAAATGTGTCATGTCAAGTTCATGAAATGTATATATCTGAGTAAGAACTGTCTTCTCTGTCTGAATCAAAGGAGTTGATTCTTAACTAATTTTGCCCTCCAGATAAACTATTTATACAGTAATTATCCATGTGTTTAGAGCCAGTTAATTTGCAAAACAATAAGACTTTGTTACTCTGTATTCAAACATCAGTGAAGGGGTTTATGTAATATGAGGTCAGTATGAGGTCAAAAAAAGCAGATGGAGAACTAGCAAGTATTTTAATAGGAGATATGTATTTAATGATCTGTTGAATTACATGGGCCTTGGAAACTTTCTATGATTCTCATAAATCTTAATAGGTAACAGGAATAGACTATTTACAAGGACATGGAGTGACAGGAGAAGGGAGAATGACCCAACTGACAGATAGTACATTTAGATCAGATATTAGGAGGAAATTCTTCTCTGTGAGGCTGTTGAGACACTGGCACTGCTTGTTCAGAACAGTTTTGGATGCCCCATTGCTGGAACTGTTCAAGGTCAGGTTTGATGGTACTCTGAACAGCCTGGTGTAGTGGATGATGGGACATGCCCATGGAAGGGGGTTGGAATGAGATGAGCTTTAAGGCCCTTTCCAACCCAAACCATTCAGTTATTTGTGAACATGGATAGCGTTGCCGCTGATATAAATTACTAGAATGCTGTGGCTGCAAGTGGACTATTTAGCCAATTGGAGTGGAGAAAATTTTGGAGGCATCATTTTAGGCACGAAAGTTTTGAAGGCATACATCTTAGAAACAATAACTGCCATGTTATAGACTGGAAACATTCATTGTACTGATAGTACAGATCTCAAGAACCTGCATATATTATATTGTTTTCTCCTTTTCAGCACAGTTGAAATGCAACCTTGTATTTTGGCTGCTGAGAGTAAATTCATTTAGAAGAATACTAGATGCTAAAAAATAACTTAGAAAAATATAAATCTGCATATGCGTGACAAAATAACTGCTTATTCTGGGGAACAACATATCTATAGTTTATAAAAAATCATCTCAGCTTCTTAATATTCTCTAACTGAAGTAGCTCAAAAGCTACTCCATAATTTGACATTTGGATTTTAAGCTGAAGTCCAGAAAAATAGACCATGTGTGAAGGTCACCAACAATTCATCTAAGAGCTTAAACATTATAAACTGTCTAGCAACATTTCAGATATTCATTTATTTATGAAGACATTATATATCTTGTAAGGATTTAAAATGGTTTCTGAAAAAATAAAACTAAGAAGAGACTTAAACATTAGATAAAGTATCAGGTAAACTATACAGCCAGCTAGATTATAGGTGCAAAGACATTACTGTCACCATTTTTAGAAACAGGTAGGTTAAATACCAAATTTTGTACTTCTTTTGTTGAGTGCAGTCAGCAATTTATCAGTGTTCCTTATGCAGAAGTCATCTGAATTTTTAATGACATCTAAGTTTGTTCCTCAAGAATTACAAAAATTTTTATTTTTTTAATAACAAAGAAAATAGTAGGGTTTTTGAACAATTACAGTGATTAAAACCATCATATATTACAAAAAAAATAAAGAGCTTCAGTTTTTGGTTGCCTATTTCCAAATGTGCAAATGTGTAGGATGACTTCCAGAATACCATATTCGTATATGATGTCCTAATACTGCGTACTTTAAATTTCTCTGATAAGATCAGGCATTTGTCACACAGAAAATAAGTGAAGATGAACATTGGTCCCTTCTGGCACATCATTAAAAGAAGATGGAATTCTGCCACAGGACCAAGGTGCTGCTGTCAGAAATCTCTTCTAAGGATTCTTAATATGCCCCACTTCTTATTCTAAAGAAATGGCTTGAAATTGCAGCACTTTGAAAGGCTCTGCTTCATCAGAATGAGCTTTCTGAACAGAGACAAAAAGTAGAATAACTCTTCTTTGCTTATAAATCCTAAATTCTCCTGAGTATCTCAAGATCCATGGGATTACTCTTGGGAGTAAGACCTGCAAGTCTTAATACCAGGTTAACAGCACAGGTACTTCTTTTTAACAAGTTCCATGGCAGTAAGATAAATAAAAATAACTTTCAAGAAATTAATGGGAATGGGAAACTTAGGTCTAGAATTAGTAGGGATTTCTTCAAGCTAAGATGTATATATAACAAAATTTTAGTGAAAATAAGGCAAAGATCATAATGAAACCCTGAAGAACTCTGTTTCCCCTTATCTCATGAATCTCTGACTAGAAAGAAGATACATCTCTTGCACAATTTTAATAATGTGAGAGTTTTCTGGCTACAGTTCATATTGCAAAAGGCAAATTCAGATTAAAAACTGCACCAGCTAATATGACTACTTATTTTAAAATGGGATGAGCTTGCGTTCTAGTGCAATAACCACAGAAGTAACCTGATCAACAAGCTACAGCCAAAATCAGGCTCCTGATCTAGCCTTAATCTAATCTAATCTAATCTAATCTAATCTAATCTAATCTAATCTATCTGCCTAATTTAATCTTAAATTCCCTGAAATGAAGTCCTCTGAAATTATAACAGGCTTATCTATGACAAACACACTCTTAACACACCTGTGGTCTCCTTGGGCACATAAAGAGGCTCAAACGACATTAGATTTTTGTAGCAGACTGTGCAAACTCAAATAATACTCAGGAGCAAGGAATGAAAATTAAAAGTCTATGCCACGTTTCTGTAAATTCCACTGCACTGGTTTAGGATACTTGGGATACTGGGATCTAGAGTTATTTTCTACAACTCATCTCTTAAAAACACTCAATTGACCTATAAGTAAAACCACATGTAATTGAACACGTTATTTTCTTTTTCTATATTACTATATGATGATCTAACATTAAAGATAAAATGTGGCATTATGTATGTACAGATTTACACTTTTCAACTACTTAAATATGACATGACATCTAGATTGTATATGGCAGAATATCCAGCCTTACAAATTTTAGAGCTGTCACTTACTGGAGAAAAAAGAAAGGAAAACTTTGACTTGACAAAGTACCTCTAATTTCTATATTTGTTATATGGAATACACATACAGAGTGTGTTTGGAAGAATGCATTCTGTAACATAAAAGGTTATATTAAAGACAGGCTTTCTTCACAGCAGAATGGTCCACTTTTAATTCTTGGTAGGCAGGTAAGTTAATACATAATTGAAAAATAAATCTAGTCTGATTTTTATTTAATAAAAATTAAATGTCCTGATACAAAATTCCATCATTTTACTTATAAACTGCAGTTGACATGTTTTTTATGTAGTGTAAACCCTTATATATCTTACTTGTTAATATTGCTTTAATTTCCAAATATCAAGAAGGAAAGAAACTTCCTATAGTTTTCAGACATGCATTGCTGACATTTCCCTATGCAACTCTGCAAATTTTCTGAAGTTCCTTACAATCCTTTGTCAGATTAGTGTAGTGGGAATTTCATTTGGGCTGAAAAACACAGAAATGTTGCTACAGAAGCCACTGGGATTTCCAAGACTTCTAGTTCTGTGGTTTTTAAATTAACTACAATAAAAATAAAATAAAATAATTAAATAAAAGATCAAATAAAAGACAATAGTTATCTATAAGTGGATGAGGTCACTAGTGTAACTCTTGCCTCATCTGTCACTTACATGTCCATGATCAATATGTCAAAATAGTAATGTCAACAGCAATTAGTCTGGTTGCTGATTCTAACCTCAATATTACTATGTACTCCTGAATTTAAAATTAAAATAAAAAAACAAAAAAGAAATTAAAAAAATAATTTTAAAAAATAAAAACAACAAAAACCAAAAAAAAAACCCCAATCAAACAAAAAAACCCAAACCCTAATACCTCAACAAAAAATATGTTAAGTAATATAAAAAATGTGAGTCCTTTTTTTACAATAATTAGAGGGAGCTAGGTATTTTTCATCATATTAGGAAGCATGTAAACAATATGTATATACAACATATATACATAACAACAACAATAAACAAAACTTCATTCTAATCTAATTAACAAAAAATTTTGTTTGAAAAACAATTTTTTGCTCATCAGAAGTGTTATGGCTATTTATAAACTCAATAGCCTAACATTCTTCTCAATGGCTGATTTTCTTTGTAATTTCTTTGAAAGTTTCCTCCAAAGCATACCCTCTATACATTTTGGGACTATGAACTTGGCTGAAAATTTAATTGGAATTGCACTTTGCAGGTTTCTCCTCCCTATCCTGGTACTCAATCATGAGCAAGAGAGACAGGATACAGCATGTGAAGTCTAATATTCTAAAGAACATGTCCTTCCTTCCTTCCT
>VZTN01026724.1:151435-174489 GCA_013400515.1 Erpornis zantholeuca | reverse complement strand
TCGGTCCCGCTCGGTCCCGGGATGCGCGGTGCGGCGCGGTGCAGTGCGGACGGTGAGGGGCGCCCTGAGCCCGCGCTGCGCTCCCGGCCCGAGGGCTCCGTCCCGGGCTGCGCTTCCTGGCTCTGTCCCCCGCTGTCCCCTGCTCTTCCCCCATCCCAGCCCGGGCCCAGACCCCGCTGCTGCCCCAACCTCCACCGGCTACAAACCCCGCTCAAGGCCTGTCCCCGGGCACGGGGCTAAGGGCGGTCGGCACCCTGGAGCTCCGTGTGTCTGATCCAGCTGAGCACGCCTCGGCCGCTGCCTTTTCATCTCGTCATGCCCCCTTTAGCCATCCCAAGTACCTGAGACCCCTCACTGGCTCCCAGCACCTTCCCAGGCTGCCTGATGTCCCCGCATTTTGGGATTTGTGCTGGTGAAAGTCTCTTCCCTCCGATTTCTCAGAACAAACAAAGGATTTTTGGGGAAAAGGCTGCACCGGTCCTCTCCTCTTTTTTCCTCCATCCCTGCAAGGATTGCCCCAAACCCATGGGCACCTCAGACAGTGTTGATTCAGCTTCCTCTGCCAGCATCAGTCACGGAGCAGTTACAGATCAATTACGGATCGGTGCTCCAGGCCAGGAGAGTGACAGCGCTCTGGAAGGGACCCTGCACTGTCAGGGTTTCCTGTCACCCCACAGGACACGGCTAACGAGGCTGGGACTCTTCCAGCCCTCTCCTGCCAGGGGCTGAGCTTTTCCGTCCTCTCCGTGGGGTGACCCAGCACACTGCTCTGCTCTGCTCCCACCCCCACGGGCTCGGAGCACCCAATCCCCCCCTCGGAATTCCAGCAAGGAGCTGAATTCCATCCCAGCCGGAGCTGTTCCCTATTCCCAGCCTGGTGAGGATGTGGGAAGTGGGAGAAGGGATGGGTGCAGCCTCTTTTCCTGTGCCATTCCCGTGCCCACAGAGCTCAGGCTGGCACCCAGCGCTGGCTGAGGGTGACGCTGAGGTGGCCCCGTGGTTGTGCTCAAATCCCGTGTCCCCTTCAAGGGTCACCATCCTGCACCATTCCAGACCCTCTCCCTGCCTCTGCCTGCATCCTATCCNCCTGCACCATTCCAGACCTTCTCCCTGCCTCTGCCTGCATCCTATCCCCCAGGATGTGCCCTCCTGCACCATTCCAGACCCTCTCCCTGCTTCTGGTTGCATCCTATCCCCCAGGATATGCCCTCCTGCACCATTCCAGACCCTCTCCCTGCCTCTGCCTGCATCCCATCTCCCAGGATATGCCCTCCTGTGCCATCCCAGACCTTCTCCCTGCCTCTGCCTGCATCCCATCTCCCAGGATGTGCCCTCCTGTGCCATTCCAGACCCTCTCCCTGTCTCTGCCTGCATCCCATCACCTTCACTGCTCAGCTTTCTGCCTGAAAGGACTCCCACATTACTCCTTGGCTCCATTTTTCCCCCTGGTTTTCGATTCCAAGGAGAATTTGGGGACATCTCCAGAGGCTGCACTCTCAGCGTGACCTTCAGCTCATCACCTTCGACCTTCAGCTGCCTTTGGCTTCCCTCTGCCTTCCCCATTTTCCCTCTTTTCCCCACTTTCTCTCTTCTCCCTGCCCCACCTGTGCCCAGCCGCCCCTCCAAGCAACATCTGGGCCACATCTGGGCTCTGCCCATCCCAACCCAGATGCATCCAGAGCTCCAGTCCCTTCCCAGGGATTTTTCCCTCCATTTTCCTTCCTCGCTCCTACACCCAACCACCCCACAGCACCAACATGGCCCTGCCCCAAAAGCTTTTTTCGACCTCTGCAAGTGTTTTCCAACCCCATAAAGCCCCAGCCAGGGCAGGTTTTGGGGGAAAAGCTGGAATTCTTCACGTGGAAATGATGGAAAAAATGCCATGTTCCTCACTGGCTGCTCTGGAGCTTGAACATCAGAGGCTGGGCCTTGCTGTCTCCTTTTCCAGCCTTCCTGGGTTTAATTCCGAGATCCTCCCAGCACAGCCAGAGGTTATTGGATCCCAAAGGCTGGAATCCTTACCTGGCTGCTGCTGTCCATGGAGCAGCCCTTGGGAGGGAGGCTGTGAGCACACCACTGACAGCATCCCTTGGAAGTTCAGCCTTTGGCTCTGCAGAGGAGTGAACCTCACCAAAAAAATCGCTCAGAATGGGGGAAAATAATTCCCAGCCTGGATTTGTGCAGGTGCACAAATCTCTGTGGGGTGAGAGCCCGAATTTTTCCCATCTGAGGTGGCTTTTTTTAAAAAAATATTTGTTCCTAAATGTTTAAATATTGCGGCTCCTGCTGAGATCTGCTTGAGGATGTTCAGCTGTGATCCCAAATCTGGGAATCTCTCCAGACAGGGAGGAGAAAGGAGGAATTAAAATAACTCACCGAGCCAGAGCCGATTTTCCTGAGTGTCCCAAATCACTCTCTATGACGTCAAATACGGAGTTGCTCCCTGCTGGAATAATTTGGCTGGGAATTGTGGAATTCAGCTGGTCCCAGGATGATCCCAGGAGCTGCATTGGGGTTTGTGGTCAGGCTCTGGCATCTCCAGAACTTGTGGGAAAACGTTTCCCAAAGAATGGGAAATTTGGAGCCTGCAAACCTCCCCCAGCTTCACTCCATGGATTCATTTGTCCCTGGGAAGGCTCACGAGGCTCATCCCCAAAACAATTCCCTGGTTTTGTCCCTGCTCCATGAGGAATCCAGGAGATTTCTCCTCCTGCTCAGCTGATGAGGACCCACCCAAAGCGTGTCCAGAGGGTCACCACCCCTCGGATGGGATCCATGGGGAAAAGAGCCAGGAGAGCAGCAGCCAAGGATTCCTGAGTTCTGGATCTGGGCTGGGAATCCCTCAGAGGGAATCAGGAGCTTTGGGATTCATCCATGAGTCGCAGAGGTGCAGCCAGGGGCTCCTGGAGTGTCTCGGTCACGGGCGGAGCTCTCCAGAAAAGTTGATTTTCACAAAATCCTGGAATTTTTTGCCATCTCTCAGGTTGTTCTCGCTTCATAAAAAGGGGAAAATGAAAATATTTGTGGCAGGCACTGGAGGGGCTGGTTTTAACTCCTTCATTTTAGCCATCCCTCACATTCCAAGGATCATCCAGTGGGATCATCCATTTGGTGCATCAGAATATCAGGACTGGTCCCAAAACCACCTTGGAATTCCCAAAAATTCACCTGCAACGCTTCCCTATGGGATGGAGTGGCAGTGTTATTCCTGACTGTGCTTTTCTCCCACCCCAGGAATGAGGATCCATTGGAATTCCCAGGATCCAGAGGATTGTGGATGGTGTGGAGCACCAAGAGTGTGTTCCAGACCCCTCTGTGGCAGGAGGGAACAAATAAAATGCAAATAAATCAAATCAAACCAATCTGAATTAGTCTCACTCCAAATAACAAAAAAATTCTGGGATTTCAATGCTTCCCATGTTCCATCAGCCATGTATTTATTCCACGAGCTCCTGGAGCAGCTTTTCCATTTGATCCAGCAGCAATCAGAGGCAAATTATTTTCTCTCTCCCCCGTTGGGAGCAAGTCCACAAAAAATTGGGATTTGACTGAAGGAGACCTTGAAGCACCATTAAAATCCTGAGTAATTGGGTGCTGTGGGTGAGTTCTGCCTTGCTGGAGTCCTTCCTTGTTCCGACTTCCAAGGAAATAAAGGGAAAACTCAATCATTTCACTTGGTCTCGTCATTCCCATGGATGTGTTTAGATTGGGAACGCATTAGGCAAAATTAACAAATCATCCCAGGATTGAGATGGGGAAGCACCAGAAGAGGGAAATTTTGAATTCCCCATTCCTGGAGGTGTCCCAGGCCAGGTTGGACATTGGGGCTTGGAGCACCCTGGGGTAGTGGAAGGTGTCCCAAGGGCTGGGATAAGATGGCTTTTAAGGTCCCTCCCAACACAAACCATTCCAGAATTCCATGGTCTGAAATATTTTGTGCAATTTTTGCTTTTCTCTCAGATTTTTAGGTCCCTCTAGGCTGGCAGAGGAACAAATCAAGAGCACTTG
Organism: Erpornis zantholeuca; assembly: GCA_013400515.1. Classification (NCBI taxonomy): domain Eukaryota; kingdom Metazoa; phylum Chordata; class Aves; order Passeriformes; family Timaliidae; genus Erpornis; species Erpornis zantholeuca. The sequence continues at coordinate 170,481 of VZTN01026724.1, read as the reverse complement.
ACTCCTGACTTGACCAGGTTCTTCCCAACTTTATTCCCAGCCCCTGGATTTCAGCCCATCCCAGCGAGGTTTCCCCTTCTTGGGGCAGAGGCTGGAATTTAAAATCGCCACCAAAGGCCCCATTTTAAGTGGCCCCAGCTCTCCCAAAGTTTCCAGCAGCTCTGCCTCGTGCTTTTCCCACTCCCCTGATGGGATGGAATTTGTCCTGGAATTTGGAACAGGCTCCTTGAACAACATTTAGGGCCAAGCCTCGGAGGGATGGAGGTTTGGGATAAATAATGGAGTTATTTGGACACCCCTGCTATCCTCAGCAGTGCAGTTCAAATCTAACACAGTAGTGATAAATCAATAATAATTTTCAATTAAAAATCATTTAAATTATTATAAATCACATCAAACCTCCTCGTTTCAGCCTCGTTCTGCTCCCCATGATTGGAATTAAGAGGAATCCTCCTGGTGTCCAAATATTTAGGTGGGTGGAAGGATTTGTGCTGCTGGAGGGATATACACAGGTCTAAGGCCAAGCTTAATGTTAGGCTGTGCCTTGGGCTGGCTCTCCCTGGGGGGTTTCCCGTTTTTCCAGATGAAAGCACTCCAGGATAATGTCTGGGAATGGTCTGTGGGATGTGTCGTGGCTGGAATTTGCTGTGTGGGTCATGGCTGGCAAAGTGTGCCCAGAGGGCAACCACATCTCAGATGGGTGGCACATCCATGGGGAAGAGAGCCTGGAGAGCAGCAGCTGAGGATTCCTGATCCAGGAATTCAGGATTCAGGTTTTTCAGGAGTGGCTGGGGAAAAGGACTCCCTGGGAACTGTGGCTGGGAAAGGAGCCCAACCCCTGGGACTGCCCAGGAAAATCGTGGAATGGTTGGGGTTGGAAGGGACCTGGAAGTCCAGGGGGGACCTTGTGGCTCTGCACAAGTCCCTGACAGGAGGGGGCAGCCGGGGGGGGTCAGGCTCTGCTGGCAGGGAACAGGGACAGGAGGAGAGGGAACAGCCTCAGGCTGGGCCAGGGGAGGCTCAGGGTGGCCATGAGCAGGAATTTCCCCATGGAAAGGATGGACCTTGCTGATCCCAGAGCTGCAAACCAGCAGCAGATCCAAGAGTTCCTGTGGGGCTGGGCTTGGGGTGACCCCAAGGGACATTCCTGTTCCATAGAAGCATGGAATGGTTTGGGAAGGAATGGAAGTTGAAGATCATTTAATCAAACCCCTGCCATGGCAGGGACACCTCCCACTGCCCCAGGCTGCTCCCAGCCCCAATGTCCAGCCTGGCCTTGGGCACTGCCAGGGATCCAGGGGCAGCCACAGCTGCTCTGGCAATTCCAGCCCAGCCCTGAGCCACCCTCCCAGACAGCAATTCCCAATTCCCACTATCCCACCTAACCCTTTCTCTTTCCATTTAAACCATTCCCCCTTTTCCTATCGCTCCACGCCCACGGAAAATTCCCTCTCCATCATTTTTATAACTCCTGCAAGGCTTCACCGTCCTCGAGTCCCTCTCACCACCCAACACCTCCTGCCTGGAGCTGGACTGTGGAACCACAGAATCCCAGACTGGTTTGGGTGGGAGGAGACCTTCGAGACCATCCCATTCCAAACCCTGCCATGGAAGGATGGACTCGTTCAGGATTTGGCTCCTGACCACGGTGCTGTTGTTGCCCAGCGGGAGGTGGATGTTCCTGTTCCTGCTTTTGTGTGTTCACACTCGGCTCTGGCTGCAAAACTCATCCCTGTGCTGGGAAATAATCAAAATAATCCCGTGCCCTGCTGTGCCAACATTCCCTGGCATGGGAGCAGCAAACCCCTGGGATCTGGGAAATAAATGGGTCGCGTTTAATTAATCAGTGGCAAACGGGGCTGCTCAATCCACTGGGTGGCCACAATGATGGCAACGAAATTTGAGTTTTCCATCCTGGAAATCATGGAAAAAACCTCATTAAAAATGTGTTCCTTCCCAGAAATTGGGTGTTGGACAAACAAGGAGTGAAGAAGGAGGAATCCAGGGTGGCTGGCATTCCAAAACAAGCAATGTGTCTTGTGCGTTATCAGCAGGAAAAGTCAGGAAAAAAGGGAATTCTTGTGAAGGGGCAGGGAAATATCAATCCACTCCTGCTGCTGAAGCTTCCTCTGTTGCACTTTGGAAATGAACCTTGGGAATTCTTTGGAGTAATGCAATCAAAGCGAGTTTATTTCCATGAACAAAACGAAATCCCATTGGAGCCTCTCCATTCTTCATCATTCCGGGGGAAACAATTAAATTGTTCCAGGAGCTCCTCACGGCAACCACTCCACACTAAACACAGGATGGATGTGATTAGCAGGAGACCTTTCCATGGGCATGGAATGACTTTGGAGCACTCAAGGGATCGAGTTCCACCCCATCCTGCTTTGCTTTCCAAGCCCAAATCCATGCAGGAATCAGTTCCCCTCCCAGGAAAACCCCACTGTGATTAAGGATGAAAAGGAATATCTTTATTTTAATCCAGTTTTGAGGGGAGCTGTTGGGATGCTGGGAGTTTCCTCCTGGATCACATGGGACGAAACCTCCTGGGAAGGTGCTAAAGGATCAGTCTTGCACTTCCCAGGGAGCTGGAGATGAACAAATTAAGTTTTCCCTGAGCTGCTGCACTGCAAGGGTCACAGATGGTTCATGGCCACAGACAGGGAGCTTAGAGATGTCTGGAGAAAGTCCTAATAAAATTCCAGCAGGGTGAGTGCTATGGAGCTGGATTAGGATTTGGAATATCCCCATCTGAGGTGGTGCAAGGTGTGAGGGTGATGAGGCCCTGGAATTGGTGCCCAGAGAATCATGGAATCATTGAGGTGGGAAAAGCTCTCCCAGCCCGTGGAGTCCAAGCTGTGCCTGACTCCACCTTGTCCCCAGCCCAGAGCTCTGAGTGCCACCTCCAGGAATTCCTGGCACACCTCCAGGGATAAGCACTCCAAACCTCCCTGGGCAGCTCCTGCCAAGGCCTGAGCTCCCTTTCCATGGGGAAATTCCTGCTCATGGCCACCCTGAGCCTCCCCTGGCCCAGCCTGAGGCTGTTCCCTCTCCTCCTGTCCCTGTTCCCTGCCAGCAGAGCCTGACCCCCCCCGGCTGCCCCCTCCTGTCAGGGACTTGTGCAGAGCCACAAGGTCCCCCCGGAGCCTCCTTTGCTCCAGGCTGAGCTCCTTTCCCAGCTCCCTCAGGAATTCTCCAGCTCCTTCCCAGCTCCCTCAGGAATTCTCCATTCCCTTCCCAGCTCCCTCAGCCACTCCTGGGGCTCCATTCCCTTTCCCATGGTGACTTCACTGCCCACTGCCTTTGGATCACCATTTGTCTGTCCCACAGCGATGGCACAGACACCAAGCACGGCTCTCACCTTGACACCCAAGCACAATGACCCTCCCTGCAATCCTCCCCTGCACTCTGAATCCAATTACTTTTCCTGATTCAGAGCAATGAAAGGAATCTGAGGCTAAAACAGACTGGGATTTGGGATCAGGTGCATTTCGAGGCATAGCAGAGTGAAACCAACGGGAACATCTCCTCACTTCTAAAAAGGGCTGTAATTGTGTAATAAGCACCAAGTTTTCCCTAAAATCTCTGAGGTGTCCTGGTGATGCAGCCCTGGGACAGCCACCACCCCAACTGTGGGCACAGCTCCTGCAGTGGCACAAATCCAAGGAAAACCTTCTCCAGAGCTCTGGAGAAAGCCTTGGGGTTGGATCTCGCTGGTTTCCACCAAGTCACTTTTAACTCCACGCTGTCCCTGACCTGTGGCTCTAACAGACGGACGGGGCAGAATCCCAGGAGCAAAACAGGAGCCAGGGAATGCTCAGGCTGGATCTTATCCCAGTGGTGATGACTTCCCTGCCTGTGACCTTTGGATCTTCATTTGTCTGTCCCACAAACTCTAAGCACGGCCCTCACCTCGACAACGAAGTGATCCTCCCTGCAATCCTCCCCTGTGGACGCTGAAAAGTTTGGTCAGGGAGAAATTTTCCGGCTCCTGGCCCTGTCTGGGAGTAAGAAGTTGGTTTCTCTTTTCTGAGAACCAGGAAAAGTTTATGTAAACCATCTTGGTGTGCTTTTATAAACCACGTTTTTGCAAGTCGTGTTTTTACATCCTGTTATTCCAACTTGCTATTCTTCAGCGTTGTTGTAACTAACCAATGATGCTAAAGAGGTGCTCACCCAAAAAAACCAACAACCGTGCCCTGCTCTGGCAACCCTGGATAAATAAAGAGAAAAATCTTCTTCACAAATGGCTTTTTTCATCTGAAGTTTGTGCTGCTATTTTTGCCATCCCTGCACTGAATAGCCACACTCCCCTGCACTCTCGTGGGGGTCTGGACCCCCAGAGGGGTCTGCCCTGCATTCTGCCCTTGAGATTCTCTTCCTTCAGTTTGTGATGTTGAAAGGAACGAAGCGAGACATCTTCTGTGCTGTACCAGAGTTGTTTATTTTTCTTTATCAAAACCTCGGAGGACAGAGTCCTCCCAGGCCACCAGAGCAGAAAGGCAATGGCTGCTAATCAGCAGCTACCTTTTATATCTAACTAACAACCATTCAAGAAACAATACATATCTTATTTTTGTTCCCAACACCAGTAAATCCTCATCTTATTGATATGACTTTTCAATACTAACTTTTTTCCACCAACCACCACACCACAGGAACTGGTGTCAGAGGAGAGAGGAAGAGGAAGAGGAAAGAGAAGAAGAAGAAGAAGAAGAAGAAGAAGAAGAAGAAGAAGAAGAAGGAGAAACCGACACCCCAAAGCATCCATCTTGTGCCCGTATAATACATAGAACAAAATCTAAATCTACAACTAAACTCTCTGTGATGCAGAAACAAAAAGCTTTTCTCACTTCTTGGGTGTTTGCAGCTCATCCAGGATTGAGGGCAAACCTTCCCAAGGGCTCAAATCAACATCCAAGCCACCCTGGGGTGCTCTGGGGGCAAACACAACCCTGGGGGGAGAAAGAGAGGTTTCCTGGCCTCCCTTGACTCCCACACACTCTGAGTCCAATTATTCTTCCCGATCCAGGCCAACGAGAGGAATCTGAGGCTAAAACAGGCTGGGATTTGGGATTGGGTGTGTTTCGAGGAGGTAAAACCAACGGGAAACTCTCCTGGCTCTGGCACGGGGCTGGAATCGTGTAATGAGCACCGAGTTCGCTGCGAAATCTCTCTTTTAATTTCTCCCCGCTTTAGGAGGCACTTCACACACCTGCCTAATAATTGGAACAATAATAGCTCGAGGCAACGAGTTCCGCAGGTGAATTCCAGACATTAATTGCTCCTTTTTCATCTCTTTTCAGCCGAGATGTTTTTTGCTCTTCCTGTTCCAGACGAGTGAGGCTTCTCCTTCTCCTTTTTAATGTCTCTTTTTTCATCTGGGCGTCTCTTTTTCATCTTTTTCAGCCCTGTGCAAGCTGGGTTCGAAAGGGGAACCTCTTTCAGTTCAGCTTGGGTGAAAACGAGCTCCGTTCGGAGCATCCTTGTTTTCCTGCTTTTCCAGTGGGGTGAGCAGGAGGGAGCAGTCCATGATGGACATTCCCAGCGTCAGCACCAAGGGAAGTTTTGACTTTTGCAACCACCAATCTTCCTGGAGAAACTGGAGAGGGAATTGGTGGCGGACGTGATGGAGAGCCAGGGGTATGGAATCTCGTGGAGCTACTCCTCTAAGGAATTGCCTGATAGATATAAAATATTCCAGCCATGTCTTTGACATTCCGTCCAAATTCCTGCATTTTGAGGGCAGAGCATATTTGGTCACTTCGTTAGCGACCTATCAATTATTTATGGAATTCCTCTATTATGCATAAAACATCAAAATAAAGAGGGTTTCCCTACTGAAGTGCACAAAAGTAGGGAGTAGGAAAAAGGGAAAAAAAAATCCTCTCTGGTACAATAATTACTTGAGGATAAATCATGAAATTTTTAGAGATCGCATTTCAGATGGGTCAACTCTTCATCCCACCAGGGATGGTTTGGGTTATTTTCTCTCAGAACTGGAAGTTTTCACCCAGTTCCTGGGATGACAGGGTTTGATTTAGGATTCGAGCCAGATTCCAGAGGAGAAGGGCTCAGAATTTGCTGCCCTGGTTTCATCATTCACCTTTGATGTTGTTGCAGAATATCTTGAGTTCTTCCCAGGTTTTGCAGCCATCGGTGAGGTCGGAGTGGCACCACTTGGAGGTGTTTTGTGGGGCAGAGGTCCCCAAACACCCTTGTCCAAAGTAGCAGGAATTTGGGATGGAATCCAAGGAAGGTGAAGTCTGGAACTGCAGCTGGGCCAAGAATTCCTCCAGGAAAGCCACAAAGGGCCAGGAATCGCAGTGAGCTTCGATGAGTATCAGCTTGGAACACCACTTGGGGTGTTTTTCCCAAAACCACTTTGACAAGGACCAAAAGAATTCGTGGATACGAGGAGTTTAACTCATCCCATTCCCACTGTGTGGGATTTGCCACGAACCCAACTCTTTATCCCATAAATCCGATGCCTCAGAGATCTTCTTTGAGCATTCCCTGCCTAGGGAATGAAGGTGATTCCTCTGGAGCTGGGAACATCTCCAAGCTTGGATTCCTTACCTGGAACTGAGAGATCCTTCTTTATCCAAGGTGGGAGACTCTTCATTCCCAACAGATCCTTGGTAAGGGATAAAACGCGGAATTAACATTAATCAATCCGTGTTGTTAATTCATTTAGGCTTAAAACTCGGAGCTGGGCCCCTCAGGGAGTTTGGAAAACACTCCCAGGCACGGGGTGGGATTGAAGGGATTGTGCAGGGCCAGGAGCTGGACTCTGATCCTTGTGGATCCCTTCCCACTCAGGCTCCTCCATGTTTTTAAGCAGATTTTTCTACTCCGAGCCTCATGATTCAACCTCACCCTTTCACATCTTTGGTCTCTGTGGAAATCATTCCAAAATCGTTTCCGACCTGACTTTATTTTGTGACTCATCCACGTCGTGAATAATTAAGGTCACTTTGCCACCCAACTTCAAGTCTCGTCTGCGTAAATTCATATCAGATCCATTTTTGGTGATAATTTTGACGGCGATTCTTTGAGGGACCCTAAATCGCTCATTTGGGATGAATTTCAAAGCCAGCAGGAAGCTAAATCAGGATCTGATGCAGTTTGATGAAAAAAAAAAATCAAGATTTTATGGATTATATGAGGGGTTTGGTGGTGCTGCTTGTGGGGTCTCCATGATGAAGGAAAAATGCACTGGGAATGCTTTTCCCAGTGAAAGGAAGCTTGGAATGGACCTTGGAATCTATCTGGGAGTTGATTCAGGAACAGGATGGAAAAGCAACTCCCACAGAGCTGAGTGCCCTCGTTCCCACCTAAAAACGAATGGAAGCAAAACCTCAAATAACTCCAACCTCTTTAGCCTGGAAAACTGGGAATATACGTGAGGGAAAATAAATGTAAGGATAAAAGAGGGAATGAAGGATGGGCAGACTTAGCCATGGGATAGGTCCACCTTTGATGGAAAGGATAATAAAGGATTTCCACGAAAGCTTGACCTGATAAATAATCGTGTTTGACTCCATCCCACCCTTGGGAATTCCCTGGGATTTGCTTTTTTCCTTTAATTATCCAAATAGGACAAGAGGAGCTTGTTCTCCTCTCTCCCAACAGGGAGGAGGAAGAAGCTCCCAACACTGAAGAGTTTACCCAGAGCTGCACCTTTGCTTGGCCTCAGGCAGCTCCAACCACGATTAAAACATGGGAAGAACTGGAAAACATGGGAAAAACTGCAAAAACACAGGAAGAACTGGAAAACACGGGAAGAACTGGAGAATGGGTTCTGTGTTAAGGAACGCCACTTTCCAGCCACGTTTTTAAGGGAAACTGAAGGATTTAACCCTGGATGTCAGCGTGGAAATAGAGACTTTGAGTCTTTAGTGTCCTCTTCCGGGGAAATCCCACAGGAAAGTGCCAGGATTTGTAGGAATTGTCTCAACAATTTTGGGATTTTTGGGATTTTTTTGTGCCTGGTTGAGAACTGAGCTTCCCCTGGGTGTGATCTTCCCATGGGCAGGGACATCTTCCACTATCCCAGGGTGATCCAAGCTCCATCCAACCTGGCCTTGGACACTTCCAGGGCTTCCCTGGACAACCTGAGGCGTCCCCACCTTCCCAGCCAAGAACTCCTTCCTAAAATATTCCCACCAGGAGATAAAATGCCCCAGCAGTATCTGGGTAAAGGCACAGATTTCCCTGGAAGTCAAGGAACCTCGAAGACTCTGAGAATGAACAGAGAATTCCCAGCAGGGAATGTCTGGAAAGGCCAATTTTTATAGTGGAGTTAAAGGAATAAAAGGAAAGTGAGAGTGGCCAACAGATCAGGTGGGTGTGCACATAAAAAGGGTTAAAGAGGAGGAAAATTAGAGATAACTCAGAAAACTCAAATGTTGGACGAATCTCCCTTTGTTTTCCATGAGGAAAAGGAATCCAGGAGTCAGAACCCTCCATCCATGTTCTGAAACAGGAGTGGTGCAGGCAGAATTGCAAGATTTTGGGAGAGGCAAGAAAACCTCCAGGTGCTGCGTGTGAAGAAGCTGAATTTTAATTTTGCTGCGTTTTTCACTCCTTTTGGTACCAAAAAATAAAAAAAAAAACCCAGTGGAAAATTCTGCTCTCAAGATCTTGGGAGACAGATCTTGGTGGGTTTAAAATATCCCCAAAAAAACACACTGGGAAGGGCCTGGGAAGCTCCAAAATTGATTGGATAACTCAACATTCTGCTCAAACTCCAAATTCTTTCCAAAGGAAAGAGTAATTAAGGCTGTGGAAGCAAAGGGGAGACAAAGGATCATTTCCATCCTGGTCTTATCTCAGTTAAATTACAGCAGAGACATCGCCCACCTTCTTATCTTCCAGATAAGAAAACAGGTTCTTAGATAAGGGAAATGCAGCAGATCTGATTTAAGGAGAGCATTTGGCTCTGTTCCCCACAGGGAATTTTTCCTGCAGGTGGAGATGCTGGGATTCATCCCTGAATTGCAGCAGCTCCGTGTGTGTGGAGCAGGAATTTCCTGGGATGCAGAGAGGGGAACTGCCCTACCTTGGACAGCTCCTATTTCATTTGGGAATCNTGGTGTCAGAGAAGAGAGGAAGATAATAAGGAGAGAGGAGAAGAAGAAAGAAGGAAAAACCACACCCAAAAATCTCCACCTTGTCTCTATATAATACACAAAGCAAGATCCTAAAAACTACAACTAAACTCTCTGTGGTTCACTAAACAAAAATCTCTTCACCTCTCTGGTGCATTCAGGCTCTCCCAAAAGTGGAGGGAGCTTCTCCCAAAGCCTAGGTCGCTGGCTAGGCCACTTTTGGGGAGCTCTGGGGATATAAAGAAACCACCAGAGGAGCAGGAGAAGCTTCCAGGCTTCCCTGGACTCTGACAGGAATCAATCAGAGAAAGAACTCCAGAGCAGAAATTTGGGATATAACAGGTGCTTGTCCCAAGGAGTTTGGCTCCGGAGAATCCCAGATTTGTTTGGGTTGGAAGGGATTTAAATCCTCTTTTGTTCCAAGGGCAGGGACACCTTCCACAATTCCAGGTTGCTCCAAACTTCATCCAACCTTGGACTTTTCCATCTGCCCTGGCTCATCCAGCCCAGCCCATCCTCACTCTGCCAGGTGGGAAATGCTGGACTAATCCTTGGATTTATTGATTTATTTCCCAAACCCCACACGAAGTAGCTTCATCCTGATTTTGCCATCATTGGTATTTGACCAGATTTTAAATTCTTGGAATCTGTGGGTAATAGATTCAGCTGGAAGGGATTTATGGAATTCCTTGGGCCCAACCTCCTTCTCAAAAGCAGTGCAAAGTGAAATGAGGTAACCCCGAGTTCAGGCCAGTTTATTTCTGGATACCTCCAAGGATAAAGATTCCTTCTTACAGTCAGGACAGATTCACACATTCCTCCTTCCAGGAACTTTTCCCTCTTCATCTGTTTGCAGAGTTTTCCTGAGGAGCCAGGACTTCATTCACACCCTCCAAACTCTTTTAATCTTAAAAGAAAAACCCCCAAAAACCACTGGGAATGGGAAATCAGAGCTGGCTCCACCCGGGTGGGGTTTGGGAGATAAAAAGGCCCAAATGAAAGGATAATTCCTTGATAATTATTTCCTTTGGAAAGAGTCCGAGCTCCTTGGGAATTTCTGGAGGATGTGGAAGTTTCACACCTGGAAAATGACTAAAGCCTCCCACCCCCACAGGTGCAGGTGGTGTAAAATCCTGGAATTTTCCATGCTCCCTTCAGGAATGGACTGCTCCAGCCTGGATTCCCTGGAGGATCAAAAATCCTGACAGCAAAGCTGAGGTTTTCTCTCCATGGTCCTGCCAGGACCCTGCTTCAGGTTGGGCTCTTCTTTCCATGGTCCTGCCAGGACCCTGCTCCAGGCTGTGCTCCTCTCTCTGTGGTACTGCCAGGACCCTGCTCCAGGCTGGGCTCTTCTCTCCATGGTCCTGCCAGGACCCTGCTCCAGGCTGTGCTCCTCTCTCCGTGGTCCTGCCAGGACCCTGCTCCAGGCTGTGCTGCTCTTTCCATGGTCCTGCCAGGACCCTGCTCCAGGCTGTGCTCCACGGCAGGACACAACTCTTTGGAACTTCCCACCAAACCTCATTCCTCTCTCATGCCCCTTCCTCCTTTTCTTTTTTCCCCCCATTTTTCCCACCCTGCCTGCTTATCGATGATCACAGGAATGATTTTATTTCCTTGTGACTCCAGAAATTTGCAATTATCCATCACCACTGGCTGCACGTGGAGAATAATGGAACATATGCTAAGTGTATGCATGACCTATTTAAAGGCACGGATAATTTTCCTGGTAAAACTCTTCTAATGGGACGTGGCTGCCACACTCCAGTGAGTGGAAAATTGGGATTTTAAGGAATGTTACAGTTTGGGCAGAGAGGGGAGCGAGGCAAAAACAGGAGGCAGGTGTTTATCTGAGGATGGAGATCATTATTTGGAACCTGGGGATTGTGGAAATAACCTGGAATGTTGGAGCTGAAGGGATCAGGAACATGGCCAAGGCCTTTAGGAATTTTGCCAATACAGAGGCGTTTAACCAGGAGCTGAAATGTTCAGGAAAATTTTTGTTCTGATCTTGGGTGTTGCTGAAATCCAAGGAAAATACTCAGGAGCTGAAATACTCAGGAAGATTTTTGTTCTGGTCTTGGGTATTGCTGAAATCCAAGGAAAATACTCAGGAGCTGAAATACTCAGGAAGATTTTTGTTCTGGTCTTGGGTATTGCTGAAATCCAAGGAAAATACTCAGGAGCCTAAATAATCAGGAAAATTTTTGTTCTGGTCTTGTCCACTGCTGAAATCCAAGGAAAATCCTCAAGCTTTGCTTCCTTCAAAGCTCAGTTTCCTTAAATGCATTACAGGTCTTTACTTTAAAATATTTGCTGTATTATTTAAAATTCCTCTTCTTTAAAGCTGTTAAAAATGGGCTATTTTGGGGGTCAGAGGTCACAAATTAAAAATCATCACGGGAGTTGAGCTGGTCCATGGGGTGAGTTCTTTCCTTCCCCTCTCGGAGCCCCTTCCCCAAAATTCCCTGAACCTGAAGCTCCTGCGAAATCCAGGATCCGAAGTGAATTTCAGGCCTTCAAGTGGAAAATCCGAGTGGAGAATTCCACTTGTGGTTAAGATTTCCAGCTCATTTCAAAGCTGAGTTTTTCCAGGTCTGGGTGCTAAATGTTATCCTGAATTATTCCTGGAGGGAAGAGGCCTCTCCTTGGGAAATGTGTCTCGTGGAGGTTTTTGGAAGTGATGAGCAGGACAACTCCACACCTTCTCCAAACAGACCCATCCAGCCTCAGCGCCAGAGTTTTCCAGGTTTTGTGCTCCTGGTGTCCATGAATTTTCACCGTAGACACCAAAATCGTGTCCAATCAGTGGCACTGATGTCATTGATAGAGAATTCCAGAATTTTTCAGGTTGGAAAAGGAGTTCCAAGATCATCAAGTCCAAGCTGTGCCTGACCCCACCTTGTCCCCAGCCCAGAGCTCTGAGTGCCACCTCCAGGAATTCCTGGCACACCTCCAGGGATGGGCACTCCAAACCTCCCTGGGCAGCTCCTGCCAAGGCCTGAGCTCCTTTTTTCATGCAGAAATTCTCCCTGATTAACTTTTAATTAATTAATTCATTAATTTGATTAATGCTGGGGGTGAATGTGTCCCCCATCTCCTGTCCCCTCCTCTCCAGATCCCCTGGAGGGTACTCAGTGGCATTTTGGGATGTGGCTTTGCAGGACTTGGTCTGTCCCACCTGCAGAAGGGCTTAAAATCCTGCTGGAGACTGGGACAAACTGGGACAGACTGGGACAAACTGGTATTCCACGTTCCCCCTGTCAGGGACACCTCCAGCCTGAAAATTGGGAATATTCCCTTTTGGAGGGGTGGGCGGAAGCACTGAGATCATCCAAACGTGGAGACAAACCCTAAAGGAGCTCCACGATGGTTTTGGGATTTGGGATTTGGAATCCTGCAGGGCCAAGGGATGCAAACCTGGATGTTCCCAGCCTGTCCTGCTGATATTGGAATTCTGTGGGCACAAAGTGAGCAAATCTGGGTGGGCTGAGCCCACCTTGGGCTCAGAGAGCGAGGGGATGGCACCAACCCAACAGGAGGGACCAGCACCTGCTGGTACCAATCCTTTGGGATAAATCCCAGAGTTTTTATTTGGATACTGATTCCCTGCTCTGGGTATTCACTCTGGGACACAGGAGGACAAGGAAGGAAAAGCACAAACTGAAGGAATTTCCCTCCAGCACAGGCAGAGCCCAAGTTTTTCCCCAATTCTTTCCCATCCAACCTCTCCAGACCTTTATCTTCTTGATAAGGCAGCAGCTGCAACTTGCTCAGGCACCACTTAATGCAGTCCCAAAGGGCAGGAGGAATTTTTTAAATTATTTGTAGGGATCACTACTCCAAGCTCATGGAAAAATAAAGGGCACCTGAGGATGAGGGTCAGGCAGAGTGGATATTTTTTTCCACAATGCTGATTTTCTTCACAAAATAAAAATCAACATTATTTTTTTTTTTTCCTTTCTCTGGAGCACAGAGTCCAAGTTCCCCTGGCTCAGCTGGAAGTCTACAAAGGAGAGAGGGATTTTGTGGGAAAACCAAGAGGAGAAAGGGATTTTTGCCAGGGTTTACAACCCCAGAAGGAGAGTGCACAGCTCCGGGGGGGGAGGCTGGAATAATTAATGGAGCAGAAACTCATCAGGACTCCCTCTCTACACAGACACCTCTTGTTCTGCAAATCCTGGAGGATGGACAACCCCAGTGTCACCAAAACTATGGGAAAAAAACCAAAAACTCTCCAACAACATTTTTTAGAGAATCAAGGCATGGCTTTATTGTGGCCAGGATGTTGTTCTGGCCCGGATGTGCAACGGAAATCATTTCATCCTCACATCGCCTGGGTCGTGCAGAGAAAAATCATCCCCTCACATGTGGATTTTACCTGATTTTTCACATATTTTAAGCAGTAAAAACCCAGAGAAATTCCTTGGTTTGATGTTCCTCGGTCCCAAGGTGTGCAGTTGGTTTTGGTTTCCCATTGGGTATGGATTTCTCCAGCTCTGATGTTAATTTGGTTCTTGTTCTTCTCCATCTTTTCCCAGACCAACTCTCTGACCATGATGTTCGGAGCTGATGGTCATTAGTGGTTGTTAATTGACATTAATGGGCATTTATGGTCGTTAATGGTCATTTATGGTCGTTGATGGTCGTTAATGGCTCCTGAAACAGCCAAATGAGGCTGAGCTTCTGAATTTTGAGGTAAAATGAGAGGTTTAAGGGGGGATATGGGGCAGGTGGCTCGGGAAGGCTGCACCTTCCTGGTGCCTCAGCAGTGGGGAAAGGAGGAGGGCAGAGTGTGGGCAGAGTTTGGGATGAAAGGAGGCTGTGAGCTCCAACACCCCGAGAGAGAAAACCCCGCAGGCCCCAGGGACCTCTCTGCCTTTATTCCAATAGAGTTGCAGGACTCCTCCATCTCCTTTATGGAGATCCCTCTTCCCAGTGGGATTCTGGGATAGTGGAAGATGTCCCATGGCAGGAGGTGGAATGAGATGGGATTTAAGGTCCTTTCCAACCCAGACCAGTCTGGGATTCTTGGTCCTGCAGAGTTTCTCACCAAGACGTCTGTGGGATGTGTGAGTGCTGCTCCACCACAGCTCAGGGCTCCTCCACCTGCAAGCATCCCAAAATCTGCTTCTTCCTGGCTGTGGACACTGGGCAGGTTTCTCATGGAAGGGGCAGCTTTGATTTGATTTATTGAAGTCCAATTTGCGAGTGATGCCCTTCAGGACATGCCCTCCTCTGGGCTGGCTGCAGGCAAAGCAGGGAATGTTGACTCTGCTTAAGTAGGGAAGATTTGTTTTTCCCTGACATTGGATAAATCTGCTCCGTTTATTCCCAATTCCTTCCCTAAAGGACCTAGTTATCTTTAAAGCAAACACCAGAATAGCTGGAGTGGGATATTCCATCCCTGCCAATGAAACAACTGCAACTGCAGCAATTTATTTGTGTGGGGTTTTATTTGCCTTTATCGGGTTGAGGTTTGGGCTCTGGGAAGAGGTTGCTCCAATTTCCCTCTCCATGAGGTGAGCAGCACTCCACAGGCAGAGCAGGAAGGACTTGGATTTCCAAGGGATGTAATGGATGCATCCTTGACTTGGCTCTGGTTCAGATTCCAGTGAGGATGAGGGATTTTCAGCTCCTGTGCCTCTTCCCAGAGGAGTTTTCCACACAGCCCTAAAGAGAAGGCTTTGGTAGCAGGCAGAGATGATCATTCCATGGAACCCCACAATGCTTTGGGATGGAAAATCCTATGCAATTCCACTCCCTGCCATGGCAGGGACACTTCCCACTGTCCCAGGCTGCTCCCAGCCCCAATGTCCAGCCTGGCCTTGGGCACTGCCAGGGATCCAGGGGCAGCCACAGCTGCTCTGGCAATTCCAGCCCAGCCCTGAGCCACCCTCCCAGACAGCAATTCCCAATTCCCAATCTCCCACCCATCCCTGCCCTCTGGCACTGGGAAGCCATTCCCTCTTGTCCTGGAACTATCTGTGCATATAAAAAGTTCCTCTCCCTCCTTTTTATAAGCCCCCTTTAGGTACTGAAAGANAATCCCATCCCATCCCATCCCTCTCAATTCCAATCCCATCCCATAAACCTCATCCCATCCCATCCCATCCCGTCCCAATCCCCATCCCATCCCAATCCCATCCCATCCCATCCCATCCCATCCCATCCCATCCCATCCCAATCCCCACCCAGGCCCAGCAAAACCCTGGGAGAACACTTGGCTTCGAATTCTGAGTGTTTAACACGGCAGAAAAAGGAAAATAATGGCTAAAAATGGGAGTTCAACACCAAATCAGGGTGGGAATGAGACATATCCCAAGGGAAGTTCCCTCTGGAATGATGTTGGCAATGCTGCTGTTTCTCCTCCTCCCCTTTGGAGAGGCTTGGAGAAGCCCAAGCTGTTGGTTAGGGCATGAGAATGATCCATGTGTCCCACAGAAGGAGGGAGGCAGTGATTAAAGATCATTTTATCTGTGGTTTCCTGGTGGGAAAGAAATCAGCAGAGCTCTGCTGACTCCAGGGATGTTTGCTGGTCCCAGGAAATCACTCCCTGTATTTATGGGCCTTTGGGATGGAGGTTGTCAGTTCTCCCCAGGGGGACTCGGTGGCAGCTCCGTGGGCCGAGCTGGGCACACCAGGGATGGATGATCCTGGTTTTGTCCTTGTCCTCCTTGTCAGGGGACCCTGGTGGCAGCAGGGGACACCTTCCAAGCTCTGCTTTCCGATTAATAAAGATTTCTTTTGAATCCTTTTTCTCCCACGCAAAACTTGGTCCCAAGACCTTTTCTAGGATTAACTCTAGAATTGCCAAGTGTCTTTCGCATGGCTTCTTTTTTGATCCAGGGAAAGGCTTGGCTTAGTCCAAGCCTGGCATCTTTCTGGGAAAACCGAGTTCCACCAGGGATGGGGGATCCACCCAATTGATCAGTGAGTGACATCCCTGCCCATGGCAGGGCTTGGATTGGGATGAGATCCCCACTCTTTGGCATGGACAGACCATTGGACACCATTTGGAATCCTTGGATTGGCTCAGGCCTCTCTTCCCAATACTTCCAATTCCTCAAATCCTTTTTTTTTTATTATAAGGGCTCCAATCTATTTTACTTTAAATATTCTTTTTTTTTCAGGACACCTGGAAAGGCTCTGGAGCCCACACTAAAGGAGCCCACACTTGATAATGCCAACTCGGATGCTTTTTCCAGGCGAAATTCTTTGGGATGAAATCTGTTTAATTCTCTTTGGGACCTTTGGGACACCATATCATGGTAGCTGAGCAACTCTTCATCCGGAAATCAGCTGTAATAGACTTCTTTCCCAACATTTTGTGTTTGCCCTCTGTGAGAATCAGGGAAAATAAGAATTTAAAAGGATTTTCAGGTTGCTCTGTCAGCATTGAGTTCCTTCCAGAGCCCAGCAGTGCCTGGAATCAGTGATGTGTCCTAGGAAATCACCCTCTCCCTAAATATGGAACATCCTGAGCTGGAAGGGATTCACAAGGATCATCAAGTCCAAATCCTGGCCCTGCACAGGACAACAAAGAATCCCAAAATGAATTTTTTTCCTTCTTTTTTTCTGCTCTGTCTGTCCTGCTGATAATGGCAGTGATGGAGTGGCTTCATCAGCCCCCCCTCACCCCATCCTGATTCCCAGGATTTTGCCAACAGTATCGAGGTCTGCTTTTCCAACAACCATTTCTGCACACGGAAGTGATGTTGGAATTGTGGAATCTTAGGATCATTAAGGTTGGAAAAGGCCTGGGAACGTTCAAGGCTGGGTTGGATGGGGCTTGGAGCAACCTGGGACAGCGGAAGGTGTCCCTGCCCATGGCAGGGCTGGGACTGGGTGAGTTTTAAGCTCCCTTCCAGCTCAAACCATTCCATGTGATTTTCCTTCAGCCAGTGAGCAGGACTAGGGGACCATTCCCAAAAATCAGGAGGGGCCAACTCCTTGTTTTGATCCCATGTAAGTAGGTTCGCTTCGATCCTGAGGCTTCGCCAGAGGGAAAAATCTCTCTGGAGAGGTGGGGACAATGGAATTCCTGAGTTTTGAGGTGCTGGTCAAGAACAGAGTTAAGAATGGAAAGGGGATAAGCTGAGCTTGCTGCTCCTGGATAGGTCAGGTGTGCAGGGGAATAATTGGGGAGAGGAACAAAATCATGGACACCAAAGCCATGGGAAAGAATTGTGGAGAGGAACAAAATCATGGACACCAAAGCCATGGGAGACAATGGTGGAGAGGAACAAAATGGTGGAAACCAAAGGCATGGAAAATAATTGTGGAGAGGAACAAAATCATGGACACCAAAGCCATAGGAGACGATTGTGGAGCGAAATCATGGACACCAAAACCATGGGAAAAATTGTGAAGAGGAACAAAATCATGGACACCAAAACCATGGGAGACAATGGTGGAGAGGAACAAAATGGTGGAAACCAAAGGCATGGAAAATAATTGTGGAGAGGAACAAAATCATGGACACCAAAACCAAGGGAGACAATGGTGGAGAGGAACAAAATCATGGACACCAAAACCAAGGGAGACAATGGTGGAGAGGAACAAAATCATGGACACCAAAACCAAGGGAGACAATGGTGGAGAGGAACAAAATCATGGACACCAAAACCAAGGGAGACAATGGTGGAGAGGAACAAAATCATGGACACCAAAACCAAGGGAGACAATGGTGGAGAGGAACAAAATCATGGAAACCAAAGGCATGGAAAGTAATTGTGGAGAGGAACAAAATCATGGACACCAAAACCTTGGGAAANGGAGACAATTGTGGAGAGAAATCATGGACACCAAAGCCATGGGAGACAATTGTGGAGAGGAACAAAATCATGGACACCAAAGCCATGGGAGACAATTGTGGAGAGGAACAAAATCATGGACACCAAAGGCATGGAAAATAATTGTGGAGAGGAGGGAAATCATGGACACCAAAGGCATGGGAACAACTGTGGAGAGGAACAAAATCCTGGACACCAAAGCCATGGGCAGGGCAGTAACTTCCCCAAGGTGCTGTGAGAAAGATATTCAGGGATCTGTGCAGAAACATCTGGGACCTCTGGATGAGCACGAGATGGAATTTGAAGTGGGAAGAGGAATTTTATCGTGGTCACAGGGCTCTGGGAGCAGCAAGATCCAGGTGGGAACATTGTGGACACCGAGGATCCTTGTTGGCAGCGCGACCAGAGGCAGGAGCAGATAAACAGGAGCAAAGCTAAAACTTCATCAGACTTGGCTGAACTGGGAATTCAATCCCAAATTTTTGCTTGGGAAGCTCTTGAGATTCCAGCAGCCAATTAGCAGCCGCTCTGCAGTGAAGGCTGACGAGGTTTTCGATTAACGAGTGATCCTTGCAGAGCCAGGAGTCAATTCCAAACCACTTGGCTCCCAAGCCGAGGGCTCCAGGCCATGCCCCAGCAAGGCAGGAATTCCCAAGTTTTGCATCAATTGGATTTTTAATGGGTTTCAAAACCAAAGGATATGTGAAATACTCGATAATTACAGCAGATGGAGGTGACACTTTGAAAAATGGGTGGGATTTGATCCCATGATGTTGATCCCAGATCAACAACAGGGATTTGATAATCCTCTGGAATAAATAAACACAAGGATCAGGCTCCACGAAGAATTTTTCCTGCTGGTAAATCACCTTTTAACCAGGATTTTCTAACGCAACAAACAGAGATTCCCCAGCACTGCCCACAGCTGGAGGAGCAAATCCACCAAAATTCAATTTTACCAAGGTATTCCCAGGAAATCCAGAATTATTTGCCTTCCTTCCATGGGTTTTGCATGGGGGAAATGCAGCATTTCAGTTCCTTGGGAAGGAATAATTAATTTTTTTCTAATTTAAAAAATAAATAAAAATAAAATATTAAAAATAAAAATTAAAATAATTTTTTAAATATAAGAATTAAA
>VZTN01026724.1:140341-151414 GCA_013400515.1 Erpornis zantholeuca | reverse complement strand
TAAATATAAATATAGATACAGATATAAATATAGATATAGATATAGATATAGAAATAAATATAAATATAAATATAAATATAAATATAAATATAAATATAAATATAAATATAAATATAGTGTCAGTGGTGTCATGTAAGACACCAAGGACACTTGTGAGGGTAAAAAGAGTAAATCCTGTGAAAACTGTGGAAAATATTTACACAAATTCCAGTTAAATGTGGAAGTGCTCCTGCTGTATCCCCACACATCCCTAACTGCTCATTATGCATGCAAATTACATGATTTTAATGTACTGTCATCATAATTACAGCGGTAAATTGCGGGCATAATTGCTTATGCAAATGTGCCAGGCCTGGCTTTTTATCCCTTTTCTTCTCCAAGGTGTTCAGAGCACCAGGAAAGGTCATGGAATCCCAGAATCCCAGCATGGTCTGGGTTGGAAGGGATCAACTCATTCCATGCCCTGCCATGGGTTCTGCTATCCCAGGTTGCTCCAAGCCTCATCCAGAGGGATTGTTGGAGTCCAGGGAAGCCTGGAAGCTTCTCCTGCTCCTCTGGTGGTTTCTTTATAGCCCCAGAGCTCCTCAAAAGTGGCCTAGCCAGCGACCTAGGCTTTGGGAGAAGCTCCCTCCACTTTTGGGAGAGCCTGAATGCACCAGAGAGGTGAAGAGATTTTTGTTGAGTGAACCACAGAGAGTTTGGTTGTAGTTTTAGGATCNTTCCCTTCCTTTCCTCTCTCACACAGTTCCTGTGCTTTGCTGCTTGCTGGAAGGAGCTGAGTGTGGAAGGGACATGTCACTGACACTGACACTCGTTGGTGTTGGGAACAAAACAAAGTTCCTGGAGTTTTCTCAAAGGTCAATATCAGATATCAAAGGTTGCTGCTGGCAGCAGCCATTGCCTTTCTGCACTTGTGCTCCTGGAGGTCACAGCTGCTGTGCCTCCGAGCTTTTGGTAAGAGAAATATAAACAACCTTGAAAAAGCAGAAAGAAACCTCATTTCATCTTTTTGGGACATGGGACACTGAAGAAGGAAGAAATCTAAACTGGAGACTGTCGGGGAAACAAATAAACACCGACAAGGGATAAAGGGAATCATTTCTTACCTGGTTTTGGGGGGAATTTCAAATACCAATAAGGAAGTCTTAAATATTGGGAAAAGTGGCTTCAATTCTTTCTTGGAGGTGTCCAAGGGATAAAGGGAATCATTTCTTGCCAGTTTTTCAGGAGAACTGCAGATACCAATAAGGAACTCCTAAATATTGGGAAAAGTGGCTCCAGCTCTTTCTTGGAAGTGTCCAAGGAATGCCTGGAAGTGGCACTCAGTGCTCTGGGCTGGTGACAAGGTGGGCACTGCTCACAGCTTGCACCTGATGCCCTTGGAGGGCTTTTCCAACCTACACCATTCCATGATTCTGGCTGGGACCAAACCCCAAGATATCTGAAGGTGGTGAAATTCCTCTGCTGAGGACAATTTTCCCAAATCCCCAGTTTATTTCCTGCACTTATTTCCCCATTTTTATTTATTTTTACAAACCTTTCCTTCTGTTTCGTTTTACCTCCGCTCAGAATTGTTCCTTTCCATCCTCCTGGCAGCTGCATCCCCATCCTCACTCCAGACCTTTCCTCTCGTCTAAAGGTTCCCTTAATTCCGTGGCACATCCCAGAATAGCAATTTTCTGGATTAATCCCGGGTTACTGGGTGAGTCATTTTGTTTATTTGTATCAAACACGTTCGCTTTATTCTGCCCTCCCAAATCCAGGGATGAAAAGGGAGGATGAGCAGATTATAATGCCGGATATTTTTATTCCTAGGAGGAGATTATAATGCACATTTCCTGGGGCCGAGGGAGATTGGGATGCTGGAAAAGCTGCCATGGGAAGCACTCCCAGCCCTGCATCCATGGGATTCATTCCAGGGGGGTTTTTTTTCCTGTGGTGTTGTGACAGGATCTCTCCCTCTGCATGAGGAGATTCTTCCCAGCTCTGGGAATTTGGGAGTGCCTATTGGAATATCGTTCTATGGATTTGCTCAGGTTTGGGAGGTGGGACAATAATCATATATAAAATTTTGGGGGGAAAAAAATGCCAAGGGAACATGGAAGAAGGAATAGTGACTCCCTCCATCCGAGCTCACCTGGTCAAACACAGGGAATGTCCATAATTCCTTTTGGAAAAGCTCTGTCAAACTGTTATCCTGGGAGTAGGGGGAAGAAAAAGGGCAACAAAAGCCTCCCACTTTTCTCAGTGTGGAGGGATTTGTGGGACAAATGAAGCACGGGGAACATCCTCAATCCCACCTGGAAAAGCTCCATTAAATTGTCATCCTGGGAGTAGGGACAAGGGGGAAAAAGAGCAACCAAAGCATCCCATTTTTCCCAGTTTGGAGGGATCTGTGGGACACACCTCCTGTGCTCATCCACCCCTCCCTGCCAGGGGAACCTGGAACTTGGCTTCTCCCAACAAAAAGGACTGAAGGGACTTCTCGTGTCCTGAGGGCTCCTGGCGCACTCGGATAAAATTCCTAAGGAAGGGAAATGAGTTGCTGAGAGCTGCCTTGGTTTCTCAGGGCCTCACCAACAAAAACTCAGAGTCCATTTATTGATGATCAGAAATCAGAAGGCTTTAATATGAATCGATAATTAGATGAGGTATTTATAATAAAAGAAAGAGAGGAAAGGAGAAGGATCCCTTCTGCCTGCTGGGCTGCTGGAATACTCTGTCTGTCTGTGTCTCTGTGTGTGTGAACAGCACAGAACCACTGCCAGTGTGCAATACAAAATACGAAAACAAATCCCAAAACAGAAGTTCTTCTCTTTGGCCAAAGAGAGACAAGAGGAAAACAATCTGAGATATTTAGATGAAAACACTGCAACATGTAGAAGAGAGCAGCTGGGATATTCACATTTTATCAAACTGAGAACAATCCAACAAACCCAGAGCTGTGAGAATCAGTGCAGCACAGAGATGCCGAGAAAAACCTTTCCAGGGTTAGCAGTAGAAATGCATTCCACAAACCCCAACACGACCCCTTTGCTTTTCCCTATTCCCTATTCCCTATTCCAGCTGGAGCAGGAGCAATGGCACTTCCATAATTCCGTCTTTGAAAGCCTCGTTGTGCTTTGGGAATCTGTTGCCAGATTCCAGGGATTTTTGCAGCCAAGCGACCAAAAACAAAGGGAATAGTTGATCTGACTTTTCCAGCCTTGGTTACACCTTGGGAGCAGCCAGAAAATGCCGAGGCCCTTCAGAAAGGAAAAAGGTTTAAATTTCCAGCTTCCCCTGCACCTTTCCCTCACTTCTCACTCCACGAGGAGCTTCTTCCCAGCTCTGGATGTCTGGGAGTTTGGGAAGTGCCTATTGGAATCTCCTTCTAGAGATTGGGTCAGGTTTGGGAGTTAGGACAACAATAATATTGCTGTCAACCTTTTCCATGAAGGAATTTTCCCAAATATCCAACCTGAGCCTCTCTTTTCACGGCCTGAGGCTGTTCCCTCCTGCCGCCTCCTGTCAAGAAATTATGGGAAATTTCCATTATTTCCACCCCTTTGAAGATTTTATTCCCAAGCTAGGGCAGCAGAGACTTGTCCAAGGTGCTGGAATTTCTTCTCCAGAAGACTGAAAACCCTTAACAAGTTGTTGCTGACCTTTGCAGGGAAATATCCACGGGCAGGTGGATACAGTTTTACTGGGATAACGGAATTCCCACCGGAGAGGAACAAGGATCAGAGCACTTGGTGAATCATGGAATGGTTTGGGTTCAAGGGATGTCAAATCCCATCCACTTCCACCCCTTTCCACAGGCAGGGACACCTTCCATTCTCCCAGGTTATTCCAAGCCCTATCCCATCCAACCTGGCCTCAGACACTTGCAGGGAATTCCACTTGAAATCCCAGCTGGAGCTGGGAGTTTATTTCAGAGCTCATTTCAAAGGTGCTGCAGCCAGATCAAGCAAGGAGATTCCCTCTCCCAGGACAGGAGGGTTTCTTGGGACAAGGCTCCCTGTCAGATTCCTTAAAAATCAATAATTATTGGATTTATCTCCACATTTCCCCGTGGATCATATCCCATTTCCCTGGCTGGTTGCACACAACCTCAGCCCTCATCCTGTGCTGGATTTTAGCCTCAGGAGCAGCAGAATTTTCCCATCCACAGCTGGAAACCTCCCAGACTATTTGCTGATAAGGGTTGGAAAGGGCTGAGCCATATTTTCTCCCCTGTTCCTGGCAGGAAAAATCAACTCCAGCTGTCCAGCAGGTTCACCCTAAAGTAAAGGAATAAAAAAGCTGCATCATGGATGTATTACACAGGAAATCTTATTTAAATCCATTTATCCACTAGATTGGGAATTTTATTTAAATCCATTTACTCATCACATTGGGAATCTTATTTAAATCCATTTATTCCCTGCATTTAAATACAAGTCAGAGCAAGGAAAATCTTAAAAAATTGCCATCATAAACACAGAGGTTTGGTCATGTTTTCTGTGCATCCAATATTTGTTTTACAGCAGAGCTTCCCAGGAATCTTGCTAGGAGCTTCCAGGGAATTGCCATCAATTATTTCCCTGGTATTTGCTCAAATAGCCCTGAGGTTCAATGTTGTTTGATGCCTTCTGAAATATCCTGGGAAGGCACAACTCGGAGCTCCCTGGCTGCCCAGAGAGGAATTTTTATTCCAGAAAATTGGGGAGAGTAATTCCACATCCCTCACTCCTCCCAGCAGCGCGAGAGTGCAGGAACAGGAGAACTTTTCCAGCAGCCTCGTTGTCCATGACAGGAGAAATTTTTAGGTGGAATAGCCTGAAAGGCATGAAGAGATCCAGGAAAAAGCAAAAAACTATGGAAAAAACACCTGAGGGATGCTCAATCCATTGATATCCTCCAAGAGGTTCCTTCCCTCCCTCTCTTTCTTCCTCCCTTCCTCTTTTCCTTGTTGGTCCTTCCGCTCCGTGGATTCCATAAATCCATGCCCACATTGCTCTGTGGGAATGTCTGACCTTGCTTTGGGAACTCTGGAATTTTTTCTGCATTTTTTGCAGATCCTTGGGAATGTTACAGCTTTGAACTGGGCCTGCAGGGACACCCAGACACACCCAAAAAAGGGATTTGGGGAATTTCTCAGTTTGGCTTTGGCAGATGGAAAGGCTGGAAAAGAGAAGGATCCAGGGAGAGCTCAGAGCTCCTTGCAGGGCCTGAAGGGGCTCCAGGAGAGCTGGAGAGGGACTGGGGACAAGGCATGGAGGGACAGGACACAGGGAATGGATCCCAGTGCCAGAGGGCAGGGATGGGTGGGAGATTGGGAATTGGGAATTGCTGTCTGGGAGGGTGGCTCAGGGCTGGGCTGGAATTGCCAGAGCAGCTGTGGCTGCCCCTGGATCCCTGGCAGTGCCCAAGGCCAGGCTGGACATTGGGGCTGGGAGCAGCCTGGGGCAGTGGGAGGTGTCCCTGGGATGGGATGGGATGGGATGGGATGGGATGGGATGGGATGGGATGGGATGGGATGGGATATGGGATTTTAGGATCCTCCCAACTCAAATCCTTCTGGAACTCCGTGAAATGGATCTCTCCCTTTCCCCATACTCCTTTTTAGTACAAATAAAATCATTATCCCTTCCCTAGTACTTCTTATTAATACAAATAGGCACAAAACCACGATTTTAAATTATTTTAATCTGATTTTTTAAATTCAGGCTTTGAGCATTTAAACACTCAGATCATTTAAAATCTGGTGTCCCCACACCCATGGGGCAGTGAGCAGCAGCTCTGGGCAGTGAATGACCTGACCACGCTCAGCTGGAGTTTTAATTATATTTAAATAATAAAAATTTAATTGTTTTATCTAGCACATATTTAAACCTGTCTTTATTCATCATCAGACAGAAGGAATTTCCGCCCCCACCTCCACTGCCTGTCCATATTAATAATTTGGAGGATTAACATTAAAAAAAACAACCAAACCATAAATCCAGCTTTGTTTGGATTGCTGAATTGGATTTTGGAATCCTCCAGACCTGAGGATTCCGCAATAAATTCGAGTCAACCCAGACTGCAAATATTTATTGCTGCCCTCAGAGCTGTCAGCAGAGCTTCAGTCAATAAAAGACGAGAACTCCGAGGCCTGGATGTGGTTTAAGATCCCAAAAGATTATTTATTCCACGAGGAAAGAGCAAAACAACGTCCGGGAGGGAGAAATTCCACAAGGTCTTGTCACAGAGAGCAGCTCCACCTGGAATAACTCCTGTCCTGGGAGATGGAGCCTTTGGAATTCCAGATGGATCATTGGCCTTGGGTGCCATGGACCTCATCCCGAAAAAATGCTCAGCACATTCCCAAAAAGCAGCAGCACATGGAATTGGGGCTGCTCAGGCCACGCTGGCTGGGAGCAGATCCATGATGCACAATTCCAGCATTCCCAAGGATTTCGCTTCGAAGGAAGGGCTGGAATCAAACTGTGGCCGTGACTTAGTTGGAAGTTCTTGAAAAATCTCACAGAAAAGCTGAGAAAAATGCAAACTTTTGTTAACTTGTCCTGAAAAGCTCTTTCTAAGAGAACTTTTGTGGTTTCCCAGGAAAAAACTTTGATGAAAAATGTAAATAAAAAGAATGTTGATAGTAAGGTAATTACCTTGACCAGTGAAATATCTTCCTCTGTCTTATTGTAAATTCCTGACTGAGACACAGAGAAAAACACACAGAGACATTCCCTGCAGCTGAACCTACTAAAAAGAGGAAGATTTGTTCTGTTTTCTTAATATTAATAAATAAACCTTCTGAGAAAATCATAAACATGAGCAGTTTGTAAAAAAGTCCTGGGAAACGAGACCAAACTCCTCTCTACAATCAAACCTCTGCCTCACGCTGGCGTTGTTGTTGTGCCCTGGTCGGATTTGTTCCCACAGGCTCTGAGGGGCACATGGCACATCCATGGCTCCTGTTCCTTGGGAATGCCTTGGAATGTAATTTTCCTGCTTTGGCTGCTGCTGCTTTAGGAGAAACTTCCCCTAAGCCCACATGGGTGGTGTTGGAATCCGGAATGGTTTGGGTTGCAAGGACCTTAAATCCCATCCCATCCCATCCCATCCCATCCCATCCCACCCCTGCCATGGGCAGGAACACCTTCCATGATCCTAGGATGCTCCAACCCCATCCAGCCTGGCCTTGGGCACTGCCAGGGATCCAGGGGCAGCCACAGCTGCTCTGGCAATTCCAGCCCAGCCCTGAGCCACCCTCCCAGACAGCAATTCCCAATTCCCAATCTCCCACCCATCCCTGCCCTCTGGCACTGGGATCCATTCCCTGTGTCCTGTCCCTCCATGCCTTGTCCCCAGTCCCTCTCCAGCTCTCCTGGAGCTCCTTCAGGCCCTGCAAGGAGCTCTGAGCTCTCCCTGGATCCTTTTCCAGGTGAACAACTTTCCTTTGAAACTTTAAATGGATCTGGCTCCATCCAGGGAGATGCAAATTGCAGAAGACAAAATTTTCCCAGCTCTTCCATGCCCCTCACCTGCAGAACAACCCCTGCCTCCCCTCCTTCACTCCCAGAGGAATTCTGCCCCCAACCTCCCTGTCCTACCCTTCCTAATCCCCTCTTTTCCATCAAAACAGCTCCAAGGAATTTATTTTTCTCCCTCTTTTGTTTTCCAGCCCCACTCAAGCTTAACATGTCGGCATCCTAATGAGGCAGGGACTCAAATCCCTCAGGTTTCTGCAGGAAATGGCAGCACAAATGGCTCTGTTTCGGCTTAATTGGGCAGCTCGTTAAATATCAGAATATTAAAGCCCCTGAACAGCTCTGAAGCTGGTGGGGATGTCATTATGGCATGTAACAGAAGCAGGTTGTTCCTCAGATCCCCCAAAAATTGGATTATAAAGCAGCTGGGGATTTGTCCATTGTGTTTTTACCTTTTTTTTTTTTTTTTTTTCCCAGATTATTTTAAATAACTTCGGATGTTTTGAGCTTTTTTTCCTGTCTGAACTTTTGGGAAGTTTGGGAGGAGTCACCAGGGGCTCTCCTTGCTGGGATGGATGGGATTTATCCATAGTTTATCCATTGTTGCACCCCCTGGTTCAGCTCTGCCAGATGTGATCCCTCACCTCTCCCTAAACACTGACCTTCCCTAAATTTCCCCAAAAAAATCGTGCAAAAATGGGATTGCATCAACTTCCTGAGTGAGGAAGTGTTTGGCTCAGCAGAGGAGAAGGATTTGGTTTCAGGGATATCATTGGAACAGGGAAAAGTTGATATTTTATACTTTATACTTTGTATTTTACGTTATTTTATGTTTTGTATTTGCGTCAGAGCAACGTGGCCTCAAATCTGAGCTCCAAAATAGAGATTTTGCTCTTCGGGTCAGAATGAAATCAGAAGTGTCCCCTGAGCCAGATTTCAGGGTTTGGGCAGCTCCCAAACTCCTTAATTTACCCAGGGAATCAGAGCCCTCAGAAAATTACCTGGAATGGGGAATTCCAGCCATCCTGGTGAACAAAACCTCATCCCAAGCTCCGGAACCACCTGGAGAACATCAGCCCCCAAACCCTGCTCCTGTTGGATTTGCTCCTCTCAGGGCAGGGGTTGGTGTTACTCAGGATCCATGGACAAGTTTCCCAGTTGGATTCAATGATCCTCGAGGTCTTTTCCACCCAAAATGATCCTGGAATTCCATGATTACATTAAGTAAGGAGACCTTTGGAATCTTCACTGTCACTGGCAGAAGAAACAGCACAGGGACAAAGCCTGAGCCCATCTAGAGGAGCCTCAGGCACCAGAAAAATCAGGGAAGGAGCACATCCATGGAGAGAGTGTTTCCTCAGCTCATGGAGAGGCACAGAAACCTCTTGGAAAGCCTCAGGATGGACAAAAACCTGGGAAAAACCTTCCCTCATAAGAGATGGAAAGAGATTGTAGAAATCAGCTGTGGATGGTAGCAGTTTGGGTTTAAGGCCAACCAAGGGCCCATGGCACGAAGGAGTCACCACAATTCCAGGAGTGATGGCTTTGAACCTCTTAATTCCTTCCCTGTCCCAATCCCTGGCTGTTTTCAGGGAATGTTTGTACTGATCCATCGCCACCATCCAACTGCAAATTCAATTCCATCCCAAAAAAGGTGGAGGTTGGAATATTTGCTTCCAAAGTGGCAATCGATTGAAAAACAACAACAAAAAAAAGAGGCGGAAATTGAATAAATAAATAAATAAGAAGGTGGAAGCTCCCCTCCTTCACAGCCAGGAATTCCCAATTCCCAATCTCCCATCCATCCCTGCCCTCTGGCACTGGGAAGCCATTCCCTGTGTCCTGTCCCTCCATGCCTTGTCCCCAGTCCCTCTCCAGCTCTCCTGGAGTTGTTTTAGAGTCTCTGAGCTCTCCCTGGAACTTTCTCCTCTCCAGGTGAACATTCCCAGCTCTCCCAGCCTGGCTCCAGAGCAGCTCCAGCCCCGGAGCAGCTCCATGGATTCCTCTGGATCACTCCAGCAGCTCCACATCCTCCTGCTGTTGGATCCCAGAGCTGGAGCAGCTCTGCAGGGGCTGAGGGGCTCCTCCTTCCCATATCCCCCCTTCCTCACCCAAACCCCCGTGCTGGGTGTCCTGCCCCAAGCCTGGTGTGTTTTGGGGGAGGTTCCACCAATCCATAACATCTGTTCCATCCACACTGCAATTCCTTGCCCCTGGAGTACACCACCTCTTTTAATTGCTAATAAAGCCACAATTTATCCACTTCCTTGTCTGAGAGGTGGTTCCAGGGGATCCCAGCTCCGTGATGTGGGAAAAGAGCATGGGCAGGACAGAGCTGGGATGATCTTCAGGGGTGAGCAAATGACCTTGCACACTGTGGGGTTCCCTGTTAAAAATTAACTCATCTCCAGCAGCCCCACGTGGGCAAAGGCACTGAGCTGAGCAGTGTCGAGGGCTGTGCCCCCACAGGGGTTGGAGCCCTTGGCTCCTGTCCCTGTCCTCTGCCCTGGAGATTCTCTTCCTTCAGTTCTTCATGTTGGAAAGAACGAAGTGAGACATCTGTGCTCTTTCAGGAGTTGTTTGTTTTTCTTATCAAGACCTCGGAGGGAGAGGCAGCACTAGGGCAGAAAGGCAATGGCTGCAGATCAGCAGCAACCTTTTATATCTTACTAACAACCATTCAAGAAACAATACATATTTTATTTTGTTCCCAACACCAGTAAATCCTCATCTTATTGAGATGTCTCCTCTATACTAACTTTTTTCCACCAACCACCACACCACAGGAACTGGTGTCAGAGAAGAGAGGAAGAGAAAGAGGAGAGAGAAGAAGAAGAAAGAAGGAGAAACCACACCCCAAGGCATCCATCTTGTGTCTATATAATCCATAGAACAAAATCCAAAGCTACAACTAAACTCTCTGTGATGCAGAAACAAAAATCTTTTCTCACTTCTTGGGTGTTTGCAGCTCATCCAGGATTGAGGGCAAATTCTCCCAAGGGCTCAAATCAACATCCAAGCCATCCTGGGGTGCCCTGGGGATAAATAAAACCTCCAGGGGGGAAGGAGAGGTTTCCTGGCCTCCCTTGACTCCCACAGCGCAGGAAGGAGGGGAAAAGGTGTCAAAATGCTTTGATTTTCCAAGATTGAGCCGAGAAGTCTTGGAAGGAGGAGGAAAGGAAGGAAAAATTGATGAGCATTTAGGCAAATAAAGAGGGAACTTCCCCTTTTGTTTGCAGTGCCACACAAATCTGCAGGAGCTGCTGGGATTATTGAGGGCTTGATGATTCATTTATCCAGCACACCAAACGTATTTGATAATCCAGGTTTATTCTGGGATCGGCTTTATTGTTGGAATATTGACTCTGGCCCCGAAAGCAAACCGGTGTGAAATGCAATTAGAGCTTTGTCTGTTTTTATCAGGTTTTGATAAGATTTTGATTTAGGGAGTGGAATGAACTCCGCAGCTCCCTGCTCTCCCTTTGCTGTGCACGGCCGCAGACACCAAATTTTATAGAAACTTGGAATTCCAGGAATGGTTGGGATTGGAAGGGATCTTAAATCCCATCCCATCCTATCCCATCCCATCCCATCCCATCCCATCCCATCCCATCCCATCCCA
>VZTN01026724.1:128491-140189 GCA_013400515.1 Erpornis zantholeuca | reverse complement strand
AATAGGATTGGCTTATGGGGCTCATGGGCTCCCTCTTGTTTGCATCTCCTTCCATGGAATCATGGAATGGTTTGGGGTGGAAGGGACCTTAAATCCCATCCAGTCCCATCCCATTCCATGGCAGGGACACCTCCCACTGTCCCAGGCTGCTCCCAGCCCCAGTGTCCAGCCTGGCCTTGGGCACTGCCAGGGATCCAGGGGCAGCCACAGCTGCTCTGGCAATTCCAGCCCAGCCCTGAGCCACCCTCCCAGCCAGGAATTCCCAGTTCCCAAAATCCCACCCAAATCTCCCTTTTTCCAATCTGAAGCCATTCCCTGTGTCCTGTCCCTCCATGCCTTGTCCCCAGTCCCTCTCCAGCTCTCCTGGAGCCCCTTCAGGCCCTGGAAGCCAATTGGGACTTTGTGAATCCTGCCTCTTTTATCCCAAATTTAGGACAGAAACCACTTGATTTTTCCCGGGAGAGAATCCACCAGGAATCCAGTGTGAAGAATCCACCAGAGCTTCCAGTGGGATTCCATTCCCTGTGTCCTGTCCCTCCCTCCCTTGTCCCCAGTCCCTCTCCAGCTCCCCTGGAGCCCCTTCAGGCCCTCCAAGGAGCTCTGAGCTCTCCCAGGCTGAGGCAGTTCCACCCCCAACACCCACGAGGGAAAAACTTTGAGATTCCTTTGCCAGGGGATCCTCAATAATTGGGATAAAATCCTTCACGGAGCAAGTGGGGGAAGAAACGAAGCCTTGGGAGCAGCTGGAGCAGAAGGAAGGGCGCTGGAGGGGCTGGAGGGAGGATGGTGCTGCCTCAGCAGCCTCAGGAGCAGCGCTTGGCACATTTTGGGCTGGGAGCAGAGCCGAGCTGCCAAGAAGGAGAGCAAACCTGCAGCCATCAGGGTGTAAAGGTGAAAAAAGGAATGTGTCGGAGTCCAGGGAAGCCTGGAAGCTTCTCCTGCTCCTCTGGTGGTTTCTTTATATCCCCAGAGCTCCTCAAAAGTGGCCTAGCCAGCGACCTAGGCTTTGGGAGAAGCTCCCTCCACTTTTGGGAGAGCCTGAATGCACCAGAGAGGTGAAGAGATTTTTGTTTAGTGAACCACAGAGAGTTTAGTTGTAGTTTTTAGGATCTTGCTCTATGTATTATATAGGGACAAGGTGGAGATTTTTTGGGTGTGGTTTTTCCTTCTTTCTTCTTCTCCTCTCTCCTCATTCTCTTCCTCTCTTCTCTGACACCAGTTCCTGTGGTGTGTTGGTTGGTGGAAAAAAGTTAGCATTGAAAAGACATCAATGAGATGAGGATTTACTGGTGTTGAAAAGAAAATAAGATATGTATTGTTTCTTGAATGGTTGTTAGTAAGATATAAAAGTAGCTGCTGATCTGCAGCCATTGCCTTTCTGCCCTGGTGCCCTCGGGGGATGCTGCCTCTCCCTCCGAGGTTTTGATAAGACAAATAAACAACTCTGAAACAGCAGAAGAAGATCTCTTGCTGCATTTTTTACAACATGACAAACCAAAGGAAGAAAAGCCCCAGGGCAGAGGACAGGGGGCCCAGGCCTTTGGCAGAATGTTAGGGATTTTAATGTGGGGGTTGAGAATAGAGTGACAAACGATTTGACTGATTTGGTTATTTGTGTGGTTTTTTGTTTTATTATTTCAAAATGTCGGGTTATATAGGGTTTAGGTGGTTTATAAATTCAGGTGTTTTTTAATCGGTATACAGTGTGAAAAAAAAAATTCAAAATAATTTAGTTTTAAAATTGTTACTATGATTATAATATAACTATGCTATCTAAAATCAAACACACTTTAATAAAAATTCTTTCTGCGCCACAGGCTTTGATACTACAAACTAGGCCCAAAATTTCAAGGCCTAGCTAAAGCTCTTCCATCAGACAATCAGGCCCACGCCTGCAAAAATTGCAAAAATTCTGCTACAAGGGTGATTTAGGGCCCGTGCCACACATTCCTGCTCCCTGAGTGTTCTCACTTTGGTTTGGTTTGGGTTCCAGAAGAGTCTGGAGATCTTAAAAAGAGCAATTTTTTGGAGGCTTTCCATAGAACTTCGCGATTTAATTCTGGCCTTAAAGAGCTGGGCACATCCACCGAGCTGGGTCTGATTCCCTGTGGAATTTGGGGTGGGGTTTTTCCCAAATGGCAGAGAAATTGCCCTGAACTGAACCAGGCTCTGCTCTGGGGGCCCAGCAATGGCACCAGAGCGACAGGCAGGGACTGATCCCAGCAATTCCTGATCCCCGCAATTCCCGAGCCCAGCAATTCCTGATCCCCGCAATTCCCGAGCCCAGCAATTCCTGATCCCCGCAATTCCCGAGCCCAGCAATTCCTGATCCTAGCAATTCCTGATCCCAGCAATTCCTGACCCCAGCAATTCCTGAGCCCAGAAATTCCTGATCCTAGCAATTCCTGATCCCAGCAATTCCTGATCCCAGCAATTCCCGAGCCCAGCAATTCCTGATCCCAGCAATTCCTGATCCCAGCAATTCCCGATCCCAGAAATTCCTGATCCCAGCAATTCCTGAGCCCAGCAATTCCTCACCCCAGCAATTCCCCAGCACGGGAGGCAGAACTTCTGCCCTGGGCAGTGCCCGAGCTGGAGCAGAGCCCAGAGAGGGCTGGAGTCTCCTCCCTGGGATATTGCAGAGCCCTCTGGACACTCTGCTGTGCCCTGTGCTCTGGGATGGCCCTGCTGGAGCAGGGAGTGGCACCAGTGACCACTGGGGTCCCTTCCAGCCTGACCCATCCTGGGATTCTGAGATTATCAAACTAAGAATTCCGAATGTCTGGATCCATCCATATCTCCTGCCCTGGGTCCCCACTGACTTGGGAATGCTCCATGGGCTCCTAGGAACCAGGGAAAAGAGGATAGAAGGCAGATTCTCACCTGTGGTTTCTATTTGCACCTTTTCAACCATTTCCAAACATTTTCCAGACTGGCTCATGGTTTCTGGGAAGGAAGCTGTGCCTTTTGCCTCCATTCAGAGTTCCTCCCTGTCTCGGTTTGAGACAAAACCCAGGGGAGAAATATCTCCTGATAGAAAGCAGGATTTCAAACACCCCTCCCCCCACCAGGTTCGGGAAAAAGAAATATTTCCTCGGAGGAAAATGAAGAGGGAAAAACTATTTATTTAACAAAACACATAGAGAAAGAAAAAAAAAACCGAGAAAGGATAATAATGCTAAACAATAAAATCTCCCGTTTGGGAGAGGGAAGGAAAAAAAACCTGAAGAATCCTTCCAGCTTTGATCTTTCTCGCTGAGTCGAACTGGGGAATTTCCCCCCCACCAAACCAGTGGAGAGGATCCACAGAGGGAAGCCAATTCTCCCAGTGAGGTCTTCCGAGGTTCTGACGCTCCAAGTCCAGAAGAAAAAGAGAAACCAAAGTCCCAAAAAAGGAAGGAAAAAAACTTCTTCTCTCTCTTCTGCTCGAAGGAAAAAAGAAAAAAAACTCTTGCCAGCAAGCATCCCCCACACTTGACCTTGAACAAAGATTCCTGTGGACTGTTTTTTTTTCCTCCCCTCTCAGGCACAGAAAGGCATAAAATTCATTTTCTGGGCCTAAAGCAGACGATATAGGATATATCATACACCATAAACATCACCCCAAGACACTCCCTCATCACCACCTGCACTCCAGTGTGGGCTAAGGAAAAGCTGCTTTGGGCCAGGGCAGCAGGAGGAGATGGGAGCTCCCTCCAGCTCCCTCTCCAGCTCCATGGGGATGGGTACAGCTGGGAACTGAAGCACAGAGGGTGGATGTGAGCCTGGATGAGCTGTCAGTCCCGGGTGGAGCCGGGATCAGCAGCATTCCTGGCAGGATTGTGCCTGCAGCCATCACCACTGCACTGGCTTTTCATGGAACCAGGTGTTCTGAGCAGGAATTCTTAGGAATTTGCAAAATAAACAGAGAGAAAACACCTTTTTTTTTTTTGCCCCAAGCTTACTCTCCAGTGAATCATGGAATAACCTGAGCTGGATTTGCAGGGATCATCAGTCCAACTCCTGGCCCTGCACGGGCACCCCAAAAATCCTCCTCTGAGTTCTGGGATGGGTTTAAGAACCCACATTTACAATCCCATCCTTTTCCCATCTCCTCCCTGCATCCTCCACTGGATCCTGGCTGGCACTTGATGCTCTCCAAGAGATTTTTCTCAACTCTGCCCCTCACCACTGGGACCTGGAACATATTTCCATGGACACTGGAGCCAAACCTCACTTCTTTCCTTTTGGGAAAAGCACAGACAAATAGGAAATGTTGTTTGTATTCCCAAAATTCCCAAAATTCGGTAGCTTTGCTACCTTAAGGATTTAAGAAAGAAGATCCCATAAATTAGATGGGATTATCTATTATGGGAACATCCCATCAAAAATGGGAACATCCCATTATGAAACATGATAACCTCACTCTTCCCTGAGCCCCATTTCCAGCCTGGATCCGGTTACAAATCCTACCTGGCGTTCCCCAATGGATTGTGCAGGAATGTGAGGCTGATCAAAGGAATCCTGACAGATTTCTCGCTTGGAAGAAATATTTACAAAGGCAAGGAAATCACAGGCAGCTGGAAGGAACCAGGGACTGAAGCTTGTCTTTGCTGGAGGCTGCCGGCAGTTTGTTTTCAAACATCAAATCCTGCCTTAGGCCTGACCCCAAAAAGCAATAAAAACTTCATTTTTCAGGGAGGAAAAGAGAAATGGGATTTTTAAAGCTGCTCACGGTTGTTGGGTTGCTTGGTTGGGGTTTTTTTACCTCTTTTTCTGAATAATTTTTCCTTTAAAGAGAACAGAAAATATAAATCATCAGGGGAGGAAAGGCTGGGAGAGCTGGGAATGTTCACCTGGAGAGGAGAAGGATCCAGGGAGAGCTCAGAGCTCCTTGCAGGGCCTGAAGGAGCTCCAGGAGAGCTGGAGAGGGACTGGGGACAAGGCATGGAGGGACAGGACACAGGGAATGGATTTAAGCTGG
Organism: Erpornis zantholeuca; assembly: GCA_013400515.1. NCBI lineage: Eukaryota > Metazoa > Chordata > Aves > Passeriformes > Timaliidae > Erpornis > Erpornis zantholeuca. The sequence continues at coordinate 135,226 of VZTN01026724.1, read as the reverse complement.
AAAAGGGGAGATTTGGGTGGGATATTGGGAATTGGGAATTCCTGACTGGGAAAAGGCTGTGTCCAACCCTGGCACAGCTGCATGGAAGTGCTCAGAAAACACATGGATGTGGCACTGAGGACGTGGTTTGATGGTGGTGCTGGTTGATGTTCAGACTTATCTTAGACAACTTTTCCAACCTTAACAATTCCATGATTCCATGATTCATTTCGGGAATAGTCTTATCCATCCTGTCTGCCACAGGATCTCCCTGCACCAGGACTTGCCTATGGATCAACCATTTCCAACTCCAAGGTCTGGCACTCATGAGCAATTCAGAGCTTCCCAAAAAGGTCAACAAAAGGATCTGAGGGAAGTGTCCGTGGTCTGAGGCCACGCTTGAACAGCTCATTCCCAGTCCCCTGGGATGGTTTTCCTTCCACTCTAAGGATGGAATAATCAATTTATGATGAAGTTTGTGCTGTCCAATATTCCCAGTAATTCAATTTGCCAGCTGGAAGCATCCGAGTCATTAATCACCTGTTCTGTGCTTGATGCTCCTTTAATATTTAACACTGGGAGAAGGCATTCGTTTGTTTAGTGATGTCAGGGACAAACCAGCTGTGGTTTCAATTCAGCCCAGACAGGAGAGATGAAAACATCTTTTAAAACTGCTTTAAAAAGGAGTCTGTTTGTGTAAAGGAGGAAGGGCCACGAGGTGGAGGGAATAAATCAAGTCAGGCTGAAGTTTCGGAAATGAGAAGAGCGAAAGGGAAGAGCCCTCGTGCCTTTGTGGGTGCCCAGGACAGATATTTTTTCATTTGTGTCACTTTAAAACTGGATTTAGATGCTTCTTCTGAGCAGAGAAAGGGCAAAATTTTATCTTATCTTGGGCCACACATAACAAGAAGGACACGGAGGGGATGGAGCATGTCCAGGGAAGGGAATGGAGCTGGGAAGGAGCTGGAGAATTCCTGAGGGAGCTGGGAAGGAGCTGGAGAATTCCTGAGAGAGTTGGGAAGGAGCTGGAGAATTCCTGAGGGAGCTGGGAAAGGAGCTGGAGAATTCCTGAGGGAGCTGGGAAGGAGCTGGAGAATTCCTGAGGGAGCTGGGAAAGGAGCTGGAGAATTCCTGAGGGAGCTGGGAAAGGAGCTCAGCCTGGAGCAAAGGAGGCTCCGGGGGGACCTTGTGGCTCTGCACAAGTCCCTGACAGGAGGGGGCAGCCGGGGGGGGTCAGGCTCTGCTGGCAGGGAACAGGGACAGGAGGAGAGGGAACAGCCTCAGGCTGGGCCAGGGGAGGTTTAAATTGGATATTAGGGAAAATTTCCTCATGGAAAAGGCTGTTCAGGCCCATGGACTGCAGCGGGATCAAGACCCAAACACCCAGAGCCTCCAAGCCATCCCCAGGAAGGTCTGGAAGAACAGACTGAGCTCAAGAACTGATTTTTCATCCAGGATATGGAAAACTCATCCCTAAAAAGGTGCCCCCAAATCCCAGGAGGAGCCCCAGGACCCTGCACACTCCTCAGCCAGATCAGTGCTGGAGCCAGCTCTGGAGATTTCCCTTTCTCCCATTCTCCATCTCTCCCTTCCCTTCCATCCCACCCTTATCCAACCCCCACTTCCATGGGCTCATCCCAGGAGATCAGGGACCATCCAACACCGATTTCCATCCCATGTGTATAATTAAGAAATAAAAACCTTTGGAATCTTCTGTGGAATTTTGTCATCCCTTTCAGCCACAAACATCGACAAATCCTGGGTGCCTCCTTTGCTCTAAAGTGTGGGAAGCCAAAGCTCTCCCTGCCCACGACCAGGAGTGGGAATGAGTTGGGCTTTAAGGTCCCTTCCAACCCAAACATTTCATGATTCCATGATACAGATGGACTCAGAGTGGTTGTTGACATTTAATTTCAAGGAAAGAGAGGTTTTTTGGTGATTATTTTTCCCCTTTCTGCCTCTTTTGGGGAGGATGCATTGGTGGAGCCCCTTAGCCAGGCCAGGGCCATTCCAAAGAAAACCTCTCCAAAGGAGATTTTCTTCTTTTTGTCCTGGGAGAAGGGGAAAATTCCATAAAACTCATGGAATACCATTAACAGGGTAGGTTGAACCCCAGGGAACACATCCAGAAAACAAAGGAACAGACAACCCCTGGTAGAGTTAAATGAGGCAAGAAACAGGGGCACTTAATGTTCTCCATTTCCAATTAAAATCCCCAGGAAGAACCATGAGAATTCCTTAATTCGTCGTTAAACTCTCCTAAATATTCCCACTCCTTCTATTTTGTTCTTTATCTGGCAGATTCCTTGTCATATTAGCAGCCACGTGAATTGTTATATATTATTTGGAAGCTCTGATTTAACAATTTCTCTGTAATTAGTCCTGAAAATGTGGGGTTTTTTACCATTATTTGCAAGGTTGAATTAAATGACTCATCTCGGATCTTTCTGGAAAAAATATTCCCTGGAGATATTTCCCCAGAAATCTGGAGCTGCAGCCATCCAAAGGCAATAAAAGCCGGGAGGAGTGGGAAAAATATTTCAAATATAAGTATTTCAAAGTAGAACTCACTTGGAGAAAAAAATAGTTTCCCAGAGGGTTTCCCTCAATTTGGGTCTTTTGGATTGATTAAGACACGGATAAATGAATTGGAATTGTCGAGCTCCTGTGTAAATCTCCCAGACTTCTGTAAAAAAAAGAGATTTTCCCGTTTTTCCTATTAGGGAAAAAACTTCTCCTAATGAAGTAGCCCACCTGCTGCTCCAGGCTGATCCTCTCCGTGGGTTTTGACCTGTAAACAGAGGGAAATTCCATCCAAACCTTCCATGAAAAATGGACTTTGTGCCTTTTCCCGCTCGCGTTTCCCTTGCCTGGGAATGGTGAAATCGTGGATGAAGCAAACCCAAGGAAAAAACTCTTTCTGTCCTATCGAAATAAAACATGGGATTCCTGATGTCCCCACTCCCAGATGGTGGGAGCAGAGGGAATCATGGATTCATGGAATATCCTGACTGGGAAGGGACCCTCAGGGATCGTCCAGTCCAACCTCAGGCCCTGCCCAGACACCCCAACAATCCCACCTGGGATCCCTGGAGTGCTGTCCAAACACTCCTGGAGCTCTGGAATAAGGAGAAATCCAAGTCCTTCTGCTGACCCTGCACTCGGACAATTGGAGAAGAGCCCAAAAATGCCATGTGTGACATCCTTGGGAAGAGCTTCCTCTCCATCCAGGACCATGGGACACCAATTCCTCTCCAATCCAAGGTGCCTGTGGCAGGAAGGGACTTCCAGGGTGGAAATGGGAAGTCCCAACCAAGGCACCCCTGGAGATCTGCTAATTTCAGTCATTTAGGGCTGGGAGAGATTAATTGCACCCCCAGAGCCCCAGATTTTTTGGGATTATGGATGAACCTTTTTTGTCTGGAGCAAAGGAGGCTCCGGGGGGACCTTGTGGCTCTGCACAAGTCCCTGACAGGAGGGGGCAGCCGGGGGGGGTCAGGCTCTGCTGGCAGGGAACAGGGACAGGAGGAGAGGGAACAGCCTCAGGCTGGGCCAGGGGAGGTTTAAATTGGATATTTGGGAAAATTCCTTCATGGAAAGGGTGCTCAGGCATTGGGACTGCCCAGGGAGGTTTGGAGTGCCCATCTCTGGAGGGATTTAAATTCCAGGTGGATGTGGCACTTGGGGACATGGGGCAGTCGTGGCTTTGGCAGTGCTGGGGAATGGTTGGACTTGATCATCTTAGAGGGTTTTGAAATAATTCCATGATTTTCGACACATTCCCACACCTCTTTTCCTCTCTCTTTAAGCAAAAGAGGCACAGAGGAGCAAAGAACTCCAACTGCCAAATCCAACGAGAGAGAGGAGAATCTTCCAAACTCCAGCAGTTTATTCTGATTTTGGGTTATTTTTATTTATATTGACTATAAATGCAACCCACAAAGGGTCACAAAACTCCAGGAAATCACATCTGGAAGTGCCTGATGGCTGTGGAAGGAATTCCCTCTCCACCCTTGCATCCTTCCACTGCTCAGATTCCCTGGATTTTCAGCATCCTGGGGCATGCTCAGCAGCATCACAAGGCCGGGGGGAACTTCAAGGTGGTGAGGAAGGAACAGTGCCAGATGACAGCAATGCCTTTTCATTATCCTAAAAGCTTAGGGAAGTAATTCCAAACCCAAAGAGGGTTAAACGGGATTAGAGGCGTCCTTCTCTCCGGAACGCAGCGAGGAATAATCAAATTGTTGTTCAGAAGAGGGAGTGGATGGTGTTTAATACATCAGACGTGGCGTTTGCCCTTCTAATCCCTCCCAGGTTCGCTGCCACTTCAGCAGGAGCGTGTCCGAGTGGGATTTGGGATGTTCCAGTCCTGGAGGAGGCAATGGCAAAGCTGGAGGGGCAAAAGGGAAGGAATGGAGTGATTGGAGCAGGAATAAGTTCGCTCCAGTGTGCAAAAAAAATTAGGATATTCCGTGCGTTCCTGATGTCTGGAGTTTGAGGAGTGTTTTGTCTGTTTTGCACCTCAGTCCCATCTGCTCTGTCCCACTTCGAGGAGAGGGAATAACCATTCCCAACTGTAGCAGAATTTTTGCAGGGGCGTGGGCCTGATTGTCTGATGGAAGAGCTTTAGCTAGGCCTTGAAACTTTGGGCCTAGTTGGTAGTTTCAAAGCCTGTGGCCTTGTATGAAATTCCTATTAAAGTGTGTTTGGCTTTAGATAGCATAGTTATATTGTAATCATAGTAGCTGTTTTAAGACTGAATTGTTTTGAATTCTTTTTCACCTTGTATACCAATTAAAAAGCACCTGGATTTGTAAACTATCTGAACTCTATATAACCCAACATTTTGAGATAATAAAGGGGAGAACGCACGAATAACCAAATTGGTTGGATCCTCTGTTGCTCTGTTCTCAGCCCCCGCATATTAGAGTCCCTGACATCCTTTCTTCCTTTTTTCTTTCTTTTTTCTTTCTTTTTCTTTCTTTTTTATCTTTACCCAACCTTCCCTCCCTTTCCCAATCAGCTCCCAAATCAGCCATAAACCTCGATGATTCCATAATTTCTTCAGTTAACTTCTCAAATTAACAGGAAAGACCAAACAGTGCTAAAAGCAAGGAAAAGCACAGAATAAAACTGTAAATAGCTGTTTTGATGGAAAAAAGGGAGCTTGGGGGAGCCAGAGCTTCTGGGTCTCAGAGGTGTACAGCCTCAGGCTGGGCCAGGGGAGGCTCAGGGTGGCCATGAGCAGGAATTTCCCCATGGAAAGGGAGCTCAGGGATTGGAACTGCCCAGGGAGGTTTGGAGTGCCCATCCCTGGAGGTGTGCCAGGAATTCCTGGAGGTGGCACTCAGAGCTCTGGGCTGGGATCAAGGTGGGCATCAGGCACAGCTTGGAATAAATCTAGGAATTCTTTTCCAACCTCAGAGACCCTGGGATTCAGTGAAACGTGCACTTGCTTTTCTTCCCCAAGTCCTTCAATACTCAAAAAGAAGTTTGACAAAAACGTGCCAAGAAAAATCCTGCGGAGGTGCCGTCAAGGGAAAACAAAATTAAATCCACGTTGCAAAAGAGCTGCTCAAGGAATATAAAACACTGGATCATTAAGGGAAGAGCACATGGATCTCTCCTGTTTCCCTTGAGGTCCCAATCTATCAGGCGATTCCTCGGGAGGGAAGCGCATTCCAAACCTTCCGCGTGCGCCGGTGCCTGGCGGAATACAGGCCTGGAATACAGATGGATTTATCCATGTGCTCGGACGCTTCGCTCAGCAGGTTTCTTAATTAGAGGAGTTGTTTGAAAAGAAGAAGGTCCTGTGGTGATTGATTTGCCATCCTTCCCTTTGGAAGCAGTGGGTTTCCAACTGGCGAGAGGCAACCGCAGCTCAGCAGGTTGCGGAACATTAATTAAAGCCACGCTGGTGCAAAATGTTCCCTAAAGGGAAAGAAATCCAGGCAGGAGGAGCCACTTGTTGGTCTGAGGACATGTTCTTGTGTAAAAACATCTAAAAAAATCGCTGGGGTGATGGGGAAATAAATTCCAGGATAAATTAACTGATCTGTCGCCTTTTTCCCATGGAAGTCATCGGTGTTAGTCCCTGAATCGTGCCCGGATTTCCTTCCTGAGACAGCAGGGAATAAACGCTGGGAGTCCCCAGTCTCCCACTGAGGGAAAACCTGCGATGAAATGTTACCCTGCACCAACAGCAGCTTGGTCAGAAAGCCATGGAATCGTGGAGTCATGGAATCGTGGAGTCATGGAATCGTGGAGTCACGGAATCATGGAATGGTTTAGGTTGGGAGTGACCTTAAATCCCACCTCGCTCCACCCCTGCCTGTCAGGGTGTGGGTTCCTTCTTCAGTTTCTCACTCTCACTTCCTGTGAGCTGGGATCAAACACAGGAGACACGTTTCTTTCTTGTCCAGACTCAAATGTTTATTAGTTCTTACCTGTGTTATAGTTTTACCAACTGTGAGGTTTGTTAATAAGGTGGAACAAGGCTATAATAACATTTCTTTAGTTCTGCGAGGATTTTTTTAAGGGCAATTTGTTCAATAATGAGTTGACACTTAAATTATTTTTTATTTTTAACTCAATACTCAAACTTTTAAGTTCAGCAGTGCAGATTTTCTTATCTAATTACAAGACACTATTTATACTTACGAAGAAGAAGGAAGAAGAAAGTGAAAAAGAAGTATTTAGTCGACACCTTAAAAGCTCTATCTTGACATATGTAAAATTATATGTATTACTATATTC
>VZTN01026724.1:88049-127648 GCA_013400515.1 Erpornis zantholeuca | reverse complement strand
CACTAAACAAAAATCTCTTCACCTCTCTGGTGCATTCAGGCTCTCCCAGAAGTGAAGGGAGCTTCTCCCATCAGCTTAGGTCGCTGGCTGAGCTATTTGTGAGGAGCTCTGGGGACTAAAGGAACCCTCAGAGGAGCAGGAGAAGTTTCCATGCTTCCCTGGACTCCCACACCCATCACTGGCGCTGTGCTGGGGGGGAATTCTCCCGGGGCGATGCCGAAGCCGCCGGCACCAAAACCTCCTTCCCACCCCCTGCCATTAGCATATTCCCCATTTCCTTTTGGATAACCCCATCCCCATAAGCTCCAGTCGTTATTTTGCTTTTGAGAAATTAAACCATCGCCTCCCCAGTTTTCATTCCTGCAATTTATTGTTACGAGGCGATGCTGGAAAGGGCGAAAAATAATGAATGTTTTGAAATATGTGGAAGGCAGAGCTGTGAGCTCCCAGAGAGCTGTGCAGGAGAGGCAGGAATAATCCCTTTTTTTTGGGGTAAAGAAATATGAACATTTGAATATGTTTCTACCAGCACTGCAATGGAAACTGTGCCAGGGGAGGGTTAGGTTGTATATCAGGAAAAGGCTCTTCCCCCAGAGGGTGCTGGGCCAATTTCCCAGGGAATGGGCACATTCCCAAGGCTGCCAGAGCTCCAGGAGTGTTTGGCTACTGCTCTCAGGGATGCAGGGTGGGATTGTTGGGGTGTCTGTGCAGCACCAGGGGTTGGACTGGACAATCCCTGGAAGTGTGTCTTTCCCACTTCAGATATTCCATGATTCCATGATACAAATCCTAATGCCCATATTCCGCCATTAAATCTTGGTGTGGGATCTTATAATGCTTTAATTATCTCTCGTTATCCAACAGATAAAACAAAGAAATATTTTACTGTGGGGGTGGGGAGAGTGGGGATGGAATTCCCAGAGAAGCTGTGGCTGCCCCTGGATCTCTGGAAATGTCCCAGGCCAGGCTGGATGGGTCTCGGAGCAGCCTGGGATCATGGAAGATGTCTCTGCCCATAGCAGGGGCTGGGAGTGGGTGATCCTTAAAATCCCTTCCAACCCAAACCATTCCATGATGCTGTTTTAGGATTAAAGCTCACAGATAACCACAGCAGCTTTTCCCCTTCCTATCAGGAAGATGTGATTGGATTAAGGAAACCATCCCACTTTGGGAACCACATGAGACAGTGAGACCAGCCCACAAAAAGGAAGGGATCTGGATTCCCTGGAAAAGCTGTCCCTTAATTAACAACATTTTAAAGCAATGAAATGCCAAGAGCAGGAAGATAAAAGGGGAAATTTTTATATGGAAGTGATATTTTCCCCTATTTTCCTTCAGTGGCCATAGGAAACCAAATAATGCTGGGCGGGGAATGGAGGAAGAGAAGAAGAGGAGCACAACATGGTGTTGGTGGGGGAACGGGAATGCAGGGAACAATATTCCCTCTGCCTGGAGCACCACTGTGAGAGAGGGCCCAGCTTTGGCATCTGCACCCTGGAAGGAGGTGGATAAATGGGAATGTCAGCACAGAGCTGCTGTCAGGGTTTTTACAGACACTGGAGGCATTCGGGGCCTGGAAGAAAAGCCAATTCCTCGTTAGCTTGAGCACAATGTCCAAAGGATCCAGGAAAGGGCAAAGCCATTCCTCTTCCTGAGCTGCTCTTTAATTCAGGAACCCAATGGCTGTAAATAAACACCAGCAGAGCCTCACTGGGAGAAAAAAAAAAAAAAAAAAAAAAGAATATTATTGTTTTTTACTTGGTTTGTCATCATTCTTTTTTCTATTTTAAAGAGCATCTTGGAATAGCTCAGGACAGGATGTAACCAAACCCTCCCAGCATCCAAACCTGTCTCAAACATCTCTCCAGAGGTGTTAGGCTTTGAATGCAGAGCTGTCGGAGTCCAGGGAAGCCTGGAAGCTTCTCCTGCTCCTCTGGTGGTTTCTTTATATCCCCAGAGCTCCTCAAAAGTGGCCTAGCCAGCGACCTAGGCTTTGGGAGAAGCTCCCTCCACTTTTGGGAGAGCCTGAATGCACCAGAGAGGTGAAGAGATTTTTGTTTAGTGAACCACAGAGAGTTTGGTTGTAGTTTTTAGGATCTTGCTCTGTGTATTATATAGAGACAAGATGGAGATTTTTGAGTGTGATTTTTCCTTCTTTCTTCTTCTTCTTCTCTCTCCTCATTCTCTTCCTCTCTCCTCTGACACCAGTTCCTATGGTATGTTGGTTGGTAGAAAAAAATTAATATTGAAAAGACATATCAATAAGATGAGGATTTACTGGTGTTGAAAAAAAAAAGAGATACGTATTGTTTCTTGAATGGTTGTTAGTAAGATATAAAAGTTGCTGCTGATCTGCAGCCATTGCCTTTCTGCCCTGGTGCCCTCAGAAAGTGTTGTCTTTCCCTCTGAAATTTTGATAAGAAAAATAAACAACTCTAGAACAACAACAGAAGATTTCTTGCTGCATTCTTTCCAACATGACAAACCAAATAAAGAAAAGCCCCAGGGCAGAGGACAGGGGTGGGAGCCCCCAGTTCCAACCCCAGTGGGGGCCCAAGCCTTCGACACAGAGCAGAACAGTCCTTAGCAGCCACTGCAGCCATTTCTCCTCCACGGTGCTGCTCAGAGCCACCATGCCAAAAAATCTCTTCCTGGAAAAGGTTGTTGAGCATTGGAAGTGATGCCCAAGGGAGTGGGGGAGTCCCCATCCCTGGAAGTGTTTAAAAACCGTGTGGATGAGGTGCTTGAGGACATGGTTGGTGGTTGGACTTGATCTCGGAGGTGTTTTTCAGTCCCAACAACTCCACGATTGTATCAGTCTGATCCTGGTGGTCCCTCCCAGATCCAGCCCAGGAATCCCCCTGTCACTGGTGGGTTGGGATGCGAGGCCACTGATGTGAGAGGATTTTCTGGATCTTCATTTGTTCTGGGGAGATTTTACAGAGCAGCCTTTTGGGGTACCAGAAGTGGAACTTCATCCCCAACAAATTTCCTTGGGCAAACAATGCAATTGCAGAGCCTCGACACCAACCACAAGGGAAAGCACTTCCCAAAGATCCTTTCCAAACCCCAGGCTGGAGATTCTTCACTTCCCCCATGCTGTTCCCTGCAGAGGCACCTCCCAGCAGTGCCATCCTCCCAGGATCCTCCTAATGGAGATTGAGGAATGGCTTTTATCCCCAGCAGTGGCAGCTGTGACCTGCAGGGAGCAGTGACACGATTAGCAGGTGAATTCCCGAAGACCTTTGGTTCCCCATCATTCCTGTGTCTGCCCATGCTATTGGATTGAGGAGCTAAAAGCACTTCCCAAAGGCTTTCCAATTTTATTTCATGAAGACAAGAGCTGATTTCATAGCGAATGAGGCTTTTCATAGCGACCAGATTAAAATCAAAGATAATATGATTTAAAGAAGCTTTCACTTCCATTTCCACCAGCATTTCCCAGCAGGAGCTTTGCTTGTTCTGCTCCTTCCTGGAGATTATAAATGAAAACTGAGGAGCTGTCAGGAAAGACAATGGAAGTGTGCAACAACAGAGAATCTTTGGCTCATCTTGCATCACATTTGTGGCTCAAAAATTAATTTGATTTGATTCTTGATCAAGTTCCAGGAGCTGCAACTCTCCTGTGCGGGATTCCAGAGTATCCCATGAAAGCAATGCCTCCTACCCTCAAATAATGCACCTGGATCCCAGTGGGAACAAAAATCCTCCCAGCCACATGGATCCGAGCTAAAAAGACATCTCCATTTTTTTACCATGGCAGGAATTAGATGAGAAAAATCTGTTAATTCATGTTTCACACAGATTTTCTATACAGGATTTTATTAGATTCTGGTTTTATTGAATCTCATTGGGGCGAGAAGCTGCAGCTGCCCCACCCCTGGGAGTGTCCAAGGCCAGCTTGGATGAGACTTGGAGCAAACCCAGGATAGTGGAAGGTGTCCCTGATGGGATGGAATGGAATGGAATGGAATGGAATGGAATGGAATGGAATGGAATGGAATGGAATGGAATGGAATGGAATGGAAAGACCTTCCAACCCAAACCATTCCATGATCCTATAATTCCATATTTCAGGGTATTAACTTAGCCCAGAGCCTCATGGATGTCTTTCTTTAATGTCCAGGGATTTTTCCCGAGGGGAGGAATGTGGGAGCAGTTTTGTTTTTTCCCAAACAGGGAACATTTCAGCTGGGCAGGATATTCTGGAGATCCCTGGTGTGGTGTCACAGCACCACAGGGTGCAAATTCCTTGGAAATGAAGAATCCCTCAGCATATTCCAGAGGCTCAGCTTTTGTAAAACCAGGTTTGAGAACAACTTAGACACAGGACTAAAATTAATTTTTTTCCCTGGGGATGGAAAATTTTCAATAATCCCTGCATAACAAACTTCAAAAAACACAGGAAACTCATTTAAAAATTCCTGTGAATTCCTTAAGTTCTCATCCCATTTTCTAAACCTGATCCTGGTGCCTCTGGAGCAACATTGGAGCATGTGAGCTGTGGAAGGGATTTCCAATTTGTATCAATCCATCCTTCCTTCCATCCCTCCATCCACCATCCCTTTCCATTTCCTGGTCACCTCCCCACATTCCATGTGGTTTTTTTCCTGTCAGATTAATCCCTGCAATAACTCAGAAGACACAGAAGGGCAGATTCCATCATAAAAAGCTCACAAATGATGAGTAAATCCTTCAGGAAAATAAATTAGGATGACATGAAACAAAGATAATAAAACTTTATTAATTCATTTGAGGTAAAAAAAATTAGTGGGTTTAATTTTGGGATGGTGTAAATAGTTACAAAATTTTTGGTGTAAAAACTTACACATCAGGAGAGTTTCCCAAAATAGGGAATTTTGTGGAGATGGGCACAGATTCCACTGTTCCCAGTGTGATATCCTTTGGATTTTTTCCCTGGAAATGGCACAGGAAAGATTTTCAGGCCCTTTTCCCCACAAAGAATTCCCAGCACAGCCCTTCTCGGCAGCACGAAGATGTTCAAGGACCAAAGAGACACAAAAAAATCCCCGAAACCAAAACCCAGCATTAAAAAAAAAAAAAAATTATGAACTCCTAAAATAGGTCCATCTGCCGGCTCCTAAAAGGAAATTTATGTTCTTAGGAAGAGCCACTCAGGTTTCAAAGGACAAGGAGATCATTTATCACCTCTTGCCTTCGAGTAAAAAGTGCTTTATGGTGTCTCCCTCTTCCCACCTTTAGTTCATTGTGGGAATGGGGCGACAGCTGATATTTACAGCCCTTAACGGGATCAGGAAAGGAATTGTTCCTGATCCCTCCCTTGGAAATTTGATGGGATTCACAGTAACTTAATTGGAAAAGCGAGAAATCAGATCAGAAGAGGCAGTTGACCTCTAAAGCCCTGGTGATAAAAGAGCCTCTTTTGTCAGGCTTCATAAAAGAGATGTTCTGAGCAGGACCAGCGCCGAGATTTAGGGGATGTTTTATGTTCCTGCCTCTGCCAGAGCTCCCGGGGACGTGGGTCAAGACATAAACCTTGTGTTGCTCAGGTGATGATCCCCTCACTCCTCCATAATTCCCTCCTTTCTGTCCCCTCAGGGTTCACCCAGCTCCCTCTGACATCGGGTGTTTTCCACAGTGCCCTCCACCACTCGTTTTGTGGAGTTAATATCCATATTGGATATGGAATTTGGGCATTTTGGGACCTGAAGGCTGTGGAGGAGGAAAAGCAGGGTGCAGGGTCCTGGGGCATCTCCTGGGATTTGGGGAAACCTTTTTTAGGGGTGAGTTTCCCCAAATCCCAGGAGAGTTTCTCCCTTTCTATGGAAATCAATTCTCTGCACTGTTCCTTCTTCCAGACCTCCCTGGGGATGGGTTGGAGGCTCCGGTTGGGTCTGGGGTGGTCCTCATCCCCCTCCAGTCCATGGGCATTTCCTGGTCTCATTCCCACCCTGTGCTGAGCTGTGCAGATCTCCAGGAGCCAGACCAGGGATGGCATTCCCAGAAAATTCCCACCTCCACATGGCCCCTTCTCCATCCTCTTCTTTCCCAAGGAGTGTTCCCAACGATCCTCGGATGGCTCCATCCAGCTGTGGGTGTTTGGCCTATTGCAAATGTGCCTCATCCTCTAATTTCTGAGAGGGAAAGTGTATTATCCCCTCCCCTTGGACCAGGGGTTTGCATGGAATACTCGGAATAATACAGGGAATAGTAGGACATCACTGGGAAAAGTTCTACAAAAAACATCAAAAATAAATCTGTGAAGTTAAACAAGTTTGGGGAGCAGGCCAGGAGTGTCTCAAAGTGTGCTATGGAAACTCCAGGACGTGAAATCATGGAATTACACAGTCCTGGAGCTTGGAAAACCCTCTAAGACCATCAAGCCCAACTTACAACCCAGCACTGCCAAGGCCACCACTGTCCCATGTCCCCAAGGGCCACATCCTAAGCACTGGGAACAATGGAAGGGATGGATCAGGATTGCTCTGCCACCTTAATTATGGTGTTTCCTGATATTTTCTGGGCAGGATCCCAGTGTTTTCTTGGAGAATTCTCTCTGTGCCAGCAGAGCTATGCTGAGTCAGCTTCCCACCCCTGGGAGAGGACCCAAACCAGGCCACAGGGTCATTCCATACCCAACCACATCCCATTAATCAGCTGCCATTTAATTAATGGGAAAAAATCCCTCGGATTAAATTCCCATTAGGGCCCTGTTGGAAGCAGTGGCACTTCCAGCGCCGCTGGACAACCTTGGCACCCTGGCAGACCCTGCACCATCGGCCAAACATTTTGGACAAACCAAAATCCATCCACTCCAATGAGCTGTGGTGTCACTCGAGAGCACAAATGGACACACACACACAGGTTGAGGTGTCGGAAGAAGAAGGAAGTTTTATTTCTCACAGCTTTTATACAATTCTTTGAGACCCCGTGGATTGGACAGGGAGATCTTCTCCTATCCAAATCCATTTGTCAAAGGCCTGGGCCCCCGCTGGGGTTGGAGCTGGGGGCTCCCACCCCTCTCCTCTGCCCTGGGGCTTTTCTTCCTTTGGTTTGTCATGTTGGAAAAAAATGCAGCAAGAAATCTTCTGCTGTTTCAGAGTTGTTTATTTGTCTTATCAAAACCTCGGAGGGAGAGGCAGCATCCCCCGAGGGCACCAGGGCAGAAAGGCAATGGCTGCAGATCAGCAGCTACTTTTATATCTTACTAACAACCATTCAAGAAACAATACATATCTTATTTTCTTTTCAACACCAGTAAACCCTCACCTTATTGAGATGTCTTTTCAATACTAACTTTTTTCCACCAACCAACACACCACAGGAATTGGTGTCAGAGGAGAGAGGAAGAGAAAGAGGAGAGAGGAGAAGAAGAAAGAAGGAAAAACCACACCCAAAAATCTCCATCTTGTCCCTGTATAATACACAGAGCAAGATCCTAAAACTACAACTAAACTCTCTGTGGTTCACTAAACAAAAATCTCTTCACCTCTCTGGTGCATTCAGGCTCTCCCAAAAGTGGAGGGAGCTTCTCCAAAAGCCTAGGTCGCTGGCTAGGCCACTTTTGGGGAGCTCTGGGGATATAAAGAAACCACGAGAGGAGCAGGAGAAGCTTCCAGGCTTCCCTGGACTCCAACATCCATTGGTTCGGACAGAAGTCCATGAAAACTTCTTTTATCATGAATGGAATGAAAACCAAGAAAGACAGAGAAACACATCTTGTTTAGAAAGGTTTTCGTGGGAACTCCAGAGTGACTTTTCAAAACAACCACAACAAGCTTTCAAAACAAATCCGAAGGCTGAACTTCAGGGCGACACTGTGTGGTACAGCAGGAATGAAATCCCTGCCGGAACAGATTGTTCCTCACTCCCACATATGCTGACTCTCCAGCTTATTGCCTCTTTCTGTGCACAAACATGGAAACACAGCTGAATTCAGCGCTGTGATCTGGGCCATGAATCCACAGGTTCCCAAAGAAATCTGCTGGTTATTAAGTTATTCAAATAAGTGGATTTTATTTATTTCTTTTTTCCGTTTCTGGATTTTTATTAAAACACCTTTGCGGAGGGAAGTTATTAAAGAGATTTTTTCTTTTTTTTGGTTGATTCATCAATAAAAATCAGGAACCAAAACAAAAAAGCCACCCTGGGTGCTCCAGCACACAGAAAATCCTTGCGGTGACAGAGCTGGAACATAATTTCTTCTCCAAGTGCTGGGATGACTTCATTATGGGAATCTGCTCTCATCTGACTTGGAAATGGCAAATTTCACGGTGCTTTATTAGGATGTGACTGCTCAGTGACCAATGTGACAGGGACACATGGAGCAATCCCAGCTCCTAGTGCAGCTGTGCTTTGTGATCCCCCAAACGGAGCTGCTTCCGCTGATTCCAGGGATCCAAAGGAATTTCAGGCTGTTGTGGTGGTTATAAAATTCCCAAAAAGCTTGGGTATTGATGTTCAAAGTGTGGCCATGGGCCTTTATAGTACAATTAATTAAAAATACTAATGGGATTAGTGAGACCCCATAAGAGCAGCAGCATTTCCTGCTGGTGGATAAACACAAGGAAAAGCCATTTCCTTTTGGAATGAGCTGGAAGTGATGCTGAAGGGTGGAGTTATATGGCCAGGAGGCCTTGGAAATCCTGGGATGTCCCAGCTGCTGTCTCCAAGTTCTCTGTGTGCTGAAGGAATGTTGTAAAACTGGAGGAAAGCCCAAAAAATGGGATGGGAGCAGTGGGAATCCCAGAGCTCAGCCCAAAGGTGGGATGGGAACACTGGGAATTCCAGAGCTCAGCCAAAAGGTGGGATGGGAACACTGGGAATTCCAGAGCTCAGCCCGAAAATGGGATGGGAGCACTGGGAATTCCAGAGCTCAGCCAAAAGGTGGGATGGGAGCACTGGGAATCCCAGAGCTCAGCCCAAAAATGGGATGGGAGCACTGGGAATTCCAGAGCTCAGCCCAAAGGTGGGATGGGAGCAGTGGGAATCCCAGAGTTCAGCCCAAAAATGGGATGGGAGCACTGGGAATTCCAGAATTCAGCCCAAAGGTGGGATGGGAACACTGGGAATTCCAGAGCTCAGCCCAAAAATGGGATGGGAACACTGGGAATTTGAGTGTTCATCCCTTTGGGTGGCTCCAAGCTGTCGCTGCCTTGTTCCTCTTGTTCCTCTTGCTCTTGAAGGGCCCCAGGTGAGGAAATGACCTCAAGTGGCACCAGGAAAGGTTCAGATCAGATTTTAGGGATAATTTCTCCATGGAAAGGATTGTCCAGCCCTGGCACAGGCTGCCAGGGGAGCTGTGGGCTCACCATCCCTTGGAAGTGTTCCCAAAATGTGTGGATGTGGCACTTGGGGACATGCAGTGGTGACCATGGGGGTGGCGCTGGTTGATGGTTGGACTTGATGAACTTTAAGGTCTTTTCCAATTAACAATTCCATAATCCTGCGATTCAGTTCAAAGGCGAGGTCGCTTGGAATGGACCTTTGGACATCACTGGGTGGTGGATTCAGTGAACAAGGAATTCTTGGCTCTACCCTGGGCTGTGTCCCGTTCCTTTCCCTGGGGCAGAAGGAGGAATTGTGACAGCCCATGGGTGAAAAGATTTCGGTTAAACCACCAGCAAGTCTGATTTCCCAGAGAATTTGTGGATTCCCCATTATTGCTAACCCTGAAAAGATTTCTTTAGGCACTTTTGTGCCTCACTGTTTCTTACAGCCTTGAAGTTGTCAGATTGTTTTCAGTTTAATAATATGCAAACATCACAGCTCTCTTCTTAGACTCTTTTTCATATATCTCGAATTGTTTCTTTGGCCAAAGAAAAACACCTCTATTTCGGGATTTGTTTTCATACTTTGTAACTGTACACAAACACCTCTTGCTGCTCTGTTCTCACAGACAGAAACAGACAGACAGAGAGAGAAGATCCCAAAAACCGAGCAAGCTGAAGAGATTCTCCTCTCCTTTTCATATCTCTGTTTCATCTAAATAATCTTATTAAAGCCTTCTGATTTCTAATCACTCAATCTATAAACTTTGTTTGTTCTTAGAGCAGCCCCTGAGAAGCAGAGCTGTTCCATCAGACCAACACCCCATCCCTGGAAGTGTCCAAGGCCAGGCTGGGCAGGGCTTGGAGCAAACTGGGATAGTGGAAGGTGTCCCTGCCCATGGCAGGAGGTGGAACAGGATTTAAGATCCCTTTCCACCTGACCCATTCCATGATTCCCTTTTCCTCTTTCATTCTTCAGCCCCACACGGAGCAGGACATGCACCGGAACAGCTCCCAGGGTTTGCAATTAAAGCAGAACAAAGATTCCGACACAAACCCTTTTATTATCCCAACTCTGCTCCGGGGGAATCCATCCCTCACTCGATTGAAATTTCCATTTCAGCTCCACCTGTAAAAGAGCGTCGGAATCCTCATTATTCAATTAGACAGAGACAGCAGCAATAAAATATTCCTCTTTTTTTTGCAGCAGGAGCTGAATGATATTTCCTTGAATACCTGCAGCCATATTCCCTAATTGCTGTCTCGTATATCCTGACTGTATTATTCCCGATTTCCAAGTGTAAATAAATGTACTGCTTGGGATGATCATATTTCACACCAATTTATTTGAATGACATTAATGAGTTCTCTCCACCACTGAGACCTTGCTTGGAGAGCCGGGCTCTGTTTTCCTGCCCATAATTTAATATAGAAAATGTTTCTCCCCATCGCGAATTTAATTTAAATAAATAAATAAGCAGCGGCTCTGGGGATGCCTGAAAGGATTTAATTTTTAGTTATTTGCATCCCCGTTAGGAGCCTACGACAACATTTAAAACATTAACAATTTTATTGAAAAAATGGAGACTTGGAAGTGATCTTGATACATCTGAAGGTTAAAATTGGTAACAAGACACACTTTGCTGGGTCTGGTTAACAACAACTTCCCTGTTGGAATGCTGTAATCCTGGAAGACACAAAAGTGGCACTGGAATGATTTATAAAAGGGCACAAAACTGAAGGAGGAAGAGATGGGTGCATGTTTTACTTGACGTTTCTGAAGCGTGACACAACTGGGGCCTGAATTCCAGAGTCACACCCACTGGATCCTCTTAACAGAAATTCCCATTCCGATCTCCTCTAATTTACACCACTCCCTTGGGAATCTCCACCTTTAAAGCTCCTCCACAGTGATTTATAAATTCCTGATTCCATGAAAAAATATCTCCATGGCTACGGGAACCGACAGCTTTTTGTTGTCTTCTTCTCGGATATCTTGGTGCCACCTCCATGGCGGAGCCAAAGAAACCCAAAATTGTGCAAATAAAGGCACTAAATCTAGGAGCTGTGCAAAAACTGGAGAGCCTGACTTAGGAAAGAGATAGCCTGGACCTGGGAAAGAGTTTTTCAGGATTTAGGAAGGGGTTTCGTCAGAGGTTTGGTGTTTTTTTAGGGGTTGGAGCCCCTGGTTTTAACTTTGTTTTCTGTTTTGGAGATTCTTTTTCTTTGGTTTGTTGTGTTGGAAAGAACGAAGTGAGACATCTTTTTTGTTGTTTCACAAGTTGTTTATTTTTCTTATCAAGACTTGGGAGGGAGAGGTAGTGTCCTCCGAGGACACCAGGGCAGAAAGGCAATGGCTGCAGATCAGCAGCAACTTTTATATCTTACTAACAACCATTCAAGGAACAATATGTATCTTATTTTCTTTTTAGCACCAGTAAACCCTCATCTTATTGATATGTCTTTTCAATACTAACTTTTTTCTACTAACTAACACACCACAGGGACTGGTGTCAGAGGAGAGAGGAAGAGAATGAGGAGAGAGGAGAAGAAGAAAGAAGGAAAAACCACACCCAAAAATCTCCATCTTGTCCCTATATAATACACAGAGCAAGATCCTAAAACTACAACCAAACTCTCTGTGGTTCACTAAACAAAAATCTCTTCACCTCTCTGGTGCATTCAGGCTCTCCCAAAAGTGGAGGGAGCTTCTCCCAAAGCCTAGGTCGCTGGCTAGGCCACTTGTGAGGAGCTCTGGGGATATAAAGAAACCACCAGAGGAGCAGGAGAAGCTTCCAGGCTTCCCTGGACTCCGACAAGGTTTCTCTGACATCACTCCAAAAGTGATCCTGGAGCTGGTTGGGACACGGATGGGAGGTGCAGGATTTGGGGTTCAATTCCCATGTGGATTTTCGTGGGACTTTGTGCCTTTGCCTCAGACTCTGACATTTTTGGGTGCAAAAATAAGGGGTTTTAGGTGCAAAAATAGGGGTTTTTAGATACATAAACAGACATCCCTGAGGGTCAGGGCCTTGAAGACCTCAATGAAAAGGGTCTAAGACAGGAATGATGAAATTCCTTCTAAAAGGGCCTTTTTCTGCACTTTATCCATGGGTGAAACACTGGCTGGTCCTTAGCCTAAATCCCTGGTTGCCAAATTCTTGGATGCTGAGGTGACTCAGGATCACTCATTTTTTTCCCTGTCTCCCAGGGGTGTGATGATAAAGAATTAAATTGGAAATAATTAAACAGTTCAATTGGAAAGCATCCATATTTTATAGTACCCATATTTTATAGTAATCTGTATCCATATTTTATATTAATCAGTGCCTGTAATTAACACCAAGAGGCAGATTGGCCCTGAGGGGTCACATTTCACACCCAGCATTTTTCCCCATTCATATTCCCTCTGGAAAACCTTCCGTGGGAATGTTGCTCCTTTTGGAATCATCCTTGTGACCACATGCTGGTGGCACCGATGGCTCAGTGACCTTCCCTCCGTGCTCTGCTCCATCCATCCTGGCTTGGACACTCCCAGGGATCCAGGAGCAGCCACAGCTTCTCTGGGAATTCCATCCTTCCCGTCTTCACAGGGAAGGATTAATTCCCAATATCTAATTTAAACCTTCCCTCCCTCAGCTCAATCCATTCCCCCTTTCCCTATCAGATCCCTCCTGGCTGTCACTGCCCAGCCTCTGATAAATCCACCAAAATTTATCAGCACAAACAAAAAAAGCATCTCCCCAGATCAGTCCTTCCTTCATGGAACTGAGATCTTTCACAGAATTACAATCCCTCAAGGAATTAAGATCCTTCATGGATCCACAGGGCGGCTCCACCACCATCGCTTCTCCTGACGTTCCCACAGGGCATCACCATTCCAGTGCCACCTCCTGCTCGCTGAAGCAGAGTTTATCCTCCACTCGACATTCCAGGAGTGCTTCTCCTTCCTTTGAGTGGCACAGTGCCACGCTTCCATTCCGGAGCGAGCGAGAACTCCGAGGGATCACCGGAGCCAACCCATCCCTTCAGCCCAGCTGCTGTTCCCCAGCTGCTGTTCCCCACGTTGTCATGGTTCCATAAACCACCCTGACACTGTCGTTGTGCTCCTGGATTTGATCCCACTCTGCTTGTCCTGGGTTGGAAAGCAGAACGTGACCAAAAGCATGGATTCTATCACCATCTTCATGAACCAGGTGGGGCAGTGCTCCCTGCCTCCCCCCTCAAGGCTACCTCCTGTCCATGGCTCACAGATAACTCTGGGCTATCTCCTGTCCATGGCTCACAGATAACTCTGGGCTATCTCCTGTTCATGGCCATCAATCCTTGCCCATGGCTCACAGATAACTCTGGGCTATCTCCTGTCCATGGCCCAGCAGTGCTTGCCCATGGCTCACAGATAACTCTGGGCTATCTCCTGCCCATGGCCAGCAGTGCCTTTGTGAGAAGCTCCACCCAGGAGGAGGACCCAGGCACTCAATCCTGGATATAAACTGGAATTGTGAGAATCATCAGCAGACCTTTCCCACTGGATTTCCCAGAGGACAAGAGCTACAGAGCCACCCCTGGACCTTCTGAGGAAGACCAGACCTTTCCTCCAGGATCAGCTCTTCAGCAGAACCACATCCATCACTTCAGGAGGACTGCAGCCACCATCTCATGGCACTGCCACTGCTGCCCTGACTAACAGGGCTCAGCTTGTGTCTGACTCTGCCAGTTCAAACCAGTATTTTCTCCTGCCTTATATATATATGTGTATATATAAATATTAGTAAAGAACTGTTATTCCCATTTCCCATATCTCTGCCTGAAAGCTCCTTGATTTCAAAATTATAATAATTCCGAGGAAGGGAGTTCCATCTTCCATTCCAAGGGAGGTTTCTGCCTTCCTTAGCAGACACCTGTCCTTCAAACCAAGACCCCTCTGTTCCCTGGATGATTCCAGAGGTTGTCACCTTAACGAGGAGTTCGTGCCAGGGGTTTGGGAATGGCTGGGATGTAACAGCAGCTGGAAAACCTCAGGACAATTGATTCACTGCTGCAGAGAGTAACAGAAAAGGCACTGCTCGTTCACAGGTGAGAGGATCCATAAAGCTTTAAATCCAGATTTATTGCAGAAGGTGGATTTATTTTCCTCGGGAGCCGGAATTGCGGCTCTCTTCCCTCTATTTATGAGACATTTAATTAATCAGTCACAATAAACACCTTCAAAAATAGCCTTAAGGTCTGCATCAGTCTCGGTGCTTGCTCCGTTATGGATATTTGGGAGGGCAGATGGGCTCATTCCGGGGTCGAGGCCTCTCCAGCAGAGCCAGGAGCACCCAGAATCTGGGAAAAGGGAAAAAAAAAACCCCAAGGGGATTATCCTTAACATAAAGGGAAACACTGTGGTCACTTCCATGTGTTGGAAAGGTGTCAAAGGTCTGGGCCCCCTGTCCTCTGCCCTGGGGCTTTTCTTCCTTTGGTTTGTCATGTTGGAAAAAATGCAGCAAGAGATCTTCTGCTGTTTCAGAGTTGTTTATTTGTCTTATCAAAACCTCGGAGGGAGAGGCAGCATCCCCCGAGGGCACCAGGGCAGAAAGGCAATGGCTGCAGATCAGCAGCTACTTTTATATCTTACTAACAACCATTCAAGAAACAATACATATCTTATTTTCTTTCCAACATCAGTAAATCCTCATCTCATTGATGTCTTTTCAATGCTAACTTTTTTCCACCAACCAACACACCACAGGAACTGGTGTCAGAGGAGAGAGGAAGAGAATGAGGAGAGAGGAGAAGAAGAAAGAAGGAAAAACCACACCCAAAAATCTCCATCTTGTCCTTATGTAATACACAGAGCAAGATCCTAAAACTACAACTAAACTCTCTGTGGTTCACTAAACAAAAATCTCTTCACCTCTCTGGTGCATTCAGGCTCTCCCAAAAGTGGAGGGAGCTTCTCCCAAAGCCTAGGTCGCTGGCTAGGCCACTTTTGAGGAGCTCTGGGGATATAAAGAAACCACCAGAGGAGCAGGAGAAGCTTCCAGGCTTCCCTGGACTCCGACAGAAAGGGGAGCTCTGGATGTGAATTTCTGGGATGAAGGTGAGGATAAGTGATGCCACTAACAGCACAGGGTGCAGCTGCTTTTCCTTAAAATAGAAATCATGGAATGGTTTGGGATGGAAGGGACCTTAAAGCCCATCCAGAATGGCAGAGGGCAGGGATGGATGGGATATGGGGAAGGAATTCCTGGCTGGAAGGGTGGGCAGGCCCTGGCACAGAGTGCCCAGAGCAGCTGTGGCTGCCCCTGGATCCCTGGCAGTGCCCAAGGCCAGGCTGGACACTGGGGCTGGGAGCAGCCTGGGACAGTGGGAGGTGTCCCTGCCATGGAATGGGATGGGACTGGATGGGATTTAAGGTCCCTTCCACCCCAAACCATTCCATGATTCCATGGAAGGAGATGCAAACAAGAGGGAGCCCATGAGCCCCATAAGCCAATCCTATTAAATTCCATATTTACTCCTGAACTCCATAATTCCTGGAATTGCTGCTCCAAATGGGGATTGGTGATTGGTAAATGGAACTGTGGAAATCCTCAGGGGAGATGTGGCAACTCCTTCATAAACCAAGAAATATTATCAGAAAATAACACTTGAGGGCAAATACTCCTTGTGCTTCCCAGATGTTTATCCCATTCCGGATTTTCTTCCCTATTCCCCAGGTGCTGCCATGCCCATGTGAAGGGAAAAGGTGTGAAATGCAACAACTCCCAGCCTGTTCTCCTCCTCAGGGATAAAAGCCAGAGAGGGACGTGGAAAATCAGCCCTGGATGAGGAGGGAGGAGCTGCTCCCTGGAGCATCATCAGAAGATTCAGGAGTCGCTTCCATGGATGTGTAAATCCTCCCACTCCAGGAGCTCCCGGGGCTGGAATTGCTGCTCTCATTTCAGGCTTGGCAAAGCACATTTAATCCACCCTCCAGCTCTGGGAGAGTTTAGGGCTCCCTGGACAGGGAAAGGACATCCAAGGTAAGAGAAAGATGCCATGGATGAATTTTAAAGGAATGTTTTCCCAGGTTTCAGGGGCAGGGAGAGAATCCTTGGTTTGTGCTGCTGCACAGGGATGTTATCAAACGGAAAAACTGTCAAAAATTACAGAATTTGCATTAAATTAGTGGGATAAATCTTAATTCCAGTCATTCAGGAATATGATTTAAAGATTTTCCATAGGAATACATGTCCTGGTGGATTCCAGTCAATCAAGAACAAGATTTAAAGGTTTTCCCACATCCTGGTGTCCGTGCATAACACAAAGAATAACAAATCCCACACAGCCATGTTACATTCAAGTACCTGATCCCTAAACTACCTGATAAAAACCAGAACATTCCAGTGTATCCAGGCATTTATTCCTTTTCAAGCAATTTAAGGAAGGTGAAAAATTCCATGTGCTGGCATCCCTTTCAATGGGAACACACAGGTCCCCAAAAAGCCTCGTGGTGGGACTTGGCAGCTTTTTAAGTGACAGAATCCAAGCAGGTGCAGATGGGAAAAGCTTCCCTGAAGTCTGAGATGTCCCTGAGTTCATTCCAGAGTGGGACTTGGATTAAATTTTTGGGAATACTCAATAATTTTCACTGTGCTGGATATCCTTATATTCAAAATAATATTTTGATATTCAAAAATCAAAACCCTCCTGTTTTCAGAATCTTAATGTTCACAAACTTTTAGAGCAAGAACAAAGTCTGTCCAGTCCATCTGGGCAGGAATTTTTTCCACTTGGTTTTCCAGAGATGGAGAAGAGGCTGAGCTGCCTCTGCACTGCAGCTTCCACAGAAAAACCCAAGGGAATCTCCCATTTGTTCCCATTTTGCAAAACATCCCAGTCCTCAGGGAAGCAGGAAGAAAAGGGGGAAAATGAAAATAAATTTAAAAAAACCAGAATTCCATGGGGGTTTTTTTGCCAGGAATACAAGGAATAAAGAAGAAGAGGAGAAAAGCAGGACCTGAAACCTCATGGTGGTTGGGAAGAAGTAAAGGAGATTATCCAAGTGCTTGGGCTTGGTTAAAATTCTAAGATAATAATTGAATACCTGGATAATAATTGGACAAAATCCCAAGAAGGATAATAATTGGATATCTCTGGAGCTGATGGTAAAGGGGCTCTGCTAAGGATGGGAAGGAGCTGGAAAATGTTTCAGGGATTTTAGGGAAAGGATATTTCCCAGTGCCACAAGGTTTTGAGGAAACACAGCAGGAATTGTGTGTAAAATTCACTGAGATCAAGGTCTGACCAAGAGGAAATAATCCTGGCAGCTGGGGAAGCTCCATTCCCTGTTCCCACACCACTGGCACAGGATTCCCGCCTTTTTTGCACTCTGAATTCCCAGGGCTCCAGCAGCCTCTTGAGTTCTTCAAGAGATTTTACCGAAATCCCACAAAATTTGACATTGGTCATTCTTATTTCTGGATATTCTTCCTTGGAAAAATGAGTGGGAACAAGCAAAGCAAGTTATCCAAGTGTTTGGGCTTGGTTAAACTTCCAGGAAGGATAATAACTGCACACCTGGATAATAACTGGACAAAATTCCAGGGAAGATAATAATTGGACATCTCTGGAGCTGCTGCTAAAGGAACTCTGCTAAGGATGGGAAGGAACCAGGCTCCAGCAGCTGCTGGAATTCTTCAAGTGATTTCAGCAAAATCTCACGAAGTTTGACATTTTCCTGAATATTTTTCCTCAGAAAGATGAGGAAGAGCCCAGGTCTGTCCTCGTGCCATGAGAAACTCCAATCCCATCTTGTCCAATAATTGCTGGACAGCATTTCCTGCTGGATGCCCTCCTTGCTTTGGATCCCTTTGTGTGCTCTCGCCCCATTCCTCATTTTCTCTGCCAGGAACAGAACTGCCTGGTTTAATTTCATTCCTATGCAGCTGATACCTGACTTGATTTCTTATTCCCTAAAAAACCACCTGAGCTCTGCGTGAACTTCCATGACCTTCTCCCATTAGGAGGAGAATACATCCAAATTTTGCAAACTGCAGCTCTTTTGTGCTGCTGACCCTCACTTTGCACTCCTGATCTGCACTGGTTCGGAACAAGGGAGCTGCCTAAATTCCATCTGGGATGAGTTAATCCTTGGGGAGGAAGACTCCTCAGGGCAGCTGCTGTGGCCTTGGTGAGATTGCTGACTGCCCAAGATGGATTTCCCAGGAAGTTTTCACAGAATCTTGGAATGGCTTGGGTTGGAAGGGACCTTAAAGCTCATCCAGTCCCATCTCCATGGGACACCTTCCCACTATCCCAGGCTGCTCCAACATCATCCAGCCTGGCCTTGGGCACTGCCAGGGATCCAGGGGCAGCCACAGCTGCTCTGGCAATTCCAGCCCAGCCCTGAGCCACCCTCCCAGACAGCAATTCCCAATTCCCAATTCCCAATCTCCCACCCAAATCTCCTCTTTTCCAGCTTAAAGCCATTCCCTGTGTCCTGTCCCTCCATGCCTTGTCCCCAGTCCCTCTCCAGCTCTCCTGGAGCTCCTTCAGGCCCTGCAAGGAGCTCTGAGCTCTCCCTGGATCCTTCCCTTCTCCAGGTGTGCATTCCCAACTCTCCCAGCCTGGCTCCAGATCAGCCCTTGGAGCAGCTCCGTGGCCTCCTCTCATCCTCCTCTCCAACAGATCCACATCCTTCTTATCTTCTTAATGTAATTCCACTCCATTTATTTGGCAACTGAGGGAGTCCAGACATCTGCTAATTCCAGGTATTGGATCACGGAGA
The DNA here is from genome assembly GCA_013400515.1 of Erpornis zantholeuca. Lineage (NCBI taxonomy): Eukaryota > Metazoa > Chordata > Aves > Passeriformes > Timaliidae > Erpornis > Erpornis zantholeuca. The sequence continues at coordinate 108,640 of VZTN01026724.1, read as the reverse complement.
TTTGTTGGCTCAGAAGCTTGGTAGACCCAAGCAGGATCACAGAAAATGACACATTCCATCCTCGGGAAAAATACTTGGGAAAAGAATCACCTGCCCTGCCAGCTTTGAAGGAGATTGTCCCTGGGAATGCCCATGTTGAAATCTGAGTGGGAAAAGGAGATCAGCAAATCCTGGAATGGTCTGTGTTGGAGTCCAGGAAAACTGGGAAACCTTTCCTGGTGCTCAGGGGGGTCTGGGACCCTCCCCTGACATCCCAGGGGGACACAGCCTTGGATCTGTGCCCCTGGAAAAGCTCCCAACACTCCAGGATGAACTGCAAGCATGGAGAGTGTGAGACAGATTGGAGTTAGTTTATCCCAGGGTGAAAAATCAGAGTTTTGGGGTTTGTGGTGTGGAGGTGAATGGGGACAAACATGGAGGGTTCAGGGTGGGGGCCCTGGGTCTTTCCTTCTCCTCCTTCTCCTCCATCCCTGCTGTGCTGGTGGCACTGAGGGATTGCTAGGATGGGTTTGGGGTAGGAGAAATGTGTGAACTAGGATTCATAGTTATTGGTGCACTGCTGAAAATATCTTACACTGGAACTGTGAATTGGGTAAAAAGTCTTTAAACCATTCTGTGCTCAAGCTCTTGTGAGCATTGTGCAGTGATTCTGGCAGTGCTGAGCTCAGGCAGGAGCAGCACACAGAAACTGAGATAAGAACTTCATAACCAACACGAGGAAGAGAAGCTGCACTTGTGACTCCTTTCTCTCCTGGTATGGAGCCTGGAAAGAGAAGCAAGAACAGCCCAGCCAGGGGCAGGGCTCGTGCAGGTCTGGGCTGGAGGGACCTTAAATCCCATCCAGTTCCACTCCTTGCCATGGGCAGGGACAATTCCCATTATCCCAGGCTACTCCAATTCTTTGCTCTCTCAGAGCCATCTGGGAATTAACATTTGCTTTTTCTCTCTAACGAAATAGGAAAGCTCTTGGAGTTTTTAGGCCCCAGGTTTTGTAGGCCCAAGATTCAGCTCTTGGGTTTTGTAGGCCAAGTAAAATAAAATAAAATAAAAATTCCTCACTCTGTAGTGCAAAAGGCAACACAAATTCATTTGAAGGCTGTTTGTGCCACAAGCACTAAAAAATTCTGTGTTTTCCAGTGATTTTGGAGGTTTGGGTGAAACATTTCTCCTGTTTCCTTACAATTTAGGAGCAGTTTAACTTGGGAACGCCTGAACCTCTCCTGGAGTGACAGCCTAATCTCCCATGAGTGTTTTTAATAAAGCCTGGACAAAACCAGGACAGAATTTTGTTCTTGAAGCACAGAGCAGAACAATTTAAACATCAGATATCCAGGAAATCAAACCTCGGGAACGAGTGGGAAACACTGAAGGGTTGATTTCCACATCAAGGCTGAGCCTTGAGCACTGATAAGGCCGAGTTTAATTTAGGAATGAGCAGGAGTTATCAATGACCAGCCACTTTTACAGCAAAAATAACAACATCATTAATTTGGGAATCAAAAGGAAGGGGTGGGAAAAGCTCCATTAGGGCTGTGGGAGAATGGAAATGGCAGAAAGAGCAGTTTGTGGGATTAAAGGAAGTCAGAAAGGTTAATTGGGAGCAAGAAGGGAAGGAAAATTATTAGCAAAAAAAAAGCTGGAAATGTTCAAAACAGGGCAGGGAAAATTGCAGGATAAATCTGGGAGATGCACACAGCCAGGAAAGATAAAGGAATTACACTGAAGGGATTGGGGGAAAGAGATTTTATTGAAAAAAATGTGGTTTTGGGCAGCTGAGGGTGGTGAAGGACCCACCCAGGCAGGAATGGGAACTGGAAGTGCCTTCTCCTCCTCCTGCAAATCCTTGGAAATATCCAGGATCGGATGGGGCTGGGAGAAACCTGGGATGGGGAAGGTGTCCCTGACCCTGGAACCAGGTGGGATTTAAGATCTGTCTCAGAGTGACTTTATTAGTGTATCCTTTATCATCTACCTGTGCCCAAAAAATAAATTTTATGCCATTCTGTGTCTTTAAACTAAAGCTGAGAGAGAAAAAAAAAAGAAATAAAGAAAAATCCTGCATTGAAAGTCACAGAAACAAACAGGTTTTGGTTTTTTTTGGCTTGCCAGGAAATTCTCAGTTTGGTTTTTCTTCAGAAGAAGAGAAACAGAGAAGTTTTTGGGTTTTTTCTTCCTTTTCTGAGACTTTAGTTCCTTCTTTTTCTCTTCTAAACTTGTTCAAAACCTCAGAACAGCAGACCTGTAGTGAAGAGAGACATTTCACCAACCTGCAGGGAGGGATTTTTTCTTTTCCCCTAACCTAGTGGGGGGGAAAAAAATAATTCCATCCTACTTTCCATCAAAAAATATTTCTCCCCTAAATTTTTATCTCAAACCAAGACAAGATCCCAACCCAAACCATTCTGTGATCCCATAATTTTATGGAATAGCTCAATTTTTCCCTCATCTCCTCTTTCCTTTAGTCCCTTCCCATTTTATTAAAACACAAAGGGCTGAAAGGAAAGGACAAGTGAAAGAAATTAAGGATTTAAAGCTTTGAATCCATCTTTTTTGGGGAAAACAATTTAAAATAAATCCTATCCTCACCTCCCCCCACAAAAAAAGGCTTTTCCAAACTTAAATTGTTCACAGGAAATACTGAAAAAAAAAGAAATAATTTGATTATTCTTATTTTCCAGCCTGTGGAAAATTAATTTCAGATATCCATAAAAAAACCAAGACACAGCTGAAGTGAAATTTGTGATTCTCAACTGATAAGAAAAATGAAATATTAAATCAAATAAGTCAGAGGGTATGGAAGGGAAATCAGACTGAGGGGGGTTTATTTTCCTTGGAAATTGCCCTCCTGGAGGAATGGAAGTGGAAAAAATGCAGAGATTTGCCTAAAATAATCTTCCAACCTGGCCATAAAACCCCAAATGTGGTTATGATTTGAGTTTGTGAGCTGTAGCCTTCACACAGAGCACAAAATTGCAAACTTTTTGTTTTACAACCCCTGACTAAAGGAAAGGAAACCAGGATCATTCATAAATATCCAGGGCAGATTCACCTCAGCCGTGAGAAATAAATAAAAAAGAAATGTTCCCTGTAACTCACACATTCCAAGAGTTCCTTTGCAAGGACTTCTCCCATCCCGAAGCACTTTTGGAGCTTCAAAACTTCCAATTCCCTGGAGGAGTCTGGAAATTCCCATCAAAAATTCCCATTAAAAATTCCCATTAAAAAGGTGCAGTTTCCTGTACAGGAATTTGTGGTGGATGTCTCCCAGGAAAGGCAGAGTGGGGAATGAAGAGCTCAGGAATAATCCACTCCACAAAGGAGGTTTCACCTTTAGATCTGGGGATTACTTGGAGTGGAAAAATGTGAATTTTCATCTCTTCCGTGGTGTTTTTTCCTGGGACTAATGGCAGCCACTCAGGATGTTCCAAATCCTCATCCCAGCCTGTGTAATTCCAGATCCTGACAGGTTGTTAGCTCCCTAGACTCCATGGAGTGGTGAATTCCGTGGGGAAATCACTGTTTTGCAAGGAAAAACGTTTTTCTTTTTCATTTCTTTTGGGAATCCTAGAATCCCAGAATTATTCCAGTTGGAAAAGCTCTCCCAGACCATCAAATCCAACCATTCCCCAGCACTTCCAAGCCCACCACTATCCCCAAAGTGTCCCCAAATGCCACATCCATGTGGCAAATGTCTTTTAAAGCCTTTATTCCCACTATTTGCTGATCAAATTTCCCAAGATTTTTTTTTTCTCCAGGCCATTTATCAACTCCTAAATGCTGATATTTCCATGGCAGAGATATCCCCTGTGTCCTTTAGCAAGTGGAAGTTGAGTATGGAGAAGAGGACACAAGTTTGGGGATAAATAAATCCCATTCCAGCTCCATTAAAACTTCTTTTTTCCTTTCCCCTGATCGAGCACTTGGAAAATTCCTTCTGATTGTTATCACCTCCCGAAGTCTTCCTAAAAATGCTGGGAATGCATTTTTAATGCAACTTTCTCCAGGCTTTTCCTCTCCATCAGTAAAGTTTTTATTGGGAAAAGTTTTGCCTTGGGATATTTAAAACAGGACCTTGAGAAATATTCGTTCCTTTTGTTTTTCCCAGTGCTGTTCAGATTCCATTTTTTTTTTTTGGACTTACGAGGTCATGAGAAATGGGAAAATTAAGTCAAGAGTCCTTCATCTGATGGTTGGATATCAGGAGGAATTTTTTCCCCATGGAAAAGGAGCTCAGGCCTTGGCAGGAGCTGCCCAGGGAGGTTTGCAGTGCCCATCCCTGGAGGTGTGCCAGGAATTCCTGGAGGTGGCACTCCAGGTGGGAATCAGGCACAAGTTGGACTCCACGATCCCAAAGGGCTTTTCCAACTTCCATAATTCCACAATTTCTTCAGTTGACTTCTCAAATGAACAGGAAAGGCCAAACAGTGCTGAAAGCAGGGAAAAGCACAGAATAAAACTGGAAAAAGCTGTTTTCACAGGGAAAAAAAGAGAAGGGCAAGAATAACACAGAATTTTGGAGCTGGCAGCAACTTTGGAGCATCAGCTGCAGAACAGAGAGCACTGATCCCTCCTTTTCCACGGATGCACAGTTGAAATAATTCCTACTTCGGATAACTCCAAGGGAAATGCAAATTTGGGCTTAATTAGTAAAGCCTCTGCCTTGTTTCTTCCGAAAAACGTTTCCAAATCCGTTTAAAGAAGAGAAAAGAGAGATGATGTCATTAATGAGATGCAGAGTGTGATGCAACAGGAAATTCTTCCATTATTTTTGGCTAATTACATTTAATTTGTCCCTTTGCTGGGAGCCACTAATTAACCCAAGGAGCTCTGCCAAGCGAGGAGCGAGGACTTGGTGCTGGAGCAGAGCAAACGAAGCTTTGATGTGAGGCTGATGAGTGGCAGCTCCTTCAAGGTGAAGCATAAAAAGGCTTGAAAACCTTTTATACACAAACAGAAGCCTTTGGCTTTCCATGGTAATTAACACTGGAGCTAAACAGGATTTGGGATTTAAATGAGGCCCTGCATGTTTTCCTGGAAGTTGCTCTTCACTTCCCAGGCCGAGACAATGATTTTATTGAGGACCTGCTGGAGTTTGGAGAGCTGCTCATTGCCAGCTCAGGGTTTGGCATGGCTGGGGAGTAAATCCTTTAAATGCAGGATTTTTTTGGCCTTTTAGCCTCAGTTCTTCCCTACATTTGAGCAGCAGCGATTGCTCACTTCGTGCTAATGAGATCTGCACAACTGGGGTGAGCCTGGGGAATTTTCAGGAGCAATCTACCTCTCACACCTTTGCACAGCAAAGAATCAGAGAATTCCAGAACAATTCCATCCCATCCCACCCCCTGCCATGGGCAGGGACCCCTCCCACTGCCCCAGGCTGCTCCAAGCCTCATCCAGCCTGGCCTTGGCCACTTCCAGGCATCCAGGGGCAGCCACAGCTTCTCCAAGCCAGTGTTTTACCACTTCCCTCTGTTTATTTGTTATCCCACAAATAAACATTCCAGTGTTCCATGAGCGTGGAGGACGAGGCAGCCCAGGCAGCTGGGATAAAGCTCCTCTAATCTCCAGGGTGTTGTAATTTCCTTTAGGCCTCGCAGTCTTTAATAATATCTGGGATGATAACAACGTCTGGGAATATTTTTAGCAGCCCTTTGTTGCTCAGACAGTGTCAGGACTGTGCTGCTTTTTCTTGTTCACAGCTTCTCATCCCAGGCTTTGTGCTGAAGGCAAAGCGTGGAATTAATATTGTGCTTATTCCTTGAAAACTTCCACCGAGGTGCTGCCAGCATCTGTTCCAGCAGTTGTTGTTCTTTCCAATGCATTTATCAGCTGAAAATCCAACCCCACAAACACTTCTGTGTTGGCTGGGCTGTGCTTTGGGGTTTGGACACAGAATCCCAGGATCTCTGAGGTTGGAAAAGCTCCTCAAGGTCAAGTCCAAGCCGTGCCTGACCCCACCTTGTCCCCAGCCCAGAGCTCTGAGTGCCACCTCCAGGAATTCCTGGCACACCTCCAGGGATGGGCACTCCAAACCTCCCTGGGCAGCTCCTGCCAAGGCCTGAGCTCCCTTTCCATGGGGAAATTCCTGCTCATGGCCACCCTGAGCCTCCCCTGGCCCAGCCTGAGGCTGTTCCCTTTTGAGAGCCACAAGGTCTCCTCTTCTCCAGGCTGAGCTCTCTCAGCTGCTCCTGGTGCTCCAGAGCCTTCCCTGGACCTCCTCCAGCCCCTCCATGTCCTTCTGGACGTGAGGAGCCCAGAACTGAATGCAGAAGTTAAGACAGAAAATCTGCACCAGATTCTCCATAATTCCTGCAGCTCCACATCCCAAAGACTTCCCAGAGTAAAACTCCTCCACCACCACCTCCCCTTCTCCAACACCTTCTTTCCCCTCCACTCTAAGATCAGTGCTTAGTGTTCATCATCAGAGCCTTCCAACATCCTCAGTTGTCCTTCTTTTCTCACTGGTGGCCATTGGAAGTGGCTCTTAGGAGATAAAAATCCCAATTTCCATTATTTATTTTCCAACCCCAATCCGTTATTTAGTGGCTTTCAGAAGCAAATGTTTCTCTGCAGTTTCAGCGACTCCCCACCCTCATTTCGGAATCAATTTATGGATTTTTTTTTTTCCTTTTTCATTGCCTCACAACAACAGAAATTGGGGTTTTTAAATATGGATTTCCTCACAGGTGAAGATAATTGAAAATGCCTACTCAAGGTCTCCAGGATGAAATAACAACAAAATAAACAAAAAGTGAGAATTGAATTCATCTCAGGATGTTTGAGAATTGGGATTATCTCCCAGCCATGAGACTTTTGTCCTGTCTCATGTTGTTTTTGCTTAGAACAAACACATTGCCCTTTTAATTAACATTTTGTCCTGATCTTTTATTGACTGCACAAAAATTTAACTTAAAAAAAAATCATCTGTGTACCTCTCCAAGCTCTTGCCTCTGCTTCAGTAATTAAAACTTCCTCCCCAGAATGAAATATTTCCTAATTCAGGCCTTATTTTCACTTTCCCCACTTTTCATTTTCACTGATGCACCTGCAGCTTCCTCGCAGCTTTTTCGGGAGGGATGGAGCAGAATATTCCTGTTTTTCAAATGAATTTTGATTTCTTGAATTGGTTTTACGGCTTTATTTGAAAATAGGACAAAAAGTCACCCAACCCCACCTGCACCACCAGTCTGACATCCTAGGGGAGGAGGAAAACCCCCAGGAAAAATGGAAATCAGCTCTTTCCCACCTCAGAAATTCCTATGGATGGCAGCCAGAAAAAAAAAAATGGCCAGAAAAAATTCCAGAGAGGTCTTGGCATTCCCAGGGCAGTGCTGGAGGTCAGCTCTGCTATTTCCCTGCAATAACTTCTCCCATGGATTAAAAAAAAAAACAGCATCCACCTCCCAAATCCCAAAAATCAGCTTCCCTTGGATCCACCTCGTGGATCCATAGAGCTCCTGCCCCACCTCCTTTGGGATTTGGCCAACAGCTGATGAGGGGTGGTGTTAATGAGGGGCTGGTTTTAATGAGGCTATTAATTAACTCTTTGTGAATCGTTTTTTTTTCTTTTATTTTCTGATTCGGTATATTGCAAATAAATGTTTGAAGCCAGAGTAAGATCAACCTTGAAGAGTGAACTCATCCACCTCAAGTCTGTCTCGAATCAGCAGAGAGGAAATGTTTAAAGGGCTCTTCTTTTTTCTTCTTTTTCCACTCCTCCCTTGGGATGAGAAGAATTTGGGGATGGGATTTCTCATCCTCTTGATCCAATGGGAATCTCCATGACAAGGTAAGACAGATTTGTGTATATAAACTAAAATGAATATATTTCTATGTAGGTATTCACTTTGGATCAGATAAATCCCTCCTTTGGTGCTTGAGAGTGCAAACAAAAATCTTTAGGGAATTGTCCTTGAAGGAACACATTTCAGTCCAAGATTAGGTGAATTCCAAAGGTGAAATCCTCTGAAAACTGACCAAGAATAAACTTGAAATTTCCCATAATTGAGAATAATTTTTGGCACAGCTCACCCACCTCTATTCACCACTGAAACAAACTGAAATCAGTCCTGGATTGTTTCTAGGAGCAGATCATAAGGAAAAAAAAAAAGTTTATAGATGTCAAAATGAATAAAACAGATGGGAAAACATCACTAAAATATCAAATTGTGGGAGCACCTTGAAGGAAAAATGGGCACCTTCACTTCACACAGCCTGGACATCACTGAAACTTCCTGGGAAAGGCAGAGAGGAGAATTCCAGCACCTCTGTTCCAGCAAAGAGGGAGGAATGGGCTGAAAGGATAAAAAATTCCAAATACCGTGGATAATTGAGTTAATAACCTCATTTATTCAAGTCCCAGAAGCCTCAAAATAGCATTTTCAAGTGGTTTTAATTTTTTTCTTCATCAGTTTTACGTAGGCTCCTTCTTGGAGCCTGAAATACCTGCTCGAGTCAGAGAGCTCAAGGGGAAAGGGAGGGAATTCAAGGGGGAATTGTGGCTCCATCCTGCCAGGAATGGAACAACAACTGGTGAAGATCCACATGGAACACAGGGATAAAGGAATTCACTACACCCAGAGTAAAATTCCTCTGGGAGTGACATGAAAGTTTCCCAAATTTTATTTCACTTTTATCCACACTCCTAAAATCCCCCATTGTGCCTGAAGTAGCTGTGCCTGGATTTAGCACTTCCATGTGCAGATATTCCTTAAGGAATTCCCAGGCTTCTCCTCACCTGTGGGCCTTAAAATCCCACTCCTGTTCATGACAATATAAAGGCTAAATTGAATATATTTGACATTTTCTCCTGGTGTGGGATGGTCTTCAGGTCTCTGAGGAAAAGCTCTCTCGTTTTATTTAAATGTTTCTGCTGAATTAGTGGGAAAAAAAATCTCTGCAAGGCCTTCAGCCCTGGAGCAGGCCTCGAGTCTCTGTTTCATTCCTGAGGGTTTAACCCACTGGAAAAAAAGGAATTCTGGTCTAAACTTGAGGCCTCTGTGGCATTCCAGAGTGGCTCAGCTCCTCCGTGCTGAGTTTGCAGCACCCCAGTGCAATAAATGGATCAGCCCCATTCAAAGTGAAACAAATTTAAAATTTATTTCGCGTCCGAGAGTTCGGACACGCAGTGCCACGGAAGAAAAGGAGACAGAAACCAAGCCCGGGGTTGGAACTGGGTGAACCTATGTGAAAAACAAAGTTCTCTCCTGGTAAAATTTTAAAGGGTTTATCAGGGGTTTGATAAAAAGGACAATAGGAGACAGAAATAAAGCAAAGAGTTAACACGGGTGGGTGCTGGGCATGGTGCCAGGGGCACACCTTGGCTAACAAACCTCTTCTGTTCCATGCCCGAGGCTCAGACATATTCAGAGATTTCTGTGCATCATTCAAATATTCCTTTTTTGGTATCCCTTGGGTTTCAAGTCTCCCCATCCTGCCTCTGTTTCCTTCTTGCAGCTCTGTTTAAAAGTTGATAATCCAATGTGGTCCAGTTCTGCTGAGCACATCCTTTTGCTCATCCTGTGCTCCACATTCGGATCAATAACTCCTTCCTTCCAGACTCTTAGGCTCTCAGTCCTTATCTGGAATTTCCTGTGCTTATCTTTTGCTATCCTGAGTCAGCTACATGAAAAAAACATTCTACACATCATGACAAAATCCTAAGAAATTACACTGCTATCTCCATGCAACCAAGTTTTCTAACATTACACATATAACATTCATTTTAATATTTGCGAAAAGCCAATAATACAATAAGCACTTATAGCAACCTAGATCTCACCTCTGTCACATCAGACCTCCCTCTTGATGTAATCAATCATCCCAACTGCTTCAAACAGTGAGTTTATATACAGTTTTGCCCCCAAAATTGCGTTATTTTCGCCGATCAGCATATTCATGAAGTATTCCATTCATGAAACTGAGGTGGACAAAATCCTGTTCTTGATCAATCTCTAATCACTCCAGGACGTTATCTGATGGCTCCTGATGTTCCATATCTTGGTTCCTGTCCGGTTGTTAACACCTGAGCTGGGAGTGGATTTTCGAAGACAACTAATCAGCTCTGCCGGGAAGATCCCATTGAAATGTAGATATCAGGAGCCCGCTTGATGTTCTCCTGATAAGCCACAGTTCTCTGTAGCTCTGATTTTGGAATGCAAATCAGTTCCCAGCCGAGCGACATTCCTTTCTCTGGGATACAGCTTTTCCTGGGCAAGTTCTGTTCGCTTTTAACTTAAAACCGGTTTCAACTTAAGCTTAACTCTAACACATATTTCGATATTACGTATTTGAGCACGAATTCCCACTTTTATTTATAACACCAGGGTTCCTCTTCCCACCTCTCCTGCCATACCCAAGGAATGACGCTCAGTTCACGCCCAGCTGGTGAAGCCATTTGGATGCTCCTTCGCTTCGGGAAAATGGGAATTTTCTCTCATTCCAAGAGAGAAATTGAGGCAGTGGCAGAGCAGCTGTGGCTGCCTCACCCCTGGAAGTGTCCAAGGCCAGGTTGGATGGAGCTTGGAGCAGCCTGGAATAGTGGGAAGTGTCCCTGCCCATGGCAGGAGTGGCACCGGATGGGATTTAAGTCATTCCCACCCAAACCATTCCATGGTTCCATGGTGATCCAGAGTTGTCAGGGATGGATCTTTTCCCGTCACCAGCCGTCAGGGGATGAAGGGGAAGAACTCTCCCACCGTGAAATGAATGATGCCAAAATTTCCACAAATCTTCCCTCACTCCTGTTTGAGAATTGCACTCCCAAATCCAGGAGGTGTATCCCACTATCCCAGGTTGAGCAGGGCCCCATCCAACCCAGCCTTGGACACTTCCAGGGATGGGGAATGCACCCACACTGAAGAAAAAGATGGATTTTAGACCTTTCCTGAGCTTCTCAGCCAGGCCTGTGCAAAGCAGGGATTTACAGCCTGGAAAAACTCGCATCTCCTCCCAAAACACAGATGGAAGCCTGACATTTCCCCAAAGCCCAGGATTTCACACAGATCCCAGCAAGTCACCCTTCGGATAGGAGGAGCCACATGCTGCTGAGCCAATCTGGAGCCTTGGGTGCCTTTGGAGAAGGACAAAGCCCTGCTCCCATTGTCCCGGGGATGTTCCTGGAGAGGAAATGTCAGCCAGTGGCATCTGGGGCTGTGTGGGGACAGACGGACCCGAGCATCTGCTGGGGAGGACGAGGCCAGGAAGAGATGGATCCTGGCAGATGGTGAGATGGGCTCTGTCCTTTCCTGGTCGCTGGGAGACTGTGGAATGAAGCAGCTCAATCCTGGGAATGCTCTGCTCCCTCCACAGGCAAAACGAGTCATTATTCAGCATTCCAGGCTCCTTTCCTGGTCGCTGGGAGACTGTGGAATGAAGCAGCTCAATCCTGGGAATGCTCTGCTCCCTCCACAGGCAAAACGAGTCGTTATTCAGCATTCCAGGATGTGGGAATTACAGGGAATTGTTCACCTGAGTGACTCTTTGAAGGTCATGGTTTAGCCATGGTTGTGGCAGTTTCCTCCTGGAAAAACACATTCCAAGGAAAATGTTCAGTTCTGCCATGTTCTGAGGGAAAAGAAAGAGTTAAAAGCACTCTACTGCTTTGAGTTGTTGTTTCAGCTGCTTTCTGTTTTTCCAAGTTTTTTCACTCTCTCCGTGTCTGGAGCCCCACAGCAGCATTTTGTAAATATTTTTAAATATTTATCCTTTTTTTTTTTTTTCTGCACTGATTTCCCAAAATTTCCTCTCAGTGTTGTGCCCAGCAGTGATCCCAGTAACCTGCAAATCCCTCACCCTTAAAATAGCACAGCAAGGCAACACTTTGGGAGCAGTCGGAGCTGAGATGCCGAAAACGTGGAATTCTCCTGGAATAACTAATTCTGACGTGGAAAACAAAATACCAGAGTGATCCACATCCCAGAAGGGATCCATGTGAGCAGCCTGAGGTGCTGGAAAACTGGGATGATTCTAGAAATGGCAGAGAATTCCAAAGCTCTGATTGGATTCATGTTGTCAAGAGCCAAGAGGATTTTATTTTTGCTCTGAGGAGATTTTCTTTTCTTTCCACATATTCTTGTGTGCAAAGAGTTAGTGGAATCATGGAATGGTTTGGGTTGGAATGGACCTTAAATCCCATCCAGTGCCACCCATTCCACGGCAGGGACCCCTCCCACTGTCCCAGGCTGCTCCCAGCCCCAATGTCCAGCCTGGCCTTGGGCACTGCCAGGGATCCAGGGGCAGCCACAGCTTTTCCAGGCTGGAATGTGGAATGTTTGCATCCCGATTTTTTGCAGGTAGGAGAAAAGCATGCTGAGTTTGGAGAAGGACTTTGGACAAAGGGCATGGAATGATAGGGCAAGGGGAAATGGGTTTAAGGTGAAAAGGGCAGGATTAGATTGGATTTTGGGAAGGAATTCCTGTCTGGGAGGGTGGCTCAGGGCTGGGCTGGAATTGCCAGAGCAGCTGTGGCTGCCCCTGGATCCCTGGCAGTGCCCAAGGCCAGGCTGGACATTGGGGCTGGGAGCAGCCTGGGGCAGTGGGAGGTGTCCCTGCCCATGGAATAATCCCATTTTTAAGGTCCTTTCCTACCCAAGCCATTCCAGGATTCCGTGATTGATTTCCTGGCTTCCAGGAATTCCTTTCCCCAGCCTGACCATGCAGGGGAGTTTTGTATCCACGGAACATCCTGGATCAGTTCTGCCTGGAGTTCCTCAGGAGTTTTAAGGAGTCACATCTCAGATCATTATCTCCAATAGATCTATTATCTATCTCTAGCAGGCACTAAATGCCTCCCTCTGAGTGAGCACTTCTCCCTCTGGAGAGATCCTTATCTCCCTGATAACCCGAGATACGGCCCTGGGGTTTTGACATGGAACTACAACAGAAAAATCCAACTGGAAAACAAAAACCACCCCCCCCCAAAAAAAATCCCACCCCAAAAAAACCCACCCCAAAAAAATACAACCAAAAAAATACAACCAAAAGAAAANAAAAACAACAAAAAAAAAATACAACAACAACAACAAAATACAACCAAAAAAAAAATACAACCAAAAGAAAATACAACAACAACAACAAAATACAACCAAAAAAAGCCCCTCACACACAAAAACCAAAACCAAAACAACCCCAAACAAAATCAAAGAAACCAACAAAGAAAAAAAATCTCCAAAACAATAAAAAAACCAGGAAAAACAAAACCAAACGAGCAAGCAACAACAGCAAAAAAATCCCAAAAAAACAACCAAACAAAAAAAAATCTCCACAAAACCACCAAAACAAATAAAAACGCCCCAGAAAATAGAAAATATTCAAACTTCCTGACAAGTGAATAATGCAGCCATTGGGTATTCCTCGTTTTATTGCCCTTTCGAATCCAGCAAAATATTCACTAAAAGCTCATTTTAAGAATTTGCTCCGATGTGAAATCCAACGAAACTCTCGTGAAATTGGTTAAGGATTTTAATTTAATCACTGCTTAAAAATTGTGCCGTGCTCCTAAATCTGTTTTATTGCTTTTACAGCTCTTGGACCACGGAGAAATCCAACAAATATCCGACACGAGGGGAAAAACATCCTTCCTTTGTTCCTGGATCCCTGAGAATGCATTGGGACAACATCCATCCCTTGTTCCCTGGGAATTTATTAGGCTCTATTAAATAATTCCTTGTTTGTTTTCGTTTTTTTCCCAGCACTCAGCACAATCGCTGCTCATTAGCGCCCTGTTCTCTTTGTTATTTACTCCTAATTAACGGCATCTGCAGTCCTCATTAATGAGGATTTCGGGTTATTGTTTCAAATATGAACAGAGGTAGGATGTGGTGGCAGAGATATCTGATAAATATCGACATCCAGGCAGCTGGAAACGCTCGAATTCCCAGAGTTACTCCTGTGACAACTCGGAATCGACCTGGACACGGATCTGGAAGTCAGGTGGCACCAAATTCATGGAATTTTAAGGATACAGCAATTAAAGGTCAATGGATGAGGCCAGCTCGGCTTTCCAGCAAGGTAAGTGCAGGAATCATAAATTTTTCACATCCATTTCTTTTTAATCTCCATTTTTAATATTGCTAAAATAAAGTTGGGAGGGAAAATACTTAATTATTTGGGTACCGTGTGAGATCAGTCTGTTATTGGCTGGGGTTTTTCTCAGGGATGAAAAATCCCCCTAGAATTATCTAGGGATTATCTAGAAAAATCCATGGAACTATGGAAAGGTTTGGATTGGAGCACACCTGGCTGAGGCCCTGGTGCTGTAAGTGCTTATTGTATTATTGGCTTTTGGCAAATATTGAAATGAATGTCACATGTGTGATGTTAGAAAACTTAGTGGCATGGATAGAGTTTCTTAGCAGTGTGATTTCTTGGGATTTTATCATATGTAGAATGTTTTTTTTTTCATGTAACTCAGGATAGCAAAAGATAAGCAAGGAAGTTCCCACAATCCTGGACCATCTGGACAAGATAAGGACTGAGAGCATAAGGCTCTGGAAGGAAGAGTTATTGATATGAATGTGGAGCACAGGATGAGCAAAAGGATGTGCTCAGCAGAACTGGACCACATTGGATTATCAACTTTTAAACAGAGCTGCAAGAAGGAAATAGAGGCAGGATGGGGAGACTTGAAACCCAAGAGGTACCAAAAAAGGAATATTTGAATGATGCACAGAAATCTCTGAATATGTCTGAGCCTCGGGCATTGAACAGAAGAGGTTTGTTAGCCAAGGTGTGCCCCTGGCACCATGCCCAGCACCCACCCGTGTTAACTCTTTGCTTTATTTCTGTCTCCTATTGTCCTTTTTATCAAACCCCTGATTAAACCTTTTAACATTTTACCAGGAGGGAACTTTGTTTTTCACACCTGGGATGGGACAGGACTGAGGGTGGTGGGAGCTGAGCAAGGAGCACCAGGTCAGACCTGCAGATTCCTCACAGGATGATTTCTTCATATCCCAAAGGATGATATCCCAACCAACCCAAACCCTTCTGGAATTCTGTAATTAGGACACCTCCCACCCTGTGATCCTTTTATCCAGAGGGATGGCAGCTATGGACCTCACAATTTGGGAGTTTGGACCTCACAATTTGGGAGTTTGGACCTCACAATTTTGGGAGTTTGGACCTCACAATTTTGGGAGTTTGTAAATAATTTCCAAATCGGTTGTTAGTGATTGCTAATAATTGTTCTAATCGTTAATAATTTTTCATCTGCTTTGAGCTGGGCTTTGAATTTCTCTTTCCCCCCTCGTTCACTGATGAAGCAGCTTGACAGACAGACAGGCTCCCTCCTTTCTCCAAGCTGGAATATAATAGGAAAGACTAATTTTGGTTTTTTTCCAGCACTTAATTTAGAGCAGAAGCAGCACGATGGCAGCAGAGCTGTTCCAATCCCACCCATAATGGGACGCCTGGGGAGGACAAAGAGGATTTTTGGCCTTGGAATGCTTCACCTTTGATGTCCTGCTGCTCCTGGATCCAAAGAAACTCATGGAGATCTGAGTGTGGCATCACCGCCTGCAGTCACACCCAAAGCCTGGGAATTTTGGGAGGTTCCTGTAAGCACAGCTCCATCAGAATTTGGGAATTTAATGAATGGGAAAGCCATTCTTCGTTAGAGACCTCTGAATGAAAAAGGGCTCCTCGTTATCTCCCTAACGAAGCTCAGTCAATGAGAGGTTTTTCAATCCCAACCACTAATGGGGAATCTGATATTTCCCTGAGTGCCACACAGGGCGAGAGCTCAGCGGCAGCGCCTCGGGAATTGGGCTGCAAATGGAGACAAGGGAGGGGCAAAAAAAAGGGGATGGGAACTAAAAAGGGAATTTGCCTGAGAGGAAATTTGGATTTTAAACCATGTTTGGACCTGGATCACAGAATCCTGGAATGGTTTGGGTAGAAAGGATCTTAAATCCCATCCCATCCCAGGGACACCTCCCACTGCCCCAGGCTGCTCCCAGCCCCAATGTCCAGCCTGGCCTTGGGCACTGCCAGGGATCCAGGGGCAGCCACAGCTGCTCTGGCAATTCCAGCCCAGCCCTGAGCCACCCTCCCAGACAGCAATTCCCAATTCCCAATCTCCCACCCATCCCTGCCCTCTGGCACTGGGATCCATTCCCTGTGTCCTGTCCCTCCATGCCTTGTCCCCAGTCCTTCTCCAGCTCTCCTGGAGCTCCTTCAGGCCCTGCAAGGAGCTCTGAGCTCTCCCTGGATCCTTCTCCTCTCCAGGTGAACATTCCCAGCTCTCCCAGCCTGGCTCCAGCCCTGGGAGCATCTCCATGGATTCCTCTGGACCCTCTCCAGCAGCTCCACATCCTCCTGATGGTGGATACCAGAGGTGGATGGAGCTCTCCAGGTGGGATCTCACCTGAGTGGAGCAAGGCTGAGATCACTTCCCAAAGCTCCTTAGGGACCTGGGCTGCTCCAGTGGCAGCAAAACTCCCTCATGGACTGCAAAATTCCCCTGGCTGCTGCTGGAACCAGGAATTCTGGAACTGGTTTGTGCAGAGCCACCGTGGAGGTTGCTCCCCTAAGTATGAACTGGAAAAAAAAAAAACCACTCCCCAAAAAAAACCCATTCCAAAAAAAAATACAACAATAACAAAATACAACCAAAAAAATCCCTCACACACAAAACCCAAAACCAAAACAACCCCAAACAAACTCAACTGGCCAGCCCAGCATCCTGGGGAAAATCCCAGATTTTCCTCAGCAAACCCAGATAAACAAAACTCCAAAGGATTCACGGCCAGGCTGGGAAGTTTCCTCTGGGCCCAGGAATATTTTTAATTCATCGAGAGAGTTTTCCTTTGCTCCTGATGAAGAACCTCTGAAGGCAGAGCTGGGAAGGGTCAAGAGGCAATTAAGAAGGGAAGATTTCCCTTTTCACTGCTGGGAGAAACAGTTAATTAATGGAACAAGTGGGAAAGAGAGAGAGAGAGGCAAGGGCTGAATGGCAATTTGGGAAAATTTAAGGAGCTTTCTATCAAATGAATTGATTACCAGGCTAATCATAATCAGGACTCTTGGATTAGCAGTTAATTTGGGGGAATCAATTAATAGTGGTGTTTTTCCCCTTACGGTTTCCAGGGAATTGGGTGCAGCAGGTTTTTGGAGATAACAGATGCTGGATCAGGGGCTGTGGAATCATTCCCTGTCAATTCAGCAGCTCTGCTTCCAGGATTTTTATTTTTAGGGATTTTTTTTTTTTTTCCTGTGTGTGATTGGGTGTTGGCTGAGTTATTTTAATTCCTTTCTTGTTGCCTGGGCACTTCCTCCACTTTTTTTACCTTAAAGAACAAATTATCCTCCCAAGAACTTTTTGGTGCTCCCTGCGCTGTCGGAGGGTTCATGGAATATTCTCCCCTCTGGGGCCTGAGCAGGAATTTTCCTGCCAAAATAACAACCCAGAACTTAAAGAAAACTTTGTGGGAATTTGCTCTCCTGGAGTTTTAAGCCTGGAATTCTACAGCAGGGGAAGGTTGGGAATCTGGGATTCTGCTCCTTTCCTTCTCACTGGGTTTGGGTTTTGTGGGAACATCAAAACAGGATTGCATCCAGAGCAGTTCAGAACAACAAATTGCTGCCTATTAATTATCAGATGAGTAATTAAATCAATCCTAAACTGTGTTTTGGCAATAATTCCGTGCCGGTGGGACAAACTGAGGAATTTGTTTGGCACGAATCAGGCTGGAATTATGTCAGGCCAGGACAATTCTTGAGGCCACGGATTGATCCATCAATTCAGTTCCTGGGGTGATTCCTGCAGTCTTAAAGCCCAGATTTTGGGCTCCAGCTCATGGAAAAGCTCCTAGGATGTTTATCCATGAACTGTGAGTTTGGATCACTCCTGACCCTGTGTGTCCTCTGATTCCTGCTGCTAAAAACATGGATTTAGCAAAAAGCTTGGCATTAGAACTGCAGGAAGATGGATGAATGCAGCAGTCCTGTGCTCCATGGAGCCAGAGATGGATTTAGTGGGAAAACAGCCAAATTTCCACCTTTTATTGTTGTGCCTGTGGTCAGCAACCACCCAAAAAAGCAGAAATCTCATCCCTGGGATTTCCATCCCTGTTCCCAAATGCTGATGGGAGCAAACCCATCCCACCCTTCTCTTTTGGGGTCAGCTCCTCAAGGTTGGGTTTTCTCTAGGAAATCACCAAGAAATAGTTAAAATGCTGCTAATTGGAGCCCCAAGGGATTCCCATTCCTGGCTGTCCTGTGGAATATTCCACTGGATATCCACGCTTGATGGATCAGACTTTTGGAAGACCATCCTGACTCCAGCAATTGGGATTTTCAGAATTAAAACCATTTTCCTTCCAGAGTTTCCACGGAGCTGAGTCTCTGGAGTTCTGATCCTGCAGGAATTGAGGTTTGGGATGTCACAGAGAGGCACCAAATGAATTTTTTTTTCCCGATCAAAGTGATGAAACTCCTTTCCCTTCCCTCCTATTATCCATCATTTATTCGGGGATCTGATCTTTAAGTCTGTTTTTCCTTGGTAGAATTCCAAATTGCGGCAAAATGAGCTAAACCCAAAGCTTTTAGAAACATTTCTGAACCCAAAATGGCATCACTTAGTCAAAAACCAGGAGGGCGTCAGACAGTGATGGATCCAAGTGAAATCCCACATGGAATCTTCTGCTTAATGAATCCCCAATGAGCCCTTCCTTAAAATATGATGAGAAAAAGGCAGGAACAAGATGTTTTAGGGAGTTCCAGACTAAACCAAGACTAAAAATGGCTTTTTTTCGGGGGTAAATTCTGTCTCACAACTCTCATTTTATACTTCCCTGCTTTTTCCACCCATGGCACAGCAGGAATTTTACTCCTCAAGCTGTTCCATCTCCGATTCCTCTTTTTTTTTTTCTCCTGGTGCTAAACACATCCCTATTATCCTCCATTTTATGGGATCCCATCACAAAATATTTGGGAAAGCTGATGGTTTACCCATAGAAATATTTAGACCAAATGTCTCTGTGTCGTTTCCCATCTGCCAATTCCCATTCCCAAATTTTTCACCTCGGGAGTGCCCTAACGACCCTTTTAAAAATGCTCATTAAAATTGCTTTTGCTGCCCAATTTTTTAAACAATGGAAATGTGTGAATTATGGACAGGTTTTGTTCTCCCCACAGCAGGGTGTGGGACCTGTAATAAAAGCAGCACACGGAATAAAAAGGAACAGCAGGAAAACTGTGGAGGATGCTGGAAATTAGGGAATGGAAGGTGTTGGATGTGCAGGAGTTCCAACATTTATAAATCTGCCTCAAAAAATGGGATTTATTGGTGAATTTTTGGGGGATAAATCCTAAATGGGACACATTTGGGTCTGGCAGTTGTTGTGGGGAAGTGCATGTGGAATGAAGAGGGGAAATGATTTGGAATCAAGGTTATGAGAATATTCCCACTTGGAAGCACAGAGAGACTTAGGCTGCCCCTGGATCCCTGGAATTGTCCAAGGCCAGGCTGGATGGGGCTTGGAGCAGCCTGGGACAGTGGGAGCTGTCCCTGCCCAGATGATTCCCAACATTCCATGCTTAATTCCCAATGAACTCCTCCCTGCTCCTCCCAATGGGGGCCCTGATTTGGGACAGAAATAAACCTCCCCAACATCCAACATTTATTTCCTTCGTGCCTGGAATTGCTTTTCCTTTCAAATCCCACTTCCATCGTTGGCTCAGCGAGAGTTGTGTGACCTCAGACCACAAATTGGCAACTCAAAAATAAACATTTCCCACTTCTTTCTTCAGAGCTGCTCCCTCCCTCCCTCCCCACATCATTTCAGCATCTTGCCCCGAACTGAATTAATTCCCAGCTCAAATATTCCTCAGGATTCTGCCAGCAGTGTTCAAATCCACAGATTTCAGTGTTTGCTCCTCGGAGCCGAAGGAGTTGTTAAACACAGGATGAAATATTTATGCAGCAGAGAATGTTTGATCACATTTCTTTAATTGAAATAAGCTCGGCTCAGAGTTTAATTCAAACCCTGCCTTGTTAAAACCGAGCCTAAGAACACACAGAGACCTCAGTGGTGCTTTTTGAATTTGGGTAATTATAATATTATTAATTTTTTATTTCACAGGAAGGCAAAGAAACAATTTCCATGGATTTAATTTGGGGGTTTTTTTTGTGAGGTGATTAATAAATAAAATAAATTAATTCAAATCCTTTAATAAAAGCATTAAAGTCAAGATTTTGGGAGCCACCTGTCTGTAAATAAAAGCAGGGAAAGTGCACAGTGAGGAATCTCTTCTGCCCTTCTCTGCCACACAATTGTAATTTAAAATTTTTAAATCGTTTAAAAATCATCTAAGAATCACTTTAAAGTCATCCTTAAATCATTTAAAAAATAACTTTTAAATCGATTTAAATGATTCGATGCTAATTTTAAAAGGTTGAAATATAATTCGTTTTTAAATAGTTGTAAAGTGGTTTAAAAATAGTTTAAAAATAATAAAGAAGAATTTTAAAGGATTTATAAGAATTTTAAAAGAATTTTAAAAGAATTTAAAAGAATTTTAAATAATTTAAAAGCATTTTAAAAGATTTTTAAAAGAATTTTAAAAGAATTTTAAACGAATTTTAAAAG
>VZTN01026724.1:59168-87751 GCA_013400515.1 Erpornis zantholeuca | reverse complement strand
TTAATAGTTTTAAAATTATTTTTAAATTATTTTTAAATCATTTCAAGAACCAATGACCTCACAGCAAAGGCATCTTCTTAAAAGAGATGCCTAAGGTGGGATTCCCATCTCAAAAATTGGAATGCTGATATCCTCATCTAATTATTGAGCATTTCCTTCACNTTTCCTTCTTTCTTCTTCTCCTCTCTCCTCATTCTCTTCCTCTCTCCTCTGACACCAGTTCCTGTGGTGTGTTGGTTGGTGGAAAAAAGTTAGTATTGAAAAGACATATCAATAAAATAAAAGTTTACTGGTGTTGGAAAGAAAATAAGATATGTATTGTTTCTTAAATAATTGTTAGTAAGATATAAAAGGCAGCTGCCTTTTAGCTGCCATTGCCTTTCTGCCCTGGTGTCCTTGGAGGATGCTGCCACTGCCTCTGAAGCTTTAATAAATAAAATAAACAACTCTGAAACAACAAAAAAAGATCTCTTGCTGCATTCTTTCCAACGTGATGAACAAAAAACAAACCTCCAGAACAAAAAACAAGGCTTGGGATCCCCAGTTCCAACCCCAGCAAGGCCCCAGGCCTCCAACACCAATCCCTGAAGCATCCATGAACCAAATCCCATGGAAAGGATCCCATCCCAAGGATGGTTTAACCAGAAAATGAGGGAGCAGGGGCTCAGCTGACCCTGCCAGAGAGATCCCAATATTTTTTCCTCTTCATCCTGAGCCTGAGGAGCCCTGGCAGTGGCAGGGGAGTGGTGCCACTGTGCCCTCTCCAGAGGTGATTGCTCTGCCCATCAAGGAATCGACTTTTATTGAGGGGGGCAACAACTCAGGGAAGGAAAATTGGGCAATTCCCAGCTCTGTATGCTCCCAGACAAATCCCTTCCCACCTTTGGAGGCGTTCCACTCGATTTTCCCACTGGGAATGAAAGGGAGGGATGTCTAAATTATTTTTGACTAAATAAGGGCACTGGCCAGGCAAAAATAATCCAACATCAAAAGGAAGAAAACAAAGGAAAAAAAAAAATCCCTCTATATTTAAAAAAAAAAACAGAGAGAGAATTTTCCTTTTGATCTTTATTTTTTTTTTTAATTCAAATCACCCACACGAGAGGAGAAATATTTTCTTAGAAATGATTTTTTTTATTTTTATTCACATCCTTGCGAGCATTTTTAAGGAAATATCTGAGATTAAACATGTCCCATCCAGTTGCCAACCCTGGGAATCAATTTCCAGCTCAGAGAAGGGAAATCTTTGGTGGTGTTTATGAGCATTAATTAAATGATTTGGATTCGTTTTTCCAAGTGGGATGTGCTGCCTCCCAAAGACACAGGGAATGAGTGTGGGAATCGTAAATATTTAGGAGTTTCCCAAGGAGTTGTGGTCACTAATCAGAAGGAAAATGTAAAAATTGCACTTCCCAGGAGCCTCACTGAGCAGGTTTTTGTTCCTTTTAAGATTTTCCAGTATCTTTCAGGAAATAGGGAACCTCGATATCGATGGGAATGAAATTTATCCATGAGAACAGCTCCTCTTCAAAGGTTTTCCTGGGAGTTCAGCTGGGAGCTGTTGGTCCTGTTGCTCCATCCATTGGCTCCTGTGCCAACATGCAGCTGCAGTGAGGAGTTCTGGAATTATCCAGGCTGGAAAATCCTCCAAAATTGAGCCCAACCATTCCCCAGCACTGCCAAAGCCACCACTGCCCCATGGCCCCAAGTGCCACATCCACGGGGATTTTAAATCCCTCCAGGGATGGGCACTCCACCCCTGCCCTGGGCAGCTGTGCCAGGGCTGGGAAAACATTCCCATGATAAAAAATTCCAAATATCTGCACTCCCTGTGGCCAATTTCCTCAGGAATCTCTCACCCGAGGGACAAAGTGCAGGCAAACTCCAGCTCATTGCTCCCTGATTTTTCTTTCATGGAATTAATTTGCCTTGGATTTGTTGCAGCTTCATGGCAAAAATCCTCCTGTTTTCTCATGTTCTGTGTGACCATTGCAGTAAATCCCTTGGAAAAGTGGGAGAAGAGGTGGGAACAAGGATCTCAGATCCACAATTTCCTCCCAGGCACCCTGCATCAGATCCTCCAAGTTCCTCTGAGAAACACAT
Organism: Erpornis zantholeuca; assembly: GCA_013400515.1. Lineage (NCBI taxonomy): Eukaryota > Metazoa > Chordata > Aves > Passeriformes > Timaliidae > Erpornis > Erpornis zantholeuca. The sequence continues at coordinate 85,648 of VZTN01026724.1, read as the reverse complement.
CCCAGGCTTCTTTCATTCTATTGGAAAGCAGGAAAAAATATTAAAAAAAAAAAAAAAGAGGAATTTTGGGCTTTGCTTGGATGTGGAATCATGGAGTGGTTTTAGTTGGAATGGACCTTAAGGATTATCCAATTCCACTCCCTGGCCTGGCCAGGGACACCTCCCACTACCCCAGCTTGCTCCAAGCCCTGTCCATAAACAGGAATTTACAAATATAACCTCTCAAAAATTTCCATGCAGCATTTCACGCCTAAAAAAAAAAAAACCTTTTAGGAACCTCTCTCTTCAACTGGGAAATAAAAGAATTCCGAGCTCCTTTTCCAGGCTTAAAAACAACCCCAAGATCAGAGATGGGAGATAGGAGCAGAGCACATTAGTGTGGATTTGGAATCCTTATCTCCCTGCCTCTGAAATCTTTAGGCTTTGTTTGCTCCTCCCTTTGCTGTAGGATATTGGATCACCCATTCCACTTCCACATTCCCTCGGCGAAATTCCTGGAGCACGGGAAGCTTTAATCTCCTGGAAAAATAACATTGTATCGATAACTAAGCTGCTTTCCGTGAGTTCCATTCAATCAAGGCTTTTGCTGATAACGTTAATGATTGTGCAGAGCCTGGATTAGGTGGGAATTAGAGCAAATCCTGCTATTCCTATTGTCAGATGGGAAAATCGCCTTGCCTTCCTCGAGGGCTCCTTAAAAACCGAAGGAAAACCATCCCAGGATGTGTAAAGTCCACCTCTGGAAAGAAATGGAACTTCTTTGCCCTCCAGCAGGAGCATGAGGGGAGGCAGGGAAGGATTCTCCCCTCTCCCCTGGCTGGAACAAGGAGAGGCACAGCATTCCAAGGATTTTAGTGGATCCTGCAATTTGTCCTGGGAACTGTGTTCACCTCCCAAAGGCTTCAGTCCTTTCCCCTCCCAGGCATCAGACAGATCCTTTCCAACCCAACCCATCCCATGATTCCACGATTTTTCACCATCAGTGTGGGAAAAAAAAAAACTCCATGGAGATCCCAGCCCTGGCTTTGCTCATTCTGTGGAAAAGCTCTCCCTCCACAAAAAGCCAAACCTCTGGAGCACCCACAGCTTATCCAATATAAAAAGAGCGCAGGAAAATTTTTTATTGTAAAAGGTGGGAGATCTCAAGCTGCCTGAGATGTCAAGAAGCACCTGGAGCAGCTCTTTTCCATCATTTATTGGGATATTTCCCATTTATTCAGTCATTTTTTGGGATATTTCCCATTTATTCGGTCATTTTTTGGGATATTTCCATTATTCAGGAAAATATCTCCTGGAGGGTTTAGCTCTTCCTCCTGCAGCTCCACTGGGATATTGGCATTGGAAAAGGGCAAAAAATAACCAATGCTGAGCTCTCCGTGGGTCACCAGGGCAGCTGGGGCAGAGAAAATTAACTAATTAATTAAATTAATTAAGAAATTATAATATTAGTATTAATTAATAAATTAATTAATAAGAGTTAACTCTTTTTTTGGGAATTTTAGGGCCTCTCCTGGTGATGTCCCAGGCTGATCCCTGGAATGGGATGAGTATTTAATAATTTGCACAGGCTGGAGTTTAAGCCTAATGCTGTCTCACTCTTTNTGCCTCTGAAATCTTTAGGCTTTGTTTGCTCCTCCCTTTGCTGTAGGATATTGGATCACCCATTCCACTTCCACATTCCCTCGGCGAAATTCCTGGAGCACGGGAAGCTTTAATCTCCTGGAAAAATAACATTGTATCGATAACTAAGCTGCTTTCCGTGAGTTCCATTCAATCAAGGCTTTTGCTGATAACGTTAATGATTGTGCAGAGCCTGGATTAGGTGGGAATTAGAGCAAATCCTGCTATTCCTATTGTCAGATGGGAAAATCGCCTTGCCTTCCTCGAGGGCTCCTTAAAAACCGAAGGAAAACCATCCCAGGATGTGTAAAGTCCACCTCTGGAAAGAAATGGAACTTCTTTGCCCTCCAGCAGGAGCATGAGGGGAGGCAGGGAAGGATTCTCCCCTCTCCCCTGGCTGGAACAAGGAGAGGCACAGCATTCCAAGGATTTTAGTGGATCCTGCAATTTGTCCTGGGAACTGTGTTCACCTCCCAAAGGCTTCAGTCCTTTCCCCTCCCAGGCATCAGACAGATCCTTTCCAACCCAACCCATCCCATGATTCCACGATTTTTCACCATCAGTGTGGGAAAAAAAAAAACTCCATGGAGATCCCAGCCCTGGCTTTGCTCATTCTGTGGAAAAGCTCTCCCTCCACAAAAAGCCAAACCTCTGGAGCACCCACAGCTTATCCAATATAAAAAGAGCGCAGGAAAATTTTTTATTGTAAAAGGTGGGAGATCTCAAGCTGCCTGAGATGTCAAGAAGCACCTGGAGCAGCTCTTTTCCATCATTTATTGGGATATTTCCCATTTATTCAGTCATTTTTTGGGATATTTCCCATTTATTCGGTCATTTTTTGGGATATTTCCATTATTCAGGAAAATATCTCCTGGAGGGTTTAGCTCTTCCTCCTGCAGCTCCACTGGGATATTGGCATTGGAAAAGGGCAAAAAATAACCAATGCTGAGCTCTCCGTGGGTCACCAGGGCAGCTGGGGCAGAGAAAATTAACTAATTAATTAAATTAATTAAGAAATTATAATATTAGTATTAATTAATAAATTAATTAATAAGAGTTAACTCTTTTTTTGGGAATTTTAGGGCCTCTCCTGGTGATGTCCCAGGCTGATCCCTGGAATGGGATGAGTATTTAATAATTTGCACAGGCTGGAGTTTAAGCCTAATGCTGTCTCACTCTTTTCCTAATATCCAACCTAAAACTCCCTCAGGTTTTCCTGATTTCCCTTTTTTTCCCCTCACTCCCCATTTTTGGAAATCCACCTTTAAAACTTTTAACTTTCTATCCTGAACATCCTCTCGAACTTCTTCGAGAAAGAGATTCCAAAAGGAGATTTTTTTTAATCTTTTTTTTTTTTTTTCCTCCTCATTGTGGAAAAAGTCCTGCTCAGAAATTCAAATGAAGGAACATTTATTCATCCCCGGTGCTCAGGCATGGAAATCTCTGCACTTTGGAGAACAAACACAAAGATCCCTTTCATTTTAATCCCTCTCCTGCAAATTAACAGAGCCCTATCGTTTTCCAAACTCCAGGGATTAAACCCAACAGGCAAACGCGGCTTGGGAATGGTTTTGTGGCCCAAAAACGGCGATTACGGAGTGGAGATGAAAGAGGAAATTCCAAACAGAAATTTCTGTTCCTTCCCGGGACTAAAGGAGATAAGCCCTAACTACGTGTGCATGCAAAAAATGTAATTTGATTTATTTTTCCAACAGGAAAAGCTCCTGTTGGGATATTGCTCTAGGTCTGGGAGCGGGACTGGAGGATAAATAAAGCCCCGGGGGTTCACTTGCTGATGAGGGCTGTAATTATTGATTAATTATTGATTAATTATTGATTCATCTCGATTTTGGGAGGTTTGGGGACACAACGCTTCTCTCCCGGCACGGAATTCCAACCTCCCCTCTCCAGAGGTTTTCATCCTTGCCGGGGGATAAATGTCATCTCCGGCAGGGGGGGGAGATGGAATTAAAGTCTCCACGTTTTGGGAGAGAATCTTAATGAGGATTAAACCAGAGAGTTAAAATAAGAATGGGGAAAAAAAAAATTGAAAAAATTTAAGTAGATTTTCCAGCCTGAACGGAGAGAGAGGCACTTGTGGTTTTTAGAGGAAAACGGGTTTCCTGTTAAAATTATTATTCTTTTAAATATATATATTTTAATATTATTTCAGATACTCCAAGCTCGCTTTCCTGTGTTGTTTCCCCTGAGACAAAGATCCGCGGGATGTTAACAATCCCCTGGGACGAGCTCTGCTCTTCCTTCGGGCACAGACCCACGGATGTATTTTTCCAGGTTTTTTTGGACATTCTAGGACAGGATCAGCTCCTGCAGAGCACCTGGAGCGGAGAGGAATTTGCTTTTCAATCCCACGTGGAGCAAAGGCCTGGAGGAAATCCTTGGGGGTGCATCCACACCCCGAATTCCATGAGGATCGGGCAGGGTTTTGTTGGAATCACCGGAGCCAGCCCAAGGCAGGGCTGGAGGATGAGAGGAAAATCCAGCAAATCCTGAGGGAAATTATTCAAATCCTCCATATTTCCAAAGTGTTTTCATTGATGGAGCAACTGTTTTAGGGGAAAACTGATAATTCTTTCTGTTCTTCCTTTTGATTTCTGCTCCCGAAAGGGAAGAGGTTGACTCTTCTCCCGTTTGCACCGGGATGAACATTCCCTGTCCTGGAAAATCCTTTGGCTTCTCCTTTGGGGGTGCAGGATGTGGCCAGGGAGGATGGAATTTGTTGGTGTGGGGCTCTGGGACAGACAGGAGTACCCCAGGCCTGGCAGTGGCCAAAACAAAAGAGCAGGAGACAAATAAAGAGGAGAAGGTGAGGCAAAAGTAGGATAGTTAACAGGAGATTGGGCAAAGAGCTTGTAATCAGTAACTGCTTGAGATGCTAAAGATCTAATCCTAGAAGCTGAAGTTTGTGGTTGTTGAAGTGCAGTTTGGAACAGGATATAAGATGTGATTTGTGCAATAAAAGTTGGCTTTGCATGCACCAGGAGGAGTTCGTGTCCTCAATCACTGACATTCTTCTTCTTTCTCTTCTTCCTTTTTATTTCTGGTCCCTAAAGGGAAGAGATTGACTCTTTACAAGGATGAAAATTCCCTGTCCTGGAAAATCCTTTGGTTTCTCCCTCCCCGTGATTTCCAATCCCCTCCCAGCCTCTTTTAGGATCTTCCAGACAATTTCTGGGATACTGACATTTAAAATTAAATTTAAATTTAAATTCCTTTTTTTTTTTTTTTTTTGAGGAAGACATTCCAAGGGAATTGTGATTCCCCGAATAAAACTCATCACTTCCCCAACCCCCCCGGCTCCCCTAAAATCTCTTTTTCCTTTTTCCTTTGTCCTCCTTGCAGCCTTTCCCAGGATAATTTCTGATCATGTGGATCAAGGTTGGGAATCCAACTCACTCCTATTTTTCTTGCAGTCCTTTGCTGTGAATTAAATAATTTATTACTCCGACTTTTTTTCCCCCTCTCCTTTCCAGGCCTGTGACTGTTCCAGAGCTTTTTTTTTTTTCCCATCTCAATTAACCTTAATTTTATTCCTTTCCTTGGGCAAAAATTCCTTCTGCTCCTTAAATGTCCCTTCTGATACTCTTTGCTCTTCTAATAATTACTTAATAAACTTTTTTCCTTAATTTTTATGAGATCCCCCCCCCAAAAAAAAAAAACACCCAAAGAAGCTGCTTGACTTCATTAATTAAACCCTAAAGAAACCTCATAAAACTCTAATAATATTTTTATGTGCAGCATTTAATTCCTATCGATTTTCCAGGAGGTTGTGGCAGCAAGAAAAAGGAACTTCCATGGGATTTTTTCTTTTATTCAGGATTTTATTTTCCTGCCACGACCGTGGCCTGGGAATACAAAATATTCTGAGGGAATCGTTTTGCTGACTTGTGAGGAAAGTGGAAATGGCATGAAAAATGCAAATCAAATTAAGAGGGAGGCGAAGAGAAATAAAAAAAAAAAACAGGATGAAAAATGGTGCTGCCCAGAAATATTTGTGGGAGCCTGGATCATTATTTCCAAGCACAAGGAATTATAGGTAGGAATGAGATAAGATATTGCTTTTTTATTTGGATTTAATATAAGGCCCGAACACAGTAGGAAAAATAAAAGGATATAAATCCAAGAGGAGCCTGTTGAGGAATTAATCAAGGATTTTGTAATTTAGGGAATGATGCCATGGAGTGGTTGCAGCATCACTAAAATATTGTATTTGGAGAATATTGCCCTTTATGTGCTGGAATAATTTTAATTCCATCAGCATTAATTTCTAACCCGGAGGAGAAAATCGGGAGGGGTTGGGATATGGGATAAAAGAGGAGCACAGGGAGATTCCAGCTGTGGATTTGGGAATGGAATTATTCCAGCACATAATTCCCACGTGCTGTCCCTAAAGGTGGATCCATGAGGGCAGAGGTGATGGATACACCTTGATGGAAAGCTCTGGATGTTCACCTGGAAGAGCCAAAGGAATTCCCAACAGCTGGGAAACTGCTTGGGGTAATTTATGGAGGAATAAAGACATGGAATGCTTTCCCCTGGAATGCACATTCCAACTTCTCCCTGGAGAAAAGCTTTTAGTGGAAGGCAGTGCAAATCCATGGAGCTGCACTCTTGGAGTCCAGGGAAGCCTGGAAACTTCTCCTGCTCCTCTGGGAATTTCCTTTAGTCCCCAGAGCTCCTCACAAATAGCTCAGCCAGCGACCTAGGCTTTGGGAGAAGCTCCCTCCACTTTTGGGAGAGCCTGAATGCACCAGAGAGGTGAAGAGATTTTTGTTTAGTGAACCACAGAGAGTTTAGTTGTAGTTTTAGGATCTTGCTCTATGTATTACATAGGGACAAGATGGAGAATTTTGGGTGTCAGTCTCTTCTTCCTTCTTCTTTCTTCTTCTTTCTTCTTCTTTCTTCTTCTTTCTTCTTCTCTTCTCTTCTCTTCTCTTCTCTTCTCTTCTCTTCTCTTCTCTTCTCTTCTCTTCTCTTCCCTTCCCTTCCCTTCCCTTCCCTTCCCTTCCCTTCCCTTCCCTTCCCTTCCCTTCCTTTCCTCTCTCACACAGTTCCTGTGCTTTGCTGCTTGCTGGAAGGAGCTGAGTGTGGAAGGGACATGTCACTGACACTGACACTCGTTGGTGTTGGGAACAAAACAAAGTTCCTGGAGTTTTCTCAAAGGTCAATATCAGATATCAAAGGTTGCTGCTGGCAGCAGCCATTGCCTTTCTGCACTTGTGCTCCTGGAGGTCACAGCTGCTGTGCCTCCGAGCTTTGGGTAAGAGAAAAATAAACAACCTTGAAAAAAGCAGAAAGAAACCTCATTTCATCTTTTTGGGACATGGGACACTGAAGAAGCAAGAAAGCTGAGCCAGGAACTGTCGGGGAACAAACAAACCACGACACTGCACCAACAGCAGGGAAGTTGGATATGAAAATCTGGGAGGAGCTGCAGCTTATTCCAGGTTTTCAATCAGATTTCCAAGTGTGCCACAGGGAACATGGCTGGGATCTCCAGGCTGGGAATCCTGCTTGGAAAAGCTGCAGGATTTTTGAGGAATTTTTTTTATTTTCTTATTTCTAGGAGCTTGTTATGGTCCCATTTCACATTCCCACATTTTGAGTACTTGCTGGAACGCTTGTTAATGACATCATGGCGTCACTCAACTCCATATTGATTTCTAGATGTGTGTACATATATATTCTATATTTTCTATATATTATATATTTATACCTATAAAAATACAGGATCTGAGAGGTCTCTTCCTGCCTTTTTATGCCCCTTGATCCCTGGAAGTGTCCAAGGCTGTGTTGGATGGGGCTTGGAGCAACCTGGAATAGTGGAAAATGTCATAAATAGAAACAAAATTCCATGTTTCTTGACAATTCTATGGTTCTATACATGGATATACACTTATTTAAGCAAATCACGGAATCATGGAATGTTTTGGGTTGAAAGGATCTTAAATCCCATCCCATTCCATTCCTTTCCATGGGCAGGGACACCTCCCAGTGCCCCAGGCTGCTCCCAGCCCCAATGTCCAGCCTGGCCTTGGGCACTGCCAGGGATCCAGGGGCAGCCACAGCTGCTCTGGCAATTCCAGCCCAGCCCTGAGCCACCCTCCCAGACAGCAATTCCCAATTCCCAATCTCCCACCCATCCCTGCCCTCTGGCACTGGGATCCATTCCCTGTGTCCTGTCCCTCCATGCCTTGTCCCCAGTCCCTCTCCAGCTCTCCTGGAGCTCCTTTAGGGTCTCTGAGCTCTCCCTGGATCCTTCCCTTCCCCAGGTGAACATTCCCAGCTTTCCCAGCCTTTCCTCCCAGCACAGCAGCTCCATCCCTTGGATCACCTTGGCAACAGCTCCAAGTCCTTATCTACATTCATCTCCATCTCCATCTCCACACCTGCCCATGGATCTCGGAGCCAGCAGGAACATTGAAAAGCTCCCACTTGGCTTCACCTGCCAGAATTCCCCACGTGGCTCCTGGGGCTCCTGGGCTCCTGTCCCTGCAGCTGGGAGAACACTGCAGCCTCTTTTGTGCCTGTAGGGACCACATTCCACTCGAAATTCCCGAATCAATCCAGCGCTGGCTGGGAGAGCGCTTGCTGCACAGGCTGATGGGTGATGAGTTATCCAGGGATGTTTTTATCCTTCTGGAGAGACGAGTGGCAGGATTTGATTTGATAATTGGCTGTGAAGGACTCTCAAATCCATGAAAACGCTTTTCTGTCCTTAAAAAGGTGCTTCCGAGCCCCTTTCTGTTTGATTTTTTGACAGCTGCTGTAAGAGATCGGATAAGAAGTTCTGGGAAGTTTGATCCTGTTTTTTATCAGGGAATGCTGCCCAGGAAATGTGGTCCTTTTGTATTTATTCTGCAGGATTGATTGGAATAAAGAGCAGATTGGAGTTTGTTACTGGGTGGTTTGGGGTGGAAGGGGATTTTCCTTCCTGAGGGGGAGTTTAGGAAGCCACGAAACTCCAAAGAGAGGGAAGACGAAGATAAATAAAGATGAAATAAAGCAGAAACTTCTTCCTCTGAGTGTCCTCAACAAAATCCCAAAGGGAATCAGAGTTGGGCCATGGCAGGGCCAACAAGCACCGAGCGCAGCCTCACAGCAGCTCCTTAAATCCACCTTGGGGGCATCCAATCCCCTTGGAATGTTTACTCCAGGTGAATATCCCACAAAATCCGATTTTTTCCATGTGAATGGAGGCGCTGTCCATGTTCCACCGCCGGTTTCCATCACAAAGGCGATCCCAAATTCCAGCCCTTCCCTCGAAGGAGAGGAGAGGTTCTCGTGCCTTGTCAGGATTACAAACAAGGTCGTAGCTCCTTTCTCCACGCGAACAATCAATTCTTGCCTAATTAGCTGCGTTTTGCACCCATTGGCATCAAAGTTCGCCGGCGCTGAACCTCATCCCTGCCCTTCCCTGCTCGTTGGAGCTTCATTCCCATTCCTCCCACAACATCCTCGTTTGCTTTGTGCTTTTTAATTAAAAAGGCAAACTTTGGCTCCGTGCACGCTCTGGAAATGCAAACAGCTCTTAATTAAAGCACGAGGAAGTGCCAAAATTAAGCATAATTAGTTGGGCAGGGCAGCAGCGAACAATGGGCCGCGTTCTGTGTGGGCAAACCCCCCCGGAAATTTCAAAAACAGGAGCAAAAGGCATAAAATAACTGTGATAAATCAGTGCTGCTCACTTATTAAACCTTTATTTCCCTCAGCACCGTCATTCCCGTGGCAATCACATCCATTCCTATTAAAATCTGGGGTTTCATATTCGGTGTTTTTATTAATCACCGTGGAATTGTGGATTTGTTTATTGGACCTCGTATCTGAGATCCAACCTGGATGCTGATTGCATCACCTGTCATTCCAATATCAGCAATATCTGCAATTCCTGCTGGAAAAGACAGATCCAAGCTGCAAACTGAGATCTGGGAGCTTCCAAACCCTTTTATAGATGGATCCAAACCTTGGATTTATCCACATAATTTCAATTCCTTCATACCTGCCCCGGGTCTGGCTGAGCTGGGGTTAATTGTCCTCCCTGGAACTGATCCAGTTGGGAGCTGACTGGGAATTGGTCACATCCCACACTGCCATGAAAAACATCTTCCCTTTTTTTTGGATGGAAATCCGTTCTTCCCAAAGGAAACAGGAGCATGCAGAATTCCTGCTGGAATGAGCACCCAATTTTTTTTCCCCCACCCTGTGCAACTTCCATCCTTCCCCATTCCCTCATTAAGGGATTTCTTCCTTTCCTAAACCCCCTTGCTGAAAAATAATCAGAATTTGGGAGCGGGAATTTGCTGCTGGATCAGTTGTTCTGGGAGCAGCAGTGACGTGTTCGGAATTCCAGAGTTTATTTGCTCCTGGTTTAATTTCCTCATTTGGAAGTTAAAAACCTCGTCCCAGTGATGTTCTGATGACAAATATTTCCAACCATGAGCTGATCCAAGCCCCTAAATTTTGCCCTGAAGCTTTTTATGGGTCTGACTGAGGAAAAGGATGAAGCCCAAAGGCCAAATTCGTTTTATAATCTGTATTTTAACCCCCAATATTTTCTGCTGGCGACTGCTGCTGAATTAAAGGCTCCTCGTGCATTCCAGGATGCACTTTAATTAATAATTCCCTAATTTATAGGTGTGAATGAGGGTGCAGGATTGGGTATTGATCCTCTGAGCAGGGAGCGAGGTCGGAGAGGCCAGGCCAGTACAAGTTAATTACTTAATTGATAAAGACATAAAAAGTCAGGCCCCAGCCATGATTTAAACAAATAATTTGCAAACTTTTAGAGTGCAGGAAGGAGCATGGATTCGTATCCCATTTTTGGGGGGGTTTAATTCAGAGAGGAGAATTGGGATTGTTCAGCTGGGGGAGAGAAGCTTTGGGGTGACCTCCTTGTGACATTCCAGTGCCTGAAGGGACTCCAGGAAAGATGGAGAGAGAGGATTTCCGAGGGATGGAGGGACAGGACACAGGGAATGGCTTCAAAATAAGGGAGAGCAGGGTTAGATGGGATATTGGGAAGGAATTCCTGGCTGGGAAGGTGGGGAGGGGCTGGGATAGAATTCCCAGAGAAGCTGTGGCTGCCCCTGGATCCCTGGAAGTGTCCAAGGCCACCTTGGAGAAGCCTGGGATAGTGGGAGGTGTCCCTGCCCATGGCAGGGCTGGAATGGGGTAAACTTTAAGCTCCCTCCCAACCCAAACAGATCTGGAATTCTATAACTCTAAGCCAAGCTCATTTCTATCCAATTATTTTAAAGCAAAGAGAAAAGAATTACAATTTTTCCTGCAGGAATATTGCTGTCACCACCAGAGTGTTGGGAAAGCAGAGGAAAAACGCCCAGGGACAAACTCAACCTCCGTGTCTGGCACAAAAAAAATCACATTTAAAATATATTTTATAAACTGGTGTTTAGCTGTGACTCTTACAAGAATTTCAGCACTAGAGGAGGTCAGTGTGCAGTTCAGCAGGACACTGGAATTTTCATTATCCCAGTAAAATCCAAGGGAAAACTCCAACCTAAACATGTTTTTCTGCTTAGCCTAAGACAGCCTAAAATATAAAACCTCTCAGTAGCAGCTCTGCCTTCCCTGCTCCTCAAAGATCCTCTAAAAATGCCATGAAGGATTTCAGGATTCACATCCCTGCAGCACAGTCGTTCCAGCCATATCCCTCAGCAGGGATATTCCCAGCTTTCCTGGCTGTCATTCCCTGGATCATTGGCATTTTGTCAGAGGATTCCAAAATCCCCATGATTCCTTCACTGCCAGAATTCCCACAAAAGAAACTATGGGATCAAAGCACCCTAAAAGGTGGAAAAGACCTCCAGGATCATCAAATCCAACCTCGCACTGAAGGACTTGGAGCGAAGGACCTCAAGGGCTGAGCTGGATCCTGGTCCTGCACAATATTAGTTTGGAGGAATGTCTGGAGATACTTTCCATAAAATCTTAATATTGTGAACTTAATATCTCGTCTGAGGCGTGGGATGTGGAATATTGAACAGGGAAGGCAATATTCCCCTGGGCTGGGAATAAAGGATGGAACATTCCTGGGTTGGAGCACACCCAGGATTCGGGGGCTGCTGGAAGAGGCTTTTGGGTAAAATCTGCTGCCACGTGGAAGGAAGAATATAAAATATAGAATGAAGTTTAGAGGTTCCCAGAGAAGCTGTGGCTGCCCCTGGATCCCTGGAAGTGTCCAAGGCCAGGTTGGATGGGACTTGGAGCAGCCTGGGATCGTGGAAGGTGTCCTGGCCATGGAATGGTTTGGGATCACACTTGAGGTCCTTCCCAACCTAAACCACTATTCCATGATTTATTTTTTGTTGTTCAGTCCCTGTTTCCATAGGTGAGACTCTTGGAATGTGAATCCCTAGGATGCTGGGCTATTCCATGATGTCCCTTTATCCTTGTTTGGAGTTTCTGCAAATAATTTCGTTATAAAGCAACAAAATCCACAATCATTTCATTCTGGTACTGGTCAGAACCCTGGAGATCCAAACTTCGTCCCTCTGGATGAAGGGATCAAAGGGTGGGAGACCATCCTGGTCATTGAATTCTGGAATGCTTTGGGATGGAAGGGACCTCAAATCCCATCCCATCCCATCCCACACTGCCATGGGCAGGGACACCTCCACTNCCATCCCATCCCATCCCATCCCATCCCATCCCATCCCATCCCATCCCATCCCAGGGACACCTCCCACTGTCCCAGGCTGCTCCCAGCCCCAATGTCCAGCCTGGCCTTGGGCACTGCCAGGGATCCAGGGGCAGCCACAGCTGCTCTGGCAATTCCAGCCCAGCCCTGAGCCACCCTCCCAGACAGCAATTCCCAATTCCCAATATTCCACCTAAATCCACTCTCTTCTGTCTTAAAAACATTAATCCCTTACCTTCTCCTTTTGGGAAAAACGAGCTGGAACTGAGACCTCCCCAAGCAGGTGGGAGAGAACTCAGGATTTGTCACCTGGGCCCTGTTCCTCTTCCTCAGTTTGGAAGAGGCACCCACAGGGCAGCATCCACCACAAAATTCCCTGGAATTCCAAGCCCTGGGTCACAGCCAAATGCTGTTCTCTAGAACCTTAAAACAGCATTTTCCTAACAACTTTGACTTCCAAACAAAAGAGATTAAAAAGGAGGAAAAACAAACCCTGCACATATCCATCTCCAAATGCAGTCCAGCGAATAATTTTGTGGATTATTTCACATGGAGTAAAATGCCTGGTGTGGGAAATAAATTAAATAAAAACCCATTTCCATTTCCCAGATGAACCAGCAGAGGTTCGGATGTGTCCCTATTCCGAGAGAAAATGCCTGTGGGAAGTGAGTGTTTGGGTAAAAGCCTTTCAAGAGAAAATTCCTTCTGGGAAAGAGCTGCTGCTTCTCTGCAGGAAATTCCTTGGAGCAAAGTGGTTTTTAGGGCAATGTCTCTGCCGGTGCATGAGCACAAAGCTTTGCCATCCGTGATTCCTGTTGGGCTTCCTGGGGATTTGGAGGGGGAATTTTCAGGGTGATCCAAGGGAGAACTGTGGGGACATCAGGACTGCATTTCCAGGCTGCTGGAAGGAGGACACTGGGAAAATAAAAAATGGGATAAATATTACTAGAGGGATCCCCTGGGAGGCTCTGCTGACAGCTGTGCCACTGGAAAAAATTGCTTCACTGGAATGTGGTAGGGGATACCGGAAGAAATTCCCAGGTAATTGGTTAATTAATTGGTTAATTACATAGTAATTAATAATTGGTAATTGGAATAATTCCACAGTGCCACGGAATGGCCACGCAAAGGCAAAACAGCCCTGGAGAGATCCCACCTGGAATGTCGTGTGTGGGTGTGGGGTCCCAAACCAAAGGAGGACTTGGAACTGTTGGAGCAAGTCCAGAGGAGCCCAGGGAGTTGATAAAGGGACTGGAGCACTTTCCCTGTGGGGAAAGGCTGGGAGAGCTGGGAAGGGTCAGCCTGGAGAGGAGAAGGTTGTGTGGAGACCTCGCAGCACATTCCAGGATCCAAAGGGGCTCCAGGGAGCTGGAGAGGAACTGTCCCATTGGGAATTGAAGTGACAGGAAAAGGGAAATGGGTTCAAACTGACAGAGGGGAAATTTATTTTGGAGATTGGGAATTGGGAATTGCTGGCTGGGAGGGTGGCTCAGGGCTGGGCTGGAATTGCCAGAGCAGCTGTGGCTGCCCCTGGATCCCTGGCAGTGCCCAAGGCCAGGCTGGACATTGGGGCTGGGAGCAGCCTGGGACAGTGGGAGATGTCCCTGCCATGGCAGGGCTGGGAATGGGATGGGATTTAAATTCCCTTCCCACCCAAAGCTGTCTGGGGTTCAAACCGAACTCATTTTGCTTCAGAAAACTCACCAAACAGCCAAACTCTCATTTATTTGTCACCACCCCCAAGCCAAAGCCTTGCCAGGGTCATTGCTAATCAATACAATTGATTTCACATCAATTCCCACCAATCCCACAAAAAAGGAACGGATCTTTGGGAAATTATCAAATAAAACCAGCCTCAACCTGTTCCTCTCCTTCCTTTTCCATGCCCATATTCCCTCTTCCCTTCCAGATCTTCTGCCTTTCTGGACATCTGCTGAAGGAAGGAAAAAAAAACCCAACAACCCTGTCAGGTTATTAATTCCCCAGCATCCTTCTCCTAAAAAAGCAGGAGCAAACTCGAGCTGAAACACATCCAGGATGCTTTGGCACCGCTCCCGAGCCCTCGTTCCACTCGGAGCTGACGATGGGATGCCACTGGGATGGAATGACAGATCAGTGCCAGCAGGGCTCTTACCACCTCACCCTCCGACTCTCCACAGCTCATCCCCAGCGATTTGTGCAGCCTCTGGATCTCCTCTCCTGTCCTCCTGCTGGAAAATCTCCTGAGTCTGCCTCTTTCTTCCTTTATTCCAAGCAGTCCTGAACCCTGTGGATCAGGGATAAGTGGTGAGGGCTCGCATTCCAGCAAGCCAGGGAAAAAATGGATTTATTTGAAGGATGGCTGGTAATAATTATGATTTATTAATTTCAGCTCGGAGAAGAAGAGGCTCAGGAGAACTGAGAGCCCCTCCCTGGGCCTAAAGGGGTACAAGGAAGTTGCAAAGGGATTTTGGGGAAGGACATGGAGTGCCAGGACAATGGGGAGTGGGTTCAAAATGAAAGAGGGGAAATTTATGTTGGATGTTGGGAAGGAATTCCTGGCTGGGAGGGTGGGGAGGAGCTGGAGTAGAATTGCCAGAGCAGCTGTGGCTGCCCCTGGATCCCTGGCAGTGCCCAAGGCCAGGCTGGACACTGGGGCTGGGAGCAGCCTGGGGCAGTGGGAGGTGTCCCTGCCCATGGAATGGGATGGGATGGGATGACTTTTAAGCTTCCTTCCAACCCAAACCATCCCAGAATTCTGCGATTTTACAATTCCGTGACTTTCTCCTGATGCAAGAGCAGCATGAAAATGATGTAAACCCCAAGGAAATATTTCCTCCTAACCCCAAACCTGGACATCAGCGATTTTCAAAGTCATTTCCATAAAAAACACCACAAGTCAGGAACTGCATCAAGGAAAAGCAGCGGCAGAGGAGCCTGAGGCCCAGAAATTCCTGGTATTCCTGTGAGATAAGGAGGTGTGATCCAATGGGAAGATGCAGGAGGGGAGGATGCACCTCGCTCCCTCCTCACTCTCTGAAGTCATGGATAACCTCAGGAGGATCAGCCTGGGCCCCTGTGGAAGTGCAGAAAGGCCCAGCTTAAAACACAGCAAGCACACAAAATCCTGCTAGGATTCGCAGCGGAAGGACATTCCCACCTTTCCCTCTCCTCTAAATGAGCTCCAAGCATGGACTTAGTGCCAAATCTGCTGCATTTCGCTCTTCATTATCCCAGAATAAAAATATGCAAGCCCTGAGCCAGAAGGAATAAATTCATCCCTCAGATTTATCAATTATTTCTCCGGTCCCCATCTCCGAGCAGTCATCGTCAGGGGCTGCCACCATCCATAAAACCGAGCTGGAATTTTCAATATCCAATGTATTCCCTCTTCCATTGCAAATGTGGAGATTGGGATTCACACCTTATCCCTGGCAGGATTCCTGTGAATCCTGGAATCCTGCATTTGTCACCTCTCAGCCAGTGACGCCATGCTGCTCACACGGAGGATTTTGGTCCCGAGCCTGGGACCTTCCCTTTTCTGGAGCCACTATTTTGGGAAGGTAAATATTTAGGATTCATTCCATGCAGGAGAGGCTCTATTTATATCCCTGGACAAGGAGGAGGTCGCTGCTCCTGCAGAATTGCCAAGCAAGCTCTGGGCTGAGCAGGAGCTCTGCAGGAATTTTCTTAAAGTGCTTGAGGCCCATTTGCAGTTGGGTTCCTGAGGGGAAAAAAAAATCTGGATTTCAATCCTGGAGCAGCTTTTTCAAGTGGAATTGAGGTTTTGGAGTAAATTAATTTGGCTCTGGAACCAACACAGCTCCCAAACCAGCCATCTTCATGGATGTGAGAAGAATCATGGAATGGTTTGGGTTGGAAGGGCCTTAAATCCCATCCAGTTCCATCCAGGGACACCTTCCACTATCCCAGGCTGCTCCAAGCCCCATCCAACCTGACTTTGGATGATTCCAGGGATGGGGCAGACACAACTTCTCAGCTCTGTTGGATGTTCTTTGTGACTTCCACACCAAATGAGAATCCAAATATTTCTGTCAAGGCCCTCAGGGCACATTCCCAACGGGAGTGTCCTGGCCCAACCCTCTGCATGTCCAGTTGCAATAAGGAGCTCTTCCAGACCATCATGCCTGATCTCTTCTTCCATCGTGGACGTTATCAGACCTTTGGATGCCTCTTCCCTGGGGAATGACATTAAAAACATTCAAGGATGTGACCCTGTGGCAGCTCACGACAAGAAAAATGGGTTTGGAGCATTTGTAGGGAAGGGAATGGAGTTGGGAAGGGTCTGGAGCACCAGGAGCAGCTGAGGGAGGTGGGAAAGGGGCTCAGCCTGGAGAAAAGGAGGCTCAGGGGGGCACCAATTTATTAATTAACCTGGTTGAGGAGTTCCCTTTGATGGAATTTCAGCTCTTTTTAAAGGAAGGCACAGGAAGTGGGGGGAAACAAGAGAATTTAAGGAATTCATTTGGGAGGTTCACATGGAAGTGGGGGAAATGGGGGTTTGTTTTCAATTCTGTTCCATTTCTCTTTGGCAGCTGCTTCCAAGCCAGGGAAGGCAATTCTGGAAGCACTTTTGAATTTGACAATGAAATCCCTAAAGAAAAAAATGTAAAAATCAAAACAACTAAAATGTCCACGCTTATGAAAGTCTCATAATTTTCTGTTTTATTCTTTGGTTTTCAAAATGTTCTTGCCAAACAAAATGCTTTTATCAATAAAGTTTCATTTTTCATTGAAGAGCTGGAAAATTTCAGTCCAAGTGAGATTTTCAAGTCTGTTTCAACGAGTTATTTGTAACTTAAGAAAAAAAAAATCGCTGAGGTGAAAATTAATTTTAGACGTGAATAAAATTTTGAGAGTCTGCTCCAGAATAAAATAAAGGAAAAACCATCAGAGGGTTGTTCAATAATGACCATTAGATAGGATAAAATAATGTAGGTGAAAATAAAAGTTTAATTTGGTGGGGTTTTACAATCTTTTGTACATTTCTAAGGAACAGAGACTTTCTGATTTCCAAATCTTTCACAGTTTCCTCTCATTTTTGTTCCCTGGGAGCAGAGTCCGATCCCACCTGGTTGTGCCATCCTGGCAGGGAATGTGGAGAGGGAGAAGGTCCCCCCTGAGCTTCCTTTCCTCTTCCTTCCTTCCTTCCTTCCTTCCTTCCTTCCTTCCTTCCTTCCTTCCTCCCTTCCTTCCTCCCTTCCTTCCTTCCTCCCTTCCTTCCTCCCTTCCTTCCCTCCCTCCTTCTCTCCCTCAAACCCCACGGCAGAATCAGAGCAGTGTTTGTGTTCATGAAGCACCAAATGTTCCTGGTTCTCCATGAAATAATTTATTTATTCCACCTGGCCCTTCCCCTGGAAAAGCCGCCATTACCTCCCAGATTGTAACAAGGATTTATTCCCAAACCCTTTGTTTATTCCCACCCCCACTGTGACCTCTCCCAGCTCCAGTGTGTCAGGCAGGAACACAAAAAACACTTCCAGGGCTCTGAAACAAAACTGCCTTTTTTTTTCTTTTTCCTGGCCAAATTATTTCCCGGAATGTTTCGATGGGATTTGCATTCCGACCGCGTTCCCGCTGCCTCCTGAAAGCCCTTCCCTGCCATCTGTGCTTCTCCCTCCGTGCTCCGTGTGGGCTGCTCCATCTTGTCATTTAGCAACTGTTGTTGTGCCTTTGGTGCCAGCTTTTGTTACCTTGGCGGGGCGGGAGTTGGGAATAAATTATGGAAGCTCAAGTTTCGCAAGCTCTTCTCCAGGAATACCTGCTCCAGAGTGCTCCGGGACAAACAGTTCTGGGAAGGCAGCGGGAATGAGTTTCCGCACAATCTGGGCAGGCTCGGATTTTAAAAGGATTTGTGCTGCCAAGATCAGGTTCCACCAGAAGCTTCGGGGTCGTTCAGCAGGGGAAGAGAAAAGGCTGGGAATTATTCCCAGGGAAAATGAGTTTTTTCCTTGTCTTTGCACCAATGCGAGGAGCAGCCAGTGGCACTTCCATGTGGACATGGATGCACCAGTCGGGGTTAATGACCCCACCCCAGCTCAGACTGTGACAGCTCCAATAATTGGGGAGGTTTTACAGCCCTGTCCATTCTGCAGATTCCCAAGCTGTTATCCCAGAATTACTGAGGCTGGAAAAGAGCTCCAAGGCCATCAAGTCCCAGCTGTGCCTGATCCCCACCCTGCTGCCAGCCCAGAGCCCTGAGTGCCATGTCCTGGCTTTCCTTGGACACCTCCAGGGATGGGCACTCCAACACCTCCCTGGGCAGCACATTGCAATTGTTACCATGCCCTGTGATTATAGAGGAGGATTTTCCCCTTTTGTGCCGTGATCCAAGGTGGGAGATGCACTTTCTGCACAATTATCCTCTCACCCCAGAGCCACCATCTATCATCCATGAGGAGTTCTGGAATATTTCCATCCAGCTCGCTCTTCCTGCACCACACAACCCAGGTGTTTTTCCAGCTGCCCAGCAATCCTCAGCTGCCAAACGCCTGGAAAAATGACAAGGGAGGACATAATGACACTTGATGGAGTCGCTGCAGATCCAAAACTAAATCCATCTGCCTGCTGCATCCCTGGAACCACAGGCTTCCCGCTTCCCGTTCAGTGCACACATCCATCCATCTTTCCAGGATCGTCACCAGCTCCAGCATTCCCCATCTGGCAGCCCAGCCTGACCCATGGTCCCAACACAACACCAAGTCCATGAAGCACGATGGACCTCCAGCTCCCAGCTGCTGGATCCTGCCAGGAATGTGGAGAGTCCATGGAGCAGGAACACACAGGATGGATCCCGAGGCTGAGTGGGGCCGTGGGAAGTGAAAGGTCTCCTCTAGTGTTTGTTCTTTATGTTCCCATCCTGCTCTCACCCATGGGGTATCCATGTTCCAGACTGGATGCTTCATCCCAGGATTCCCTCTGTGTCACGCTTGGGATATAAATCCTTCACTGCTGGAGGTGCTGGAGGGCCTGGAGCATCTCAGTGCCCAGGGAAGGCTGAGGGAGCTGGGGCTGCTCAGCCTCGAGAGGAGCCCTGGCTGAGAGGGGCCCTCAGCCCTGGGTGTCCCTGGCTGTCCCTGGCGGTCCCTGGCTGCAGGGAGGGCTCTGAGCAGGGCCCAGGCTCTGCTCCAGGGGCCCAGCAATGGCCCCAGAGCAACAGGCAGGGACTGATCCCAGCCATTCATGACACCAGCAATCCCTGATCCCAGCAATTCCTGACCCCAGCTATTCCTGACCCCAGCAATTCCCAATCCCAGCAATTCCTGAGCCCAGCAATTCCTGAGCCCAGCAATTCCCCAGCACANCCCAGCAATTCCTGACCCCAGCAATTCCCCAGCACAGGAGGCAGAACTTCTGCCCTGGGCAGTGCCCGAGCTGGAGCAGAGCCCAGAGAGGGCTGGAGTCTCCTCCCTGGGATATTGCAGAGCCCTCTGGACACTCTGCTGTGCCCTGTGCTCTGGGATGGCCCTGCTGGAGCAGGGAGTGGCACCAGTGACCCCTGGGGTCCCTTCCAGCCTGACCCATCCTGGGATTCTGTGTGAGTCCATAAATTATTACATACCCTTCCCCTTTTCCATACCTTTTTTATCCCTGCATGCCAATCCCAGTGGCTCCTGGATCAGCCCCACTGCTGCAGTCCCTGATCCTTCAGAGGTGATAGCTTCCTTCTGGGACAGCTTCCCTGGCCACAGGCCCCTGACCACTGACAGGGCTCGGCCTTCCACTCACTCTCGCTGTGGCCAGCACATGGTTTTCAATCCCTTTAAACAGGATCCAATCCCATCCCAGCATCCATGATTCCCCCCCAGGCACAGCCATCTCCCAGCAGGATCTCACCTCGTTCCTGGCTGAGCTGTGGAAGTTGTTGTGCCAAGTGCTCTTTGCAGGGATGATGACATCATTATTGTCACCTAACCAGGAGTGCCATCCTTCTTCTTAACCTTCCCTTTTCCAGGACTGGCCTCTCCAAGGCATCCCAGCTTTCCTGCAGACGACATCCCAGACCTGCCTTCAGACCCTTCCATTGGTCCTTTCCTATCCTCAACCTTCTTAACCTTTCAGTTTCCAGGACTGGCCTCTCCAAAACTTCCCAGCTTTCCTTCGGAAAACATTCCAAAACACCTTCCATTGGCCTTTCTCAATTCCCAACCTTCTTAACCTTCCCTTTTCCAGGACTGGCCACTCCAAACCTTCCCAGCTTTCCTTCAGAAAACATTCCAAAACACCTTCCATTGGCCTTTCTCACTTCCCAACCTTCTTAACCTTTCAGTTTCCAGGCCTGTCCTCTCCAAACCTTCCCAGCTTTCCTTCAGAAAACATTCCAAAACACCTTCCATTGGCCTTTCTCACTTCCCAACCTTCTTAACCTTCCCACTTCGAGGACTGGCCTCTCCAAGGCATCCCAATTTTCCCGCAGACAACATCCCAGACCTGGCTTCAGACCCTTCCATTGGTCCTTTCCTATCCCCAACCCTCTTACGCTTCCTATTTCCAGGACTGGCTTCTTTAGAGCATCCCAAGTTTCCTTCAGACCACGTCCATACCTACCTTCAGATCCTTCCATTGGTCCTTTCCTATCCTCAACCTTCTTAACCTTTCAGTTTCCAGGACTGGCCACTCCAAACCTTCCCAACTTTCCTGCCAACAACATCCCAAGTCACCTTCAGACCCTTCCATTGGTCTCTTCCCAATTCCCAACCTTCTCAACCTTCTTATTTCCAGGATTGGCCTCTCCAGACCTTCCCAGCTTTCCTTCAGATTGCATCCCAACCACTTCACCCCTTTCCATCAGCCCTTCCCAATCCTCACCTCTCAGCTAAACGCAGTCAATCCCGGGCGTAGCTAAGCCCTAAAATAAGAATTGCTGGATCAATTTTCTTTCCACTGTAATAAAAATTCCACGTGAGCCACAGATCCAGCAGAACATTCCCTACCACGGTGGTTGCATTCTCACCTTTTAAATCCCTCTTCTCTTCCCTGCACAGTCTCAAAAATTCCCTTTTCCCTTTCTAGTCAGGTCTGTGATCCCTGTTCCTCTTTCCCCTCGGCACACATTAATTGAGAGAGTAGCAATTATGTGATAGAGCAGCTGATAGCTGATAAGAGAAGAAAGGTTATCTCTGTTTGCACGGGCAGAGAAATTAGCAGAGGTGCAAAATCCTCTCCTTATCTTGCTCTGCCATAATAGGGAGAGAATCGAGGGATCCACACCCGGCAGCTAATCCCTAAATACACAACCCCAAATCGGCCTGGATCTTATCTCTTATCTATGTTTGGGAAACGGAGTCGGGTGTATCCTGCCGGAACAAGACTTTGCTGAAATGCTGAAAGTCCTTGGGATGCTGACCTCGGATGTGGACGCGGGAAGGGAGAGGTTGAGGGGCAGAGTAACTCCAGGAGAGCTGGAGAGGGAGTGGGGACGAGGGATGGAGGGACAGGACACAGGGAATGGCTTTAAAATGAAGGAGGGTAGATTTGGGTGGGATATTGGGAATTAGGAATTCCTGTCTGGGAGGGCTGGAATAGAATTCCCAAAGAAGCTGTGGCTGCCTGTGGATTCCTGGAGAGTCCGAGGCCAGGTTGGACACTGAGGAGCAGGTTGGAGCAGCCTGGAGCAGTGGAATGTGTTGCTGCCACAGCAGAGGGTGGAACTGGGTGATCTTCAAGGTCTTTCCAACCCAAATCATTCCACGATTCCATGATTTGCTGTCACAGAAGGAGTGAGTTTGTGGGGCAGAAAGGAATCGGGAGTTTTACGAATGCCGAGGGATTTGCACTGGGAATTCCCAGTAAATACCAGCCATAAACTGGTAAATCCCAGGAAATACCAGCTGTGGACTGGTAAATTCCCACTGTTGTCATGCTTTGAACAATTTAGGCTGAAGATTTGCCCTGTTGTTGTTGTTTTGTACCAAACCCCAGACAATTGGACTGCTCTGGAATTAGAGGTAACACCAGAGGGGTTTTTTTCTTGAGCAGATTGAGGAGTCACCAAATTTCCCTCTCAAACCTGGCACCAGATCTCAGACCTGGTTGTGTTTTATCTCCCTTGTCCTTCTGCTTCCAATCCCAAAGTCCCTTTTTTTCTTTTCCAACCCTTCACACATTTAAAAATCCTCACCCTAAAGATGCACCCCAGAACCTGCACATGTGTGAAATTCCCTGAATATTCCTTGGCTTTCGGCTTTGTCCCCAAATACAAACTTCTCCTTCTGTCCTACAAAGGACAGAGCCTAAAACTCATCCCAGACAAATAATCAAGAAGAAAGATCTATAGCAAAGGAGAACAATCCTGCCAGGCCCTCTGTATTTTGTAAGGGCTTCTCAAATTATGTTGACCTTTCGTTTTTCCCATTTTTCTTCCAATTTGTCCAGAAAGGTCACGGCAGGATGGAGAATCAAACCAGGGGGAATGAGGCTGATTTGGTCTGTGAATTAAATGAAAATTTAACACTGGAATTACAGAATGGTTTGGGTTAAAAGGGAGCTTAAAGTCCATCCCATCCCCCCCCCCTGCCATGGGCAGGGACAATTTCCACAATCCCAGGTTTCTCCCA
Organism: Erpornis zantholeuca; assembly: GCA_013400515.1. NCBI lineage: Eukaryota > Metazoa > Chordata > Aves > Passeriformes > Timaliidae > Erpornis > Erpornis zantholeuca. The sequence goes on along the minus strand of VZTN01026724.1, from coordinate 62,794 downwards.
GCCCTGTCCAACCTGGCCTGGGACATTTCCAGGGATCCAGGGGCATTCCTGGGATATTCAGATTCAGTGTGGAATTCAGATTCAAATCCCACCCACACCTGGTGCAATCCCAATGCACAAACTATAAACTTTGAAGCTTTGACTGAGGGATTTAAGGATGGACTGTGCAAAATAAATCCTTTAGATATCAACCATCGACCAAACCTGAGGCTGAGTCTGGATCCAGCCACGCTTGACCTCCCCTCAGGAAGGACTTTGGAAAGCCAGGGGGTCCTTTCTGAGGTCTCCCTGGCAGATTTGTCTGTCCTTGCCCACTACTCAATAACCAAATTAACCTCACCAGAGAATCTTCTGGAATCACGGTTCCATTTTCAATCCGACCTTGTTAAATCCATAATCCTTGTTTAATATCCATGAGCATTTCGTTACTTCCCCACAACTGAAGGGATTGCTCCATCCTTATATAAAGCAGCCTAAAATTAAGGCTCTGACCCAAGAAAGAGAGACCGAGTTTAACATCTCTCAGCTTTCCTTGCCCTTCCCATCACTTCTCCACATTCCAGGAGTGAGTTGCTCCCTAAAGTTCAGCTGAATTTGGGTGGAAAACCTTCCCTGCCTCCTCCTGTGCAGTCCTTGTTCCTACCCCTCCTCCATTCCCACCTTTTCCATCCAGCAATCCTTGTACAAAATCCAGAACCGCTGAAGGAGGTGGGAGCAGAGCCCAGGTGTCCCTGACCTTGGATCTCCACCTCCTCTTCCTCCTCTCCCATGGATCCTGCTCTTTTTCCTGGCTTTATTCCAAGATGTTGGATTTGGGCCATTCTGGTGTGTTTGTGGTTCTTCTCTGGGCCTTGCACCGAGGCAGATTTGCCGGAGCTGGAGAGTTTTCCAAAGCAAACAGGATTCCAGGGGAATTTAAGATGCTCAGCACTCCCTTGGGCTTGAGCTAGGAAGCCAAAATCCATTTAAATTAAAATTAAATTAAAATTAAATTAAATTTAAATTATTTTTAGGGGAACTGTGACCCTCGGCCTGGTCTCCAGCCGCGATCCATGAGGATCCCTCTGGAGCAACCCCTGGACAAGGACAGGGATGCAGAGTCCTCCATCCTCACAAGAGAGGACACAGTGGACCAAAAAACCCTAAAAAACACATCCCAAACCCAGTTTGGGGCATGAACAGAAGTCTTCATTTGATTTTGGATGTTTGATTGGATTGAGGGCTCTCCGTACCTTTCATTTTCCACACACATTTTAGGCCCAGGCCAGAACCTTCTTAATGAATCCTTTAACCCCATGAAATTTAACGAGGAGAGAGGATCATCAGGGATTCCTGGGAGATTTTGGGCTCCAGAAAAATGAGAATCCTGCTTTAAATGCTTTGCTTGTGAGGGAGAACACCTCGTTTCCCAGGCAAAAGGGTTTGGCCTGAAGTTTTCCTTCAGTTTTCCAACTTTTCCTGCAGTGTTTCTCAGCAGGACAACTGGGGCTGAATGAGTGACGCCATGAAGGTGCTCTTGGATGGAGAGGACCCAAAATAGCCCTGACTGAGCATTCCAACACCTCCTGGAGTTCCCAGTTGGAAAAACATGCAGGGAATTTCCAATTTAAGACCTTCAGAGGTGCTAAAATCCACCTTTCCCCATCAATGTCAGCTCAGGCTGTGAGGCCTGAAGGGAGTGGCCTTGTGATTCCCCAAGGTCCTTCCCAATTTTTTGGTCTATCATTCCCTCAATATTCCTAAAAAACAAAGTTCTCATCCCTGGAAGCACCCAAGGCCAGGCTGGACAGGGCTTGGAACACCCCGGGATAGTGGAAGGTGGTCCTGCCCATGGCATGGATGTGTTTTCAGGCCCTTTCCAACCCAAATCACCCTGGAATTCCGTGATTCCATGATTTATCCTCTTACAGACACGACAGCCTGACTGAGTGAGCAATCTTTGATTCCTTCTTGTCGTGTAGAGGGAGAAAAGCCTAAAATTAAATAAATTCGGGGGCATCGTGCAGCAATCCTCCATCACAAGGTGTCTAATTCTGTTCCTTGGGAATGGGAAGTGTTACAGGAGCCTCAAATGGAGGGAAAAACACGGGAATTCTGCAGCTGGTGCAAGAATTTTGAGCACAAGAGGATTTTTCTTTCGGCAGGAGAAGGGGGAAGGAGAGGCTCTGCTGAAGGAAGGCACCAGGACAGACAGGAGGGTGTGGGATGTCACCAACCTCGCACAGGGAGCAGATCCAAAGGGACCATCGGGACTGTAGAGCCTCGGATTTTGGGGAGCACCAGCTGCAGCACTTCCCTGAAGTCATCCCATCTCAAATTAAATCAAATTATTTCGAATTCACGACACAATTCCCCAGCCCTGACTGCAAATTGCTGAGGGCAGAGGCACCACAGCATCCTCTGAGCTGCTTCATTACCTTCGTTATTAACAACATTCCCCTTTTTCCGGCCTGAAACTTTCCCTCACTCCCTCTGGAATGCCTCACACCCTCAGGATTTTCATGGAGGAGCCCATTAGTCCCTCTTGCTTGTGTGGAGGATCCCTTTCTCTCCCTGTTTTTTCCCTGAAACAGCTTTAACACCGGGAGTTTCCAGGCACAGAAAAAAATTCCAGCCTTCCAGAGGGCTCTTTCCCATTTATCCATGTCTGGTTACAGATGCAGCAATCTGGAAAAGCTCCTCCCGCTGCAAAGTGGTTTTTCCAGGGAGATTCTGCTGACACCAGGATTTGATTTTGCTTAATCTGCTTTTTCTTTGCCATTTCCCCGCAGTTTCTTTGGGATGAAATGCTGACTTGGCTGAGGGAATGTGGTTTCCTTGTTTTCCACTTATTTCACCTGGTGGGGACAAGGGTTGGAGTCACTCTGGTCCTCAGCCAGAATAATCTCCTTTCCCTACTGAAAAAAAAAATTTCCCTTTTCCCCTTTTCACTGTGTGAAAAACCTTCAAGACATCCATTCCTTGCACAGGTGAATCCACATGGCATCCATTTTTATGGATCATGGGAAAAATACCTTAATTTTTTACCTCTGATCGATGAAACTCACAGCAGGAAGAATTATAAATATTATTTGCCGAATTTTGGAAGTCCAAAACATTTTTGAAGCTATTTTTTTTTTGAGCATCTGAGCATCTTTTATCAGCCCTGCAATGCAAATTTTCATGTTATTTAAAACTTTTTGTCTCAAAGAATTAAGGAATAATGGATATTGGATCCCTGTGCCCCTCGCCATGAGGAGCAGGAAGGACTTGTCACAACTCCGGCGCTTTCCAAGTGACAAAATATCTTTTCCTGCCTGAAAAGGTGGGAGAAACACCTGAAACTGTTAAATATTTGATGTCCTCTTGCTGCAGTGCAGTGCAGAGCACTCCAGCATTCCAGTTTGGAGAGTGGGGAAAGAGGAGGGGGAATATAAAAGGAATAATCAGCCAAAAAGTGGCTTTTAATCTGAAAATTCCACAGACACAATGGAAATAATAAAGCCCTAAATAATAAATGAGGGAATAAAAAGAAATCCTGCTTTTCCTGGACCACAGTTGTGGGGTTGGCAGCACCCATCCCATTCTCATCCCATTCCCATCCCATCCCATCCCATCCCATCCCATCCCATCCCATCCCATCCCAT
>VZTN01026724.1:12863-58202 GCA_013400515.1 Erpornis zantholeuca | reverse complement strand
AATATATACAACATATACAATATATACCATATATACTATATTTACTATATATACTATATATACTACATATACTATATATTGTATATTTACAATATAATACAATATATACAATATACAATATATCATACACCATAAAAATCACTCTAATCCATCTTCCAAGTGCCAGAGGGCAGGGATGGGGTGGGATACTGGGATTAGGGAATTCCTGGCTGGGAAGGTGGGGATGGAATTGCCAGAGCAGCTGTGGCTGACCCTGGATCCCTGGCAGTGCCCAAGGCCAGGCTGGACATTGGGGCTGGGAGCAGCCTGGGGCAGTGGGAGGTGTCCCTGCCCATGGCTGGGATGGGTGGAACAAGATGGGATTTAAACTCCCTCCCAATCCAAATTCCAGGATGGAATACAGCTGGATTTTGGTGGGGTTTTTTTGTTTTTTTTTTTTAATAAATCTTTTTAAAAGAAACAAAGAAATCTTTTAAAAGGAGTTTTGGGGCAGCCACATCCTTCACCTCTGAAGCACAACCATCACGTTCTGAGCTACATCCAGGCTGAGAGAGAATGTTGGGAACTGGACTGGAAAAGCTGGCAGCCCTGGGAGCCCTCGCTGGGCAGAGCCACAAGCTCATGGATGTGGAATTATGAAGGGAATTAACCTGACAAAGGGGCTGGAAGCAGGAGGCAATTCCATGATTTCCAGGAACTACGTTCAGTGGGATGCACCATGAATGAAATCAGCTCTGTCCTGATCCTGTACCTCACCTGGAAGTGCTTCAGGGGCACTCTGGGCTTAAACTAAGGCAGCAGCATGAGTTTAGTTAAGTCAGGGCTAGGCTTGTTTAAAAACCAGAGGTTTAGGCTTGGTTTTGTTTAAAAAAAACCCGAGATTTTAGAGCATAAAAGGAAATTTATAAAATATATGAAAGCACTTGAGCACGAGTTCAATTCCCAGCCCAGACCTTGACATTCCTGGGACAAAAGCAGGGCTGAGCTCCTCATTGCGAATATCCAAATGGTCCTAAAGGTGGAGGGGTGAGAGGGAAAACCTTTCCCAGGAGAAGTGGAAATGCTCCACTCCCTCGCTTCTCCCTGGTACACACCACAATTTAGAGGATTAAGGGATAATTACGAGTCCAGCTTCTGATGACCCCAAAAACCAAAGGCAAAGCTGCTTCCCACCCCCACAACCTTAATTTTGGGTGAATATCTGGAGTTGTGACTTCGCCTTTTCCATTTTTCTCCCTCCATCAACATTTTTGCTGTCAGGCCACGAAATAAATTTGCTCCTTGTGCCTTTTGGGGCTCAGACGCCAGACCTCCTCTGATATTTAAGGCCAGAAATCCCTTTTCTTCCAGGTTCATTCCTTTTCCTGAACTGGATGGGGATGGGTGTGGGGCTGGCTGGGATGTCGGGGTCAGGATTGGGATGACCTTTGGAAGGGATAACGGAGGAGCAGGAGGATTGTCCTGTGCTTCCCTCTCATCCTCGCCGCCCCCATGCCAGCGGAGTTATTACAGGGCCACAGCCACAACCCTGACCCCAGAACCTCCACAGGGAAAGGATTCCAGACATTTAACGAGCTCCAAACACATCAAAAGGACAGGTCAGCGTTTCGGGCAGAGCTTTAAGGAGAAGCTCCAGGCAGGGAGTTTAATCCAGGCTTTGTTGGATATTTGTAGTTCCCACATTTTCCCCCCTCTCTTCGAGAAGAGTTTTCACTCAGGGATTGGCTGCTTCCAACTCAGCCCACATGGACAGATCCCACCAAGCACTTCTGTGCCTCGAACCCCCAAATATTGGGAATATTTCGATTAATTCACTGGCAATCTTCCTTAGGGGAGGCAGGATCCTCAGGAATGGAGGGAAAACTTTGACCTCCAGCTGCTGCTGATGCAGCAGAAAGAATCCCAAATCAGCATCCAGCTCCCATCCTGACCAATCCAGGTGTATTCCTGATACCTGAGTGCCATCAAACCATTCCCACAAAATCCAGACCCCTGGAAGTGAGTCCATCTGCAAAAAATTCCATTCCGGAACTTTTCCATGCATCAGGAAATGGGAAAACCCCTACAACTGATAGCACCTTTAATCCATCCTGATCCAAGGTTCCTTGAGGTCTCAATAATTTATTTAGGTTGAAGGAACTCTCGGTTTGAGGTTCTCCTCCCTGCATCTCCAGCCGGTATTCCCAGTCCTTCCCGGAGTTAAGTGATGCTTGGGAGGCACAAGGGGGAGGTGCCATTGGAATATTTATCCTCTAGGAAAGCCGTCCTGCCCCTCAGGCTGTGCTGGCATCGGAAGAGCCAGCCCTGACCCCCCTGAAAGTGCAGTAATCCTCCTTTTTATAAATAAATGGAATATTTCCCCCAATCCCTCATAGTATCCCAGAATCCCAGATTTGTCTGGGTAGGAAAGGACCTCCAAACCCATCCCATTCCACCTCCTTCCATGGACACCTTCCATTATCCCTGCCCAGAGTTTTCCCAGTTTTCCCTGCAAGGAGGATTTCCACACGTCCCGCAGTGGAGACAGCTGGGATATCCCACTGGACACATCCATGGATTCCTGGGAGAGAGAAGAGTTGTTGGCTTGGGACACAAAACCTCATCCTCCCTCCAGACCCCCCTGGCACAGGGAACCCCAATTTGGTGACAGTTGGCACCACCAGAGAAAGGCTTCCCTGAATCCTGGGATAACAGCAGGGATGGGAAGCAGCTCTTGGCTGAGGGCAGGGAGAGATGGAATATTGGGAAAGAATTCCTGCCTGGGAGGGTGGAGAGGAGCTGGGATGGAATTCCCAGAGGAGCTGCGGCTGCCCCTGGATCCCTGGAAGTGCCCAAGGCCAGGTTGGACAATGGAGCAGCCTTTGGGACAGTGGGAGGTGTCCCTGCCCATGGAATGGGTGTCACTGGATGGGATTTAAGGTCCTTCCAACCCAAACCATCCCAGGATTGTGATTCCATGATCCTCCTGCTGCCGCTCAGATCCAGTAGATGGCGACAGGATATAAAACATTTCTCCCATTCTTCCACGGATTGCCGGATTTTTATGTCCCATCCGTTGGAACATTCCACCTTTTAAATAAATTTATTTCCATATTTGCATGTCATGGCTGCGGCAACTTCATTGATCTTCCCAATTTTCCCATTTCCCAACCCTCATGCCATGAAATCCATTCCAAGGTGGGAGGCACAGCCAATCTCCTCCCAGTGCTGCAAGTCTGGAGGAGCTGCTCTGGGTTTTCCTTGCTTATTCCATGCCCTGAGACGAGGAATTCCATCAATGTCCTCAGCTGGGGAATTTTGTTCCACCTGATCTCACTTCTAAACTGGGGATGTTGCTTCTTGGATGTGGAATCAATTTTCCTGATCTCCTGGAATGTTGGTTCAGCCGTAGGAAGGATTCCCTTTGGAATGTTCCCTGCCCATGGCAGAGCTTTGGAATGATTTTGAAGGTCCATTCCAACTCAAATTATTCTGGGATTCCATGACTTTTATAGCTCAGAAAAGGAGGAATTCTCTTCAAATTGGATCCTTTTTTTACGCTGGGCACAAAAATACTATGGAATTGTGAGCAATCCCAGTCTTCAGTTCGGGAAGTGAAGTGTCTGTAGGATGGGAAAATGGGGAAAATCCAGCAAATCTGGGTTCTGTAGATCCCATGGAATGGTCTGCTCTGGAATGGACAAGAGCATGAACAGGACAAGGGGGAATGGCAGCAGGTTTGGATGGGATATTGGGAATTGGGAATTCCTGGCTGGGAGGCTGGGGAGGCCCTGGAATAGAATTCCCAGAGAAGCTGTGGCTGCCCCTGGATCCCTGGAAGTGTCCAAGACCAGGCTGGACATTGGGGCTGGGAGCAGCCTGGGACAGTGGGAGGTGTCCCTGCCATGGCAGGGCTGGGATGGATGATCCTTAAGATCCCTTTCCTCCCAAACCATTCCAGGATTCCATGAATTACAATACATTAAAACAGCAATGCAGTCCCACACTGACAATCCCGAATTCCCATTTCCAGGACATCAATGCAAGGACAATTCATGGCATTCCAGTCCAATTATTTATAGTTCTCATCCCAGCTCGCTGAAGTCTCTTTATCCATCATAAACCTGGAATTGGATTCCCACATTTTGTGCTGTTGTCTCCATCTTGTTTGGGATGAAGGATCTCAAACAGGCGCTGAGGTGATTCCCAAATTCCTGGTTGTCATGGAGACAGGAATGGGCTGACCAGCTCCTGCTTCCAAGAGGATGAAGAGGGCTTCAGCTCCTTCTCCCAGTATTCCAAAGGCTTCTGGCACCTGGAATTCTGACATAGAAACAAGCCCTGGGCACGGGGGACAGTTAAACCAGAAGTGCCTGAGGCACTTGGAAAAGCTGTGGAATGCTAAGCAATTTTTCCATTTAAAATGGAAAAATCTTTCCTGTATTTTATTCATGACCAGAGGACCCCAGCCTTGTTTATCCCATAAATAACAGAATTCCTGGATTCAGCCAAATTGGATGGAATTACATTTGCATAAAAAGTGCTAAATGCAGTAAAATCCCTGGAATCTCAGATGCAAGGTTTATCCCTCAAACAACAAAAATCAAGCCCAAAATGAGAACCCTGTGATCCTTCCAACCGAAATCCAGGTGGGATAGCTGTGTCAAATCCTAAATCCTGATTTATAGGGAAGGCCACTTCACATATTCCAGAAGATCTGATGGAAGCAGCCAAACCTCCGGAGCCTGGAAGGGTCTGCCAGGTCATCAGCCAATTAATGGCAGGAATTTATATGCCAAGAAATCAAAATTTTCCCACCATTTATACAGCCAGCATCCAGAAAGATTTATTGATTCCTTATGCAGAGCTTTATGGAAAATGAATTCCCCACCTGGAAGCAGAGAAGTCCTTTAAGTTTTCCTCTAAGTGTTAAAAAAAAAAAAAAAAGAAATATATTTACTTAATATTTTCCAACATTATTTTGGAATTCAGGGCTTTGGATATCCCAAACCTTTATGATGAGACTCCACTTGTCGTGGCTGGGGCAGATTCCCATTCCTGGAGGGATTTAAATCCATGTGGATGTGGCACTTAGGGACATGGGGCAGTGCTGGCCCTGGCAGTGCTGGGGATGGTTGCACTCCGTGACTCCAGAGGGCTTTTCCAACCTAAAACATTCCATGATTCCATGATTTCAGCCACCACATGACTCAGGATTTTGGGAAGATGGCAAAAATGAGCCCCTGGGATGGATTTCTCCATTAAAATTCAGCTCTTTGGGACAGCAACCTGCACTGCCTCTGAAGTTGTGCCAAGCCCTGCTCCAGGTTTTTTGGGAATAAAAATTCCAGGACAACAAAACTTCCTTTCCCAAGCCAAGATCTCTCTCTTCTCTCCCTTCTTCCATCGTTTTTGGGAGTGACTCATCCCAGGAAAGGCTGAACCTTCCCGGCCAATGTTGAGAGCCTCAGCTGAAGCACAGGAATTCCAGGAATGTTGGAAATAACCCACACAGGGAATCCCATCGAAGGGAAGAGTGGGAAGTGTCCCTGGCTTTGCTGTGGAGGCTGGAATTAGATGATCCTTAAAATCCACTCCAACCAAACCATCTGTGATTCCATGAAAAAGAGGAGAGGACCACCCAATCCTCTGGGTCCTTTCCAGATCCCAAATTTCCCAGCAGAACTGTGGCTCTGGCAGATTCCTATGGAGGTTTAAAAGATATTTTTGGGATACATCCAGATTTTTTCTTTTAAATGGGAATTTCCAGTTGGATTTGGAATGAAGCCTCTCCCACTGCTTGGGATGAATCCCTCAGCTCGATCCCTGTGCTGCTGATCAGCCTCCTTTGGAAAGATCCAGGGAGAAGATGAATTCCCTGCCTTTTTCAGAGGAAAAGCTTTTCCTTGAGACATAGGATCTCACATTTCCAAAAGTTTGGAATGTGTGGTGGGAAAGAGAAGCTTCTGTTTTCCAGCTGAGCTCCTGAGCTGCTTCCCCACGGAGCAGCAGATGGATGTGCAGGAGGAAAGAAAGGAGCAGAAAAAAAGAAAGTGGGATAAAAGCAGATGGAGAAATGTTTGGAATGATTCATTGGGAATCAAGGAGTGGCAATTCATTTGTGCCTGGAATCTGCAATTTCCCGCCTGGAAGCCAAATTGTTCACCCATTATGGAGATTTGGGATGGATCCAGGCAGGAATTCAACTTCTTCAGGAGTGGAGCACCTGCTCGTGAGATTTGCTGGAGCAGGGGGGGGATAATTCGTGTGCTGGAAGTTAAACATGGAATTTGTTGGAAGAGCAGCTGGCTGGGATGGGATTTGGAGGGTTGGGATCTGAGCTGAGCATTTAGATGGAAAAGCAGGAGAGTCTAAATCCTAAATTCTCCCTTCTAGCAGCAGAATTTGCCTCATAAATGGGTGAAATTGGGATGTTGGGAGATGAAAATCTTCCCTTTTTTCCTAAAATTGTATTGGGGAAAACAATAGAAATAAAAAGAGAAAGAGAAAGAGAAAGAGAAAGAGAAAGAGAAAGAGAAAGAGAAATAATAGAAATAGAAATAGAAATAGAAATAGAAATAGAAATAATAGAAATAGAAATAATAGAAATAGAAATAGAAATAGAAATAGAAATAGAAATAGAAATAGAAATAGAAATAGAAATAGAAATAGAAATAAAAAAATTAAAAAATTAAAAGAAAAATATTAAAAATAATCAAAACCAGAAACAAAACCAAAACCCAACCAATCAAAAACCCCAAACCCAAATGAGCAAAAAACCCCAAACCTGGTATGAGATACAACATTTCCTGCCTCAAAAAAAAAAACCCCAAAAACCCAAATGAACCAAAATATCCCAAACTGGAATTTCTAACCAGGCCAATCAAGTTCCCAGCTCGTTTAGATTTGTCTGGAATATTTGTTAATTAGGGAATGGACGAATTCCCAGCATTGCCTCTCTTTATGAGGCATTCCCAGCAGAGGGCTGGGATCTTTTCCGAGTTTTCTTTAGGATCATTGGGATTCTGGAGATGAGAGGAAGTTCCTGGAAGAGGAATCAATAGGAAAAGTGACACCCAAAGCACATCCTGAATTAATAATCAATTCCTGCTGCTTGGGATGCGCATGGAATTCTGGCATTTATGGATTCAAATCTCACATTCCCAGGAAAAGGGTGAGAGATCCTTGACATCCCAGTTTTCTTTCCAAGCCAGGGAGATCATCTGGAAAAAAAAAAAGGAGATGCATAGGATTTGTCTTTTTTTAGGAAATGTAATCCAGGATTGCTAATAAAGGATTCTCCATAGCTTTTCCTGGACCAATATTTCCACGGAAGGATGAATCCAGTTAAAGGATAATTTATTTAAATTTGGGATTTGGGGTTATCTAAATCTGGCTGTAGATAAGCCTGGCTGGAAAACCCAAATGGAGATGGATTTTAAATCCCATCAGGGAGATTCCAAGAGATCTGTGGTGTTCCCTGGAGAAACCTCTCCATCATCATCAGAAAATCCTGGAATGGTTTGGTTGGAAAGGACCTTAAAAATCCTCTCATTCCAGCCCTCTGCCATGGGATGGGAGGGTTGGAACCGGCCAGGAAAATTTAGGAAGACAACAGCAAATTAAGGATCATAGACAGATGGAAAATGCTGGATTTGGGAGTAAATCCAATCTGAATTGGGATTCAGGAGCTCAGATTGGATGTCTCAGATGTTCTGGGAATAAAGGATGCAGAGGATTAAGGAATTTAAGAGATCATGTAGGAACCTGGAATTCTGGTTTTGCTTTCTCTCCTTACTCTAGGTTCCTAAAATCTGGGATTTTCCCCCAAATTAGCTCTGCCCCCACATTCCTCCAGGCAGTCACTGTTTATTCCTCTCTCCTTTTCCCAGGATCAGTTGAGACCCCAGCAATGTGCTGAGAATTCCCAGCTTCAGCTGAATCTGGATGGAATTACGTTTACATAAAAGATGCTAAATGCAGTTAAATCCCTGAAATCTCAGATCCAAGGTGTCCCAAATGAAAATCCGGGATAAGTGAAAATGAGGGATTGGAAGAGGGAACATCCCACCATGGGAATGTGGGATGTGTTTGGGAAAGGGATCGAATAGGGAATATCCTGCTCTGGGAATGTGGGATGTGTTTGGAAAAGGAATTGAATAGGGAATATCCTGCTCTGGGAATGTGGGATGTGTTTGGAAAAGGGATCGGAATAGGAATGGGGGATGTGTTGTGGAAAAGGGATCAAATAGGGAATATCCTGCTGTGGGAATTTGGGATGTGTTTGGAAAAGGGATATTGAATAGGGAACATCCCTCTGTGGGAATGTAGGATATGTTGTGGAAAAGGGATTGGAAGAGAGAACATTCCACCATGGGAATGTGGGATGTGTGAGGAAAAAGGATCGGAATAGGAATGAGGGATGTGCAGAAAAGGGATGGAATAGGGAACATTCCACCATGGGAATGCAGGATGCGTTGTGGAAAAGGGATCAGAATAGGGAATATCCTGCTGTGGGAATTTGGGATGTGTTTGGAAAAGGGATATTGAATAGGGAACATCCCTCTGTGGGAATGTAGGATATGTTGTGGAAAAGGGATTGGAAGAGAGAACATTCCACCATGGGAATGTGGGATGTGTTTGGAAAAGGGATGGAATAGGGAATATCCTGGTGTGGGAATGTGGGATATGTTTGGAAAAGGCATCAGAATAATATCCTGCCATGGGAATGTGAGATGTGTTCTGGAAAAGGGATCAGAATAGGGAATATCCTGCTGTGGGAATGCAGGATGTGTTTGGAAAAGGAATCGGAATAAGGAACACCCTGCCATGGTAATGGGGGATGTGTTGCAGAAAAGGGATCAGAATGGGGAATATCCTGGTGTGGGAATGTGGGATATGTTTGGAAAAGGCATCAGAATAATATCCTGCCATGGGAATGTGAGATGTGTTCTTGGAAAAGGGATCAAATAGGGAACATCCCTCTGTAGGAACATGGGCTGTGTGTGGAAAAGGGATCAGAATGGGGAATATCCCACCATGGGAATGTGGGATGTGTGAGGAAAAAAGATCGGAATAGGAATGAGGGATGTGCAGAAAAGGGATCGAATAGGGAAGATCCCACCGTGGGAATGTGGGATGTGTTCTGGAAAAGGGATCAAATAGGGAATATCCCGCCATGGGAATGTGGGAATGTGTGAGGAAAAAGGATTGGAATAGGAATGTGGGATGTGTTGTGGAAAAGGGATCGGGATAGGGAACATCCCACCATGGGAATGCAGGATGTGTGAGGAAAAGGGATCAGAATAGGGAACATCTCACTGTGGGAATGCAGGATATGTTGTGGAAAAGGGATCAGAATGGGGAATATCCCACCATGGGAATGTGGGATGTGTGAGGAAAAAGGATCGGAATAGGAATGCGGGATGTATTTGGAAAAGGGATGGAATAGGGAATATCCTGCCATGGGAATGCAGGATGTCTGTGGAAAAGAGCTTGCTTTTCCAATCTGAGAGCTCCAAGAGTTTAATCCCCTAGAGCCTTTTCCCATTGTTATCCCTGGCTTCAGCCCCGGGATCCCACTGACTTTAATGATGCAGCTGAAACTTCTGTGAGGCTCAGAAAATGACAGAAGAGATCCAGGGACACTAAAGGTAAATTCAGGATCGCCAGAACCACTTGGAATATGGAAAAACACACAAAAGGAAAGACAGTTTTGATCTTTTTCTTTCCCTGTAAACCTGGCTTTGATCAGCAAAGCCATTGTGCCTCTTCACAAATAAGATTTGTATTCATGAGTTCATCAAAACCCCAGCCCTCCACTATACTGAAACCCCGTATACATCCAGGCAGCTTTAATTAGACATTTAATCAATGGCTTTTAATGGAAGAGGACTGTGATTATGCAGCACTAACAGACAGCAGATCAGATTTTTCCCGCTGCAACCAGAGGCTCCGAATGGATTTTAATTTTCGGGGGTGAAGATCTCTTCATAAAAAATGGGTCGGCCGAAATCAGAAGCGGCAGCTCTGCACAGAGCCGGGGTCGTGGGCCTGGCACGAGGAGAGGCTTTGCAGGAAGAAGGGCACTCGCTGGGCATTGATGTCACCAGGAGAGGTGTCACCCGCAGAGACGGAGATGAAAGAGCCGAGGAGCAGCCAGGGGAGGGGGCAGAGATGGCAGAGAAAGGCAGATCAGAAGGGACAGAAATAATGGGGTTGAACTCGGCAGGAGAGACAGGCAGGGAGAGCAGCGAAAGCTGAGGGGAGCTGGCAGGAAAAGGGGAGCCAGGCAAGGAGCTGGGGGTGTGGAAAAGAAAGGAAGAGCTCAAAAGGCTTGGGAGAGACACGTGGAGCTTGGTACAGAAATCTTTATGGCCAATCATGGGATGTATCAGAACCAGGGCTTCTGTGTGCCAAAGAATCCCAGAATGGGTTGGATGGGAAGGGACATTAAAGCTCATCCCATTCCATGGGCAGCGACACCTCCCACTACCCCAGGCTGCTCCAAGCACCATCCAGCCTGGCCTTGGGCACTGCCAGGGATCCAGGGGCAGCCACAGCTTTGTGGGAAAAATAATAACTCTCCAACAACATCTTTTTAGTGCTGGAGAATTGAGGCATCGCTTTTATCCTGGCCAGGATGTGCCACAGAAATCGCTTCACCCACACATTGCCCAGGCTGTGCAGAGAAAATCATCCCACCCCACATGGTCCTTTAGCAGATTTTTAGTAGATTTTTCACATATTTCTCCATCCAAAACCCAGAGAAATTCCTTGGTCCAACGTCCATTCAGTCCCAATTACCCAATTCTTAATATTGGTTTCCTATTGGTTATTGATCCCTCCTGTGCTAATTAGGTCCTCGTTCTTCAGTTCTCGATCTTTCCCTGGAGCAGGTGCCTCCAGCCCTGCCAGGGGCGATGTTTGGAGCTGATGTTCCTTAATTTCCTTTAATAATCGTTATCTCCTCTGGATCTTCTGGCTGCTCCCAATCCACACAGACATTAAACTCGTCATTAAACTCGTGCCCATTCAAACAGAATCTTTTGGAAAGAAACTTCAGTTCCTTTTCCCCTGGGTGAGGACAAACGAAACCCTGACATGGGGCAGTGGTGGCCTTGGCAGTGCTGGGGATGGTGGCACTCCATGATCTTAAAGACATTTCCCAACCTAAGAAAGCAAAACTCTGGGGAGCAATGGATGGTTCTGCTGGAGCAGAATCCCATGGCCACATTCCCACCAACTTCAGGGATTGCAGGGACAGGTCTGGGCTTTGCATTGCACCTCAAAACATGGGTACTGACCCAGCTACCACCTCACATCTCCTGGCACCGAGTTTGGGCACACCAGGAAAGCCCAAAAATTCCCTGTGAGCCTCCACCAGCGGCCGTGAGCAGGGAAAAACCACACTGGTGGTGTTTAAACCCTGGGAGAGCGTGGGGTCGGAAATGGGAGCCCTGGGAGCATCCACGCACATGGAATGGGCACTTACTGGGAGAGGGAGCTGCTTTATGGCGCCTGAAAGAGAGCAGAACGAAGCTTTAAGACAGCTCTAAAATGTTTAATTGCTGCAGATCCTCGTTGGAGGCAGCGAAGAGTTCCATTTTCGAGTCCATCTGCCCACATTTCCATTAATAAAATAATTCAGGAGTCGTTTGAGGCAGGAAACGCCAGCGCGGAGCCAAAACCGAACCCAAAGCACGGCTCAGCGGCGACCTGATAATTAATACCTTTCCTCCCACTTCCCCTTAAATAAAATCCAGCTAAAAATCAACGTGGGTCTGGCTCAGATGAGCAAAGATAAAGGGATGTGCTGCTAAAAACAGCTGGAAAAATGCTGCTTTCAGGTGCCCAATAAATGGAAATGAGGTATTTTCCCCTAAAAGCTCAGGACCCAGGAACGTCTCATTATCTGGAGCTGGAGGCCATTTGCAGCCATGGAAATTAAAAATAAATTAATAAATTGAGCCTGGAAGGTTTTTTTATTGCTAAATTCTCTGTCACCGGTGGGAGGGAGACAAGGCCCCAACAGGGAATATCTGAGGGGCTGAAGGGCCCTGTGACGAGATCCTGAGGGAGAAAATGGATTTGCTTTTCCTGCTGGGGATCAGAGGATTAATTCCAGGCATCCCAAAAACTGGGAAGCCTCAAGCTGAGGACGTCAAAGCTGGCAGGATGCTGGGAGTCACCACCTTGAGGGACAAGGTGAGGAAAAGCACATTAACAAATGGGAATCACAAGGGTTGTGCAGGCCTTGGGCGAGGGCCAGGAGCCAGCCCAGGTGGCCAAGGAGGTTGTCACCATCCTGGCTGGGAGCAGCACTGGTGTGACCAGTGGGAGCAGGGTGGGATTGTCCCCTGTGCTGGGAATTGCTGAGGCACCACAGATCCTGAGGGCAGCTCCAGGCCCCTCATGACAAGAGGACATGGAGGGGATGGAGGGTGTGCAGGGAAGGGAATGGAGCTGGGAAGGAGCTGGAGAATTCCTGAGGGAGCTGGGAAAGGAGCTGGAGAATTCCTGAGGGAGCTGGGAAGGAGCTGGAGAATTCCTGAGGGAGCTGGGAAGGAGCTGGAGAATTCCTGAGGGAGCTGGGAAAGGAGCTGGAGAATTCCTGAGGGAGCTGGGAAAGGAGCTCAGCCTGGAGCAAAGGAGGCTCCGGGGGGACCTTGTGGCTCTGCACAAGTCCCTGACAGGAGGGGGCAGCCGGGGGGGGTCAGGCTCTGCTGGCAGGGAACAGGGACAGGAGGAGAGGGAACAGCCTCAGGCTGGGCCAGGGGAGGCTCAGGGTGGCCATGAGCAGGAATTTCCCCATGGAAAGGGAGCTCAGGCCTTGGCAGGAGCTGCCCAGGGAGGTTTGGAGTGCCCATCCCTGGAGGTGTGCCAGGAATTCCTGGAGGTGACACTCAGAGCTCTGGGCTGGGGACAAGGTGGGGTCAGGCACAGCTTGGACTCCATGGGCTGGGAGGGCTTTTCCAGCCTCAATAATCCTGGGATTCTGGGACTCTGAAGCACAGAGGGATCTCATGCTGAGGTGCTTCAGCCATGCACCAGTAACCCCAGAACAGATGAACTGGTCTGGAACTGGGGTTTTTATCACACTGGAGATGATGGAAGCAGCATCCATGACCTGTGGAACATCCCACATCCCTTGGGCTCCACTGACCAAGCCAGGATGACGAAGGGGCTGTGCTCCAGCCACGCTGAGTGGGATTTTTGCAGGAATAAACCTCAAGGATGGAGCTCATCCAATCACCTGGAATGCCCAGAAAAACTTGAGAGGCACCATGGACAGCAGAGCTGACTGGAGAATCCCTTTTATTCCACACTGGAGACTCCTGGCAAGCTTCCTTGGGGAATCTTGGGCATCTGGATGTGCCTGCCTTTGTTTGGGCACCCACTGCACCATTATTTTGGCAGCTGAGGCAGATGGGAGATGCCAATTCCTATTTCAGCACCAGCAAAAATCCATCAGGATACAAAAGATTTTTCCTAATGCGAAAAACAACCCAGGGAGGAAAGGTTTTGGAGCAGTCTGGGTGCTCAATCCACAGCAGGGGTTATCCCACAAAGTGGGTGTGGAGTCAGACAGAGAGGAGGAAAAACCTCAGTTCCCAAAAGTAAGACATCAAACCCCTTCGAATTCCATATGAAAAGGCAAGTCTTCAAAAATAAAATAATTTCCAGAATAAATAGAGAGAGATCTGTTCTGTTTTATGGTGCCCTGGAGGTGCCACTGGTCACTGAGAAGCCCAGATGGTCCCTGGGAAGATAAACCCAGTTTAACAAAGACTGGTCAGCTGGACTGACCCCATCAGCACCAGCAAAGGATCTGTCAGGGTACAAAAGACTTCTCCTACCTCAGAAAAAGCCAGGGAGGAAAGGTTTTGGAGCAGTCTGGGTGCTCTGTTCGATCCCAGCTCAATCCACAGCAGGGGTTATCCCACAAAGGGAGTGTGGGGTGAGACGGAGAGGAGGAAAAACCCCAATTCCCAAAAAAAAGGGCATCAAATGCCTTCAAAATCCATATGAAAAAGGTAAATCTTTCAAGAAATTCTGTCTGGAATAAATAGAGAGAAATCTGTTCTGTTTTGAGGTGCCACTGGTCACTGAGAAGCCCAGATGGTCACTGGGATGATAAATCCAGTTTAACAAAGCCCAGCTGGACTGACCCCTGCTGCACATCCCTCCTCTCTGCTGGCAGAAAATCCACATCCAGCTGTCCTCCCTGACCATGGCATTTGTGAGGAATCATCAGGTGCCCCGTGAGGAGGATTTTTGACCTGTCCCATTGATCTCCTGATGCCTTAAATGGCTACTTAGAAACCAGAATAAAGGAATAAATCAGAGAGCAGAATAAAGGAATAAAGGTGGGATTTATTAGAAAGGCTTTCAGGTGCACACTTCGGGGTCTAGAGGCTCCTGCCTCAGTGGATCTCGAAAAGGATGCTCTGGTCACGAGTGCTTCACACTTTTATATCAACATAAATTCACCAAGCAGAACTCAGCCAAGGATGTGATTTCCCCCATGCTTGCCCTTCTCTTCCCAAGGTGAAGGTTTCCATTTCTTGTTTCTGGGTGTCCTTGAAGAGCAAGTCAGAGGTTTTGTTATGTCTATCTTAGCATAGAGAACAGCACTGAACGAGCTACAGAAAACTTCAGAGTCACACTAGCAGTACAGGATTGGAAAAATATAAAGTTTAAAACCTAAGGCATCATCCTGCTGAACAAACCCAGTCTAAGCCAGGCCTGGAATTGAAGGAAAAGCTGCACTGATGCTCTGCAAGCTGCCCTGACTTGGCATGGTGCTCATCCGACCTTTGGAATGTTAATCCAAGGCTGTTTGGAGGGGAAGGGCAGCCTGGAGATTAAACAGAACAATGAAAAGCTGGGCAGGCTTGGATGCTCTCCCTGTAAAGCTTCAGGAGGTGGAAGTTGGATCCAAATCTCCAAATGCTCCTGACAGGGAGACAGAGAAGTGGGAAAAATGTGGTTTTGCCTCTGGCATTTTGGTGGATCCTGAGCTCTAAGTGCTGCAGAGCTGCTGCCTCTCCCTGGTGTGGTCAGTCCTGGTGTGTTAATAATCGAATATTTCTCTGTCTCCTGTCAGAAACTGAAACTGAGATTTATTCAGAAATAGCCCAGAGCACCAGAGTCAGGTACAAGAGGTGTCCTGAAGATCCCATCTGGAATTCTGCATCCAGCTCTGGGTCTCCAGCACAGGAAGGACCTGGAGCTGCTGGAGAGAGTCCAGAGGAGGCACCAGGACAATCCAAGGGATGGAGAAGCTCTGCTGGAGCCAGGCTGGGAGAGCTGGGAATGTTCACCTGGAGAGGAGAAATCCAGCAGCTGGGGGAGGATCCATCCTGAAAAATCCTTGTTTGAGCAGTTTGAGATTAAAAAAACTGGGATGAAGGTCCAGGTTATAGGGGCAGGAACAACAAAACAATTCTCCTTTCCTCCTGACTGGAATGGGATTTAAGCCTTTAATCCTTGCATTTATCAGACCCTGCCCCAAATGCTTTTGGGGTTTGTCAGCACAATCTGCAATGTCCTGAGTTGGAACAGAGGAGGCCACAAAGATGATTCCAGGCATGGAAAACCTCTGGAAGAATTGGGATTGTTCAGCTGGAGAAGGGAAGGATCCAGGGAGAGCTCAGAGCTCCTTGCAGGGCCTGAAGGAGCTCCAGGAGAGCTGGAGAGGGACTGGGGACAAGGCATGGAGGGACAGGACACAGGGAATGGATCCCAGTGCCAGAGGGCAGGGATGGGTGGGAGATTGGGAATTGGGAATTGCTGTCTGGGAGGGTGGCTCAGGGCTGGGCTGGAATTGCCAGAGCAGCTGTGGCTGCCCCTGGATCCCTGGCAGTGCCCAAGGCCAGGCTGGACATTGGGGCTGGGAGCAGCCTGGGGCAGTGGGAGGTGTCCCTGCCATGGAATGGGATGAGGTTTAAGGTCTCTTCCATCCCAAACTATTCCATGAATCCTGACACCAGTCAGGAATTCAACCACAAATCAAGGATGATGAGGAAATTTCCCCCTTAATCAAAGGGGGAAATTTTATGGAAAAGTAACCAGACTCGTCCAGGAATTGCAGCCCAAGGAGATTTAACTCCAAAAGAAGTGAAATTATGGAAGTGAGGAATGTGTGGTTGGAAAAACAGTCACGGAACAATAATGAACGGGAACAGATTCCCCATTTTTAGGAAAACCACAGCTCTCCTTTGCTCCACAGAAATTATATCCACATATTTATTTATGGACATGTACCAGGATTTATGGATAATAGATTTATTCATGACTCCTAAATAATAGAATCCAAACTACACAGCTGGGATTTGAGGAAAAACAATAATTTTTCACCTAATTCCTCAATCCTGGCACAGTTTTGAGTTCTCCAGCTCCATATATCTGAATTTTCCCTGGAAAACAGAGTTTTTCGTGGCAGAAAATATTTCATTTCACCATTTCTCTTCTAAGAAAGTTTCTTTCTCTCCCTGTCGGTGAGTGAAGCTCTGTTTTGATGCTCCCAAAATCTGAAATGTATTTTCACTGCCCAGGTGAGGTTTTTCTCCCAGGTTTTCTCCAGGAAGTTGGATAAAAGGGGTTTGGAGCTGGCCAAGGAAAACAAACTGCCAGGTCCTTTGAGGAGAAATAAAAGTGTCTGAGTGCTTCCACTCTTTGGTTTGGCTTGAAAAGGAAATGTAAATCCCTTTGTACTTTGGGAATAATCCCTGTTGTTTCGTGTTTTCAGGAATATCAAATTGTTTGGATTAAAGGGAAGGGAAAAACATCCATTTAAAGACTGGAGTTGTTGTGTCAGAACAGAATCCGGGGGGAGTTGTGGGTTCTGGGGGCATTTCTTGCTCCAAGGAAAGTGGGATTTGATCCAGGTAAAAGGATACTCCATGGGATGTGATCCATGGGAACACAGGAGAATTCTGGGAGATTCATTCCCAGAAATCAAATAATGATCAGAGTTATGAATTTAGTGAGGAGTGTAAAGAAACGCAGGGCATCTGTTTGGGAAAAAATCCAAACCCTCTGGATTTAGGGAACAGGTGATTCCTAAATTATTCCAGTTCAAAGCATGGGGGTTAATGCTGGAATTGGCATCATCACCCAAGGGAAAGGTGAAAAGGGAAAGGAAAAGGGAAAAGGGGAAGGGGGAAAGGGAAAGGGAAAAGGGGAAGGGGGAAAGGGAAAGAGAAAGGGAGAAAAGGAAGGAGAAGGGAAAGGTGAAAAGGGAAAGGGAAAGGGAAAGGGAAAGGGAAAGGGAAAGGGAAAGGGAAAGGGAAAAGGAAAGGGGAAAGGGAAAAGGGAAGGGCAAAAGGGCAAAAGGACAGGGAAATAGAAAAGGGGAAAATTAAAGGGAAAAGAGGGAAAGAGAAAGGGAAAGGGAGAAGGCAGAAGGGAGAAGGGAGAAGGGAGAAGGGAGAAGGGAGAAGGGAGAAGGGAGAAGGGAGAAGGGAGAAGGGTCAGACACATTTGAAAGGTTCCATGGATTTAACTGCCAGGAACTCCTGGGATGGATTGAAATTTCCAGGCAATTTTCGGAGAAGTCTAAGCTTTTAAATTCACTGTGAGGAGAAATACCTGAGTTCTGTTCTGCTCCAGCCTCAAGGGAATGTGTTTGACAAAATTTGGATGAGGGCAACAAAAAGTGTGGGAAGACTTGGAGCACCTTCGGCATTTGCTTCCCCTCCATCCCATTTTTCCACAGCCTTTTCCTCAGGTATTTCTAACTCCTGGTTCCACAGGAATATTCCTTACCATGAATCCCTTGAAAGTCCAGGCTGGAGCAGCAGGAATTCTTTTCTCTCCCACTGTGGCTGCAGCTCAGAACTGAGGCAGAGCATGAGCCCATCTGCATCCCACAGAAAAGCAGGGACAACCAGAGATTTACAGGAAAACCAAGAAAACAGCAAAAATTAAGGAAATTTTAAAAGTTCAGCAAATTGAAGTGGGTTTGGGCAAGAAGATGAGAAGCAGGAATGGAAAATAAACCCGAGAAGACTCCGTGCTCCTGGAGCTGCTGTCACTGAGCCCAAGGACAGAAAATTCCCAGGTTCCAAGGGAAGTTTCCCTGCTCCACCTCAAGGAGGATGCAGATGCTCAGAAAAGGAATCAAATCTGTTCTGGGCCTTGCAGGAAGCTCAAAGACAATTGCAGCAACATCAAAATCATTCCAAATGGTCCCAAGCTGTCCCATCAAAGATCTCCTGCTGCCTCAGCTCGTCGAGATTTCCAAAGTGGAATAATTTAAGGCCGGAGACGCTGCCCACACTCCTTAAAAACCTCTTGGGATGAATTCAGGAGGACTTGGAGGGAATATTTGTCATCCTCCGGGGATGGAGTGAGGGAATCGCTGATGTCATCGAATCCTTTCTCTTTCCCTCCCCACTGGGGGCTCTCAATGCCCAGCTCCACTCCAAAGGAATTTAAGCCAGGACACGATTCTGAGTTTATTTGATTCATTTCTTGCCAGATTCCATTTGCTGACTCCTGCTCTTTCTGTATTTTTTTTTCCCCCTGCAGATGAATCCTATTACGGAGGGAGCGATGGGAGCGGAGTTTGGAGAGAGTGATCCTTAAAATAATTGATGTAGGGAAGGCAACCCTGAACATGGGAGCCAAGAGCCTGCTCAATTTAACAACTCTGTGTTAAGTCTGGCTTAAATCCCAACCATTCCCAGGCCAGGGAGATTTGGATGGTCCCAAAATGGGAATTTTCATAACAACGTGAGGGCGGGGAGGTTCCTCAGGTGATTAATTCCCCCCAAACTTTAAAATCCCAAACTCCTGCATTATAAATTTATTGACTTGTCCCAAAGATTAAATTCCAGCATGGAGCATCTGCTTGGCAGAGCATCCGGGAGGATGCTGAATTCCAGCAGTGCTGATTTACTCCTGAGTTTTATCTGGGAGCTGAGATTTTCCATTGAGGATCAGCAGCAGATAGGAATTTTGGAGAATTCCTTTTGTGGCTGTGCCTGGATTTGGATATTTTCCTCATTTGCAACATTTCGGGAAAAATCTCCTTTTCCAGTCAGACCAGCAGCTCCCTGGATTTCTCTGGTAAATCCAACAGCTGGGGGAGGATCCATCCTGAAAAATCCTTGTTTGAGATTAAAAAAACTGGGATGAAGGTCCAGGTTATAGGGGCAGGAACAACAAAGGAATTCTCCTTTCCTCCTGACTGGAATGGGATTTAAGCCTTTAATCCTTGCATTTATCAGACCCTGCCCCAAATGCTTTTGCGGTTTGTCAGCACAATCTGGAATGTCCTGAGTTGGAACAGAGGAAGCCACAAAGATGATTCCAGGCATGGAAAACCTCTGGAAGAATTGGGATTGTTCACCTGGAGAAGGATCCAGGGAGAGCTCAGAGCTCCTTGCAGGACCTGAAGGAGCTCCAGGAGAGCTGGAGAGGGACTGGGGACAAGGCATGGAGGGACAGGACACAGGGAATGGATCCCAGTGCCAGAGGGCAGGGCTGGGTGGGAGATTGGGAATTGGGAATTGCTGTCTGGGAGGGTGGCTCAGGGCTGGGCTGGAATTGCCAGAGCAGCTGTGGCTGCCCCTGGATCCCTGGCAGTGCCCATGGCCAGGCTGAACATTGGGGCTGGGAGCAGCCTGGGACAGTGGGAGGTGTCCCTGCCCATGGAAAGGTCTGGAATGGGATGGGATTGAAGGTCCTTTTCCACCCAAACCTTTCTGGAATTCTTTCCTGACCAAAGTCAGAGCTCCCAGGGCCATTAAAGCCAATTTGACTCTTCATAAGCAACCCCTGGGAGAGCCTAAGCCCAAACCATTCCCTGGATGAGGATTTAAAACTCCAAACTCAATAAATCCCTAATAAACCATCAAAATTCTGAACTTTTGGGGATTTTTTTTGGTGGTTATTTTCCTTGCAAATGCTTTACCCAGGTTTAAATTGGATCTTGGGAATTTTTTTTCATGGAAAGCATTGTCAAGCATTGGAACAGGCTGCCCAGAGAAGTGGTGGAGTCCCAATCCATGGAAGTGCTCCAAAAAATGTGGATTTGGCACCCGGGGCCGTGGTTTGGTGGAGAACTTGGTGGTGGTTGCTGGTTGGACTTGATGATCTTGGATGCCCTTTCCAACCTTGGCAATTCCATGATTCCATGATTTTAGAAAGGAATGTAACCACATTCTTTAATTTCCCCTCACCTTTCCCAAAGCTCCTTCTGCACCCCAGAAATTCCTCACTGGGCAAATCCCATTTGCAAAAGCCTAAAGTCCTTAGGATTGGAGTGAATGGAATGAAGTGGAAGAAGCTCCAATTCCTTAGGATTGGGGTGAATGGAATGAATTGGAAGCTCCAATTCCTTAGGATTGGAGTGAATGGAATGAAGTGGAAGAAGCTCCAACTCCTTAGGATTGGAGTGAATGGAATGAATTGAAGAAGCTCCAATTCCTTAGGATTGGAGTGAATGGAATGAATTGGAAGCTCCAATTCCTTAGGATTGGGGGGAATGGAATGAAGTGGAAGAAGCTCCAACTCCTTAGGATTGGAGTGAATGGAATGAAGTGGGAGCTATTTATGTTGAACACAGATTCCATAGGAATTGCAGGTCCTGACTGAGGAATTGCTCAGCTGAGGTGACTTGGACATGGGAATTCCCAGATCCAACTCTCACATTCCCTGCGTTCCTTGTGTTCAAAGAGCTGGGATCTTGTGTTCCAGCACAATCTGTCCCTCCCGAGCTGTTTTAACAATCCCCAGCTGCATTTCCATCAGCATTTCCCAATTTTTCCCCTCTTCCAGCACTTGTCCATCTTCCTTCACCCTCATTTCGTTTTCCATCCCATCCTCCTCTGTCAGCCAAGGGAACTCTCTTCACTCCAGACCATCTGGATGTTTTTCTTTGGATGGAAATATTTGTTGTGGGCTCACTTTTCACTTCTCCCATTGTTTCCGTGCTTTATTTACTGATGCCAACAGTTGGATCCCACGAGGATTTCTTCCTTTTTGCAGGAATTCTGACACAAAATAAGGAACACTGGGATAATGTGAGGTGTTGCTTCCAATGGGATGATCCTTAAGGTCCCTTCCAACCCAAATTATTCTGAATTTCCATGGATGGTTTCTTTTCCATCCATGTGCAGGTTTATAATTCCAGCTGCACACGGACAAAATTTTCCATCTGGAGTTTGTCCTGTGGAGGAATCCACCCTTGTCTCCGTGCTTGCTTCGAACACAGCAGCAAAATCCAAAAGCAAACGGGGATTTAATGATGCTTAATTAAAATGTGCCTCATTAAGGGGAGATAACGAGACAAGGTTGGTCTGGGAAGGGAGCAGAGTGTGGGTCAGGCAGCAGCTCCATGGAATTTAGCACTTCCAGGTTTCCCTCTCTGAAGCAGACTGTGGAACTTTGAGGTGGCTGAACCTCCTCTGGGTCACTCCTCATTGATTTTCAGGAAGCAGCTTGGATTTTTGGCTGCTTTGTTCCAGGTGTGTGGCCAGGCTGTGCCCTCAGAGCTGGAGGAAGGTTGGAAAATCTTTAATGGAGAGGAAGGAGAGGCCAGCATGGAGCCAGGGAAGCAGAGATTGTTCGAACAGGAACAGCAGAAACCATCCCAGAGGGAATCTGGAGACCTCACCCCATGTGGTTCAGGGTTTTTGCTCCAGGAACACCTGGGGAGAAAAGCAATTCCTCAGCTCTGATTGACACCAAACACAGAATATTTGGGTGTTTACCACCAAAGACAAGGAAGGAGCTGCCTGTGAACCACAGCTGAGCTGGAGATGAAGTTCCAAAGGCTCTGGAAACAAAAAAGCTGCCTTGAGAAATGTCCCCAGCCTTGCCCAGCTCATTTAGCACAGCTCCCGCTCTCACTGAAGGCCGCTGACACTGAGAGATGGGGACAGCAAAGCACAGAACCCTGGAATCAGCACAATTCCAAGGATAAACTGGAAGGTGAACGATCCAAATCGCTCTGATGTGCTGAGTTAGGAGGCTGAGAGCGGCAAAATGCAGGAGCAGCTCCATGGAAGGTCCTGCAGGGAGCACAAAAACTGTCGGGAAGCTGGAGTGAGCTCAGGGAAGAGCCCAAAAATGCTCTGGGAATGGCTCCTTCCTGAGGATTCCTGGTGGAAAGGGAGAGGGATGTGCCGCAAATGGACAAAGAATTTTTTCCTGGATTGAAGGGCATCCACTGGAAAATAAGGAATGTCTTAATCAGAAGAAAGGCATTTGGTGACAAGTCTTATTGGACCACCTGGAATCCACTTGGAATCCACCTGGAATCCACCCAGCACAAATCCACGGCCCTGCAAAGTGCTTCAAGTAGAAAAAGGAAAAGAATCTTTCAGAAATCCAATTAGACCAGGAAAAATACTCTTTATTCCAGGTTTCCTGGAAGCAACTCAGCAGGAAAATCAGAAGTGTAAAGCAGATGGTTCTGGTTTCTACTGGGATGGGATTTGGGTGGCTTAAAAACAGAATATTTCATCCCTCCACTGGGATGATTCCCTCCCTTCTAAACCACCTGGCCGACAAAGGAAAGAGGGAAGGATTTTTCTTCCCTGCTCTGCCTCTCTCTCTCTCCACAAAAGATCCTTTGACAGAGTGCAATCTGTCTCTGCACTAATTATCTGCTCAAGTGGAATGACAGCTCAGAGCTGGTGGCACGGGAGCATCCTAACCGGGACAGAGGTTCACATCCAGGGGAAAAAAGGAAAAAAAAAAAAAAGGGAAATAAGAAAAGCTGGAGGCATCAGGAATTCCTGCAGCATTTCTTTTAATATGATCAGAGTGAAAGCGTCCCTGACCATGGCAGGGGGTGGAACAAGGTTGTCTTTAAGGGCCCTTCTAAAACATTCCGGGATTTTAGGATCTCTCTTGGGAAGCTGAGCCAGAAATCCCAAGATTTTATAGGATGTTTGGACCAGCTATGAGGAAAAGATGAAGCAGAGGTGGAGTGGGGGGGACACAGCTGGGAATGTGACACCCAGGGTTGGGTGGGTGCTGAGGACACAGGGCACTGCAAAGGGGACAGCATCCCGAGGAAAGGCAGGATTTGGAAGAAATGCCAAGTGAAATGCAAATAAAGGCTCTGCACTCGTGTAGGAGCTCTTGGGGTAGGAGCTGGGGAGGAATCAAAAGCTGAGACAGCTTAAAAATTGTCAATTTTCCATTTCCCCCCCCCTCCAAAAAGTGTCAACTGTCAGAGGGGCAGTTGTGACACTCAGCTTGTCACCTTCATTGGAAATCCATTGGAAAATATCCATTTCCTAGTCCGGATTAATCATGGGAAAGGCTGTGCAGATTAAGCCAGGCTTGTTTCCCACCCAGACCGTCAGACAGGAATCTCCGTGTGTGGGCTGGATCGATCCTACCCCGCTTTTCTTTTGTTTCGAGCGCCGTAGGAATGGAATAACTTGGCTGGAGTGAGTCCAGGAGCATTGTGGAGTTAATGAATTCCGGAGCAGGTTATTTTAGGAAGGCTTTGTGCTTCGAAAAAGCCACTGAGAACAGAATTAACGGGGCAGGGTTAGGAAACGGCCAAGGCCGAACCTGCAGGAGTCAAGGAGAGGTTGTGTGGGGAAAAGCTCTTGGCTTTCATCTCCCTGCGTGTCATAATCACAGATGATGCTTTATTCTGGGAATTAAAGGAGTGATTCCAAGCCAATTTAGGATGAGAAGGGTAAAACTGGGGTTGCAGGGCTGGAGCTGGTGGGAAATAGGAATTATTGCTCCGGGGTTGCTGTGGGCCGGAGTTTGTCCACTCCACACGGAGGAGTGCGAGGGCAGCAAAGGGCACTTGTGAGGTTAAAATCAGGGAATTATTAAGGTTGGAAAAGGCCTGCAAAATCATCAATCCACCTGTGAATCCAGCCCCACCTTCTTCACCATCAAATCGTGTCCCCAGGCGCCACATCCATGTGTTTTTTGGGATGGGGATTCCACCCCTGCCCTGGGCAGCCTGTTCCAATACTCAACCATCCTTTCTGTGGAGAAAGTTTCCATAAAATCCAATCTAAACCTCCCCTGGCACAACCTGAGGCTGCTTCATTCCTTCTTTTGACCCGGGAGAAGGGCCCACCCTCCGCCTGTGTTCCCTCTCCATGTGGGAATAGTGGGTGCTTCATCCCAGGATTTGCTCTGTATCCCCCCCTGCCACCTCTGCCTGTGTTTTCCACTGGCTCTGGAGCAGGGTTCAGATATTCCCCCAATTCCTCCTGGTGCTGAGAGGGTTCATTCACCACCTTTGCACGTTTGGAACAGAAATGCTGGAGGATGGGGAATCTCTGGGAACAGAAATCACTCCTGTGGGAATATCCCAATTGATGAAGGTTGGGCAGAGAAGCTGTGGCTGCCCCATGATCCCTGGATGTGTCCAAGGCCAGGTTGGATTTTGGGACTTGGAGCATAGTGGGAGGTGTCCCTGACATGGCAGAGGTGGAATGAGATGGTTTTTGTTGTCCCTTCCAACCCAAATCATTCCAGGATTCCATGGAATTGTTCCGTACCTCTGGGCCTTTACCAGAGGCCAGGATCACGGCCTAGAGTTTGGTAGGGAGGAGTAATTCCTCTCCTCCTTTTGGTAGGGAGGAGTAATTACCTTTAAGAGTAATTTGCTCTCCATCTTCCCCTGGAATATTTTCCAGCAGTCCAAAGGCTCTGCTGGATTGTTTTACAGAATAATGACCATCATGCTGTGAGCAAACACCCTCTGGAGCAGGCCCTGGCCACTGGACAACACATCCTGTGGGAAAAAAAGTTCTTCCTTCCCAGGAGCTTCCACCCTTCAGAAATCCCCTAAAAATGGCCTTAAATTGAAGTAAAATTAGGCCCAAAATGTTGCCCAGACTCAGTTTGCTTAAAGAAAAAAGGAGAATTTGTAGTGTTGAATACTGTATTTCTCCATAAAATTTGCATAAGCATGGGATGTGCCCTCAGGCTCCTTCCCAAGGATTCTGGGCGTCGTCTTCCCATATTTATTAACAGTGTTGGAACTTTGGAGCAAAAAATTTGAATTTTTCTTTGTCAATCCGCACCTTTCCATTGCTGGAATGAGCTCAAGGTTCTCATCACACTTTCCAATTAATTTCTCTTCTCCTCATCAAGGTTGTTGTTGGATTAATTCCTTCTCTCTGCTCTTCTTCTGGGAAAAATAAACGAAAGAAAACAGCCACTAGAGGAAATTGTTGAATTCCTTGGGGAAAAAAATGGTTGGGAAAGGGACAGTTAAATCCAGGCTGTTTAATTCCAACCCTGCTGAAGGCCTGAGCATTTTAATGGAAGTTGGATGATTTTATGGCTTAAGAAATACTCTAAATATGAATTTTGGGGGCTATTTAAGAGGTGATCCAGAGGAAACAACTTGTGGGCTGGGAGCTTTCTTCCTTCTCATGGAGTCCTGGAATTCCAGGAAAAGGTCCATGTCTCCTACTGCTGCCAGGGATCCAAAAAGGTACAAGAACCACATTGTTAATTACAAAAGGAAAATTATTTTGTTGTGGACGGCGCTGTCCAATCTCCCATTCTCCCATTCCAAACTGCTTGGAATTCTGCTCCAGAGCCAGGAATGGCTTCAGATGAAATTGTGTCGAGGGATCCTACGACCTTAAAAAAAAATTTGTGTCTACCCTGCTACGAACAAAATGTGAATTTTTATCTTCTGGAGTGACATGAGAGCAGCAAGAAATTTCTCTTTTTTCCCTTTTTTCCCTTTTTTCCCTTTTTTCCTTTTGGAGGGTGGCCAAAGATTGGTGTTGTTCATTTAGGGAAATGTTTTCCTGGTGGGGACTCTGCCTCTAGGAAAGGAATTATTTGATGGACACCAGCAGTTTGTGCCGAGTTTTTCGGGGGAGCGAAAAACAAATGCGTAGATGAAATAAGGAACCAGTTAATTTCTCCTTCACAGTTGTTTCATGGAAATGAAGAACTGGAATTCTTCGGGAGCCATCAAAGCCGGGAAATAAATGCACAATTAGCCGCGGGAAAGTGCCGAAAGCCATTAGCGCTCGTTTTAGAATAATAATGCACTTCAAGACTATTTGTTGAAACATAAATACAATTATGAGGAAAGGAATTAATGCACAGTGGGAAGTTTCTCGAAGATGGCATCGCATTTTCTGCGGCACGAGATTAAATGAGTGAAACCATGGGGGGTTTGGGGGGAGGCGAGCAGGGGGGAGGTTGTAGGAAAGGCGGAGATAAAATGGAAACAAAAAATGTTGGCATGTCCCCAGCCATGGGGGATCAAAGGACAGAAAGGTTTGCCAAAGGGGCCTGAGGGATGAAAGGCTTGTCCTGGTCTCCAGGGATGTTCCCAGAGGGAAAGAGCTTTGGGACACAGCTGGAGGTGCTGCTGGCAAAGGAGAAGTTCGGATTGCTGGAAGTTTGGCCAAGGAGATTCGGCAGATTCCTGCTGCAAATAATCCAATCTGATCCCAGTGCAGTGGGCAGAGGCTTCTCTTCACTCAAAATCATCATTTCTGAGCTTTTCTTTGCCATCCTCCCTGATCCCATCAGGAAACTTCCCTGGCGATGCTGGCACAGAGCTGAACACTGGAAAACCTCCCCCAGCAAATGGAGCTGTGGGTGATGGATTAGGGGTGACCATGCTCCATGCTGGGAATTCTGGGATCCACCAGGAGGGTGGCCTTGGAGGAGATGATCAGAGATGAAAACACGGGCCAAGGGTTAAGTGGGGGTGGCAAACTCAGCCTAGAACCACGGGATCACAGGATCAGAGAAAACCAAGATTGGAGAACATCAGGATCGCAGAATCACAGAAACACAGATTGGATCATGGGATCACGGGAACACAGGATCAGAGAGCCACAGGATCGGAGAACCCCAGGATCACAGAAACACGGAAACACAGACATACAGAATCACAGGGTCACAGGATCATAGCATCACAGGAACAGAGAATCACAGGACCAAAGAATCACAGGATCACGGAAACAGAGAATCACTGAGACATGGAATGGTTTGGGTGGGAAGGGACATTCAATCCCATCCCATTCCAGCCCCTGCCGTGAGCAGGGATGCCTTCCCCTATCCCAGGCTGCTCCAAGCCCCATCCAGCCTGGCCTTGGGCACTTCCAGGGATCCAGGGGCAGCCACAGCTTCTCTGGGCAAGAAATAAAAATTTAGAAAGCGCTTTGAACACCTTCCTCGCTTCCATCCTGAGGCCATTTTTGGCCACCAAAGCCGCTGCTCCTCTGCTGACTTCCAGACAACCTTTGCCTGGTTTATTTAAATCCTGTGACTGTGAGGAATCAAGGGAAACGGGGAAGAGCTCCCACGTGGCTTCCTCAGGACACATTTGCAGCTGCTGGAAAAGCTGCTGGGAGCAGCGAGCTGGTCCTGCCCGGGGCCAGGCTTCTCCTGGAGAAGCAGCTGCAGAGGAAACTCGACAAGGTGGAGCTCATCTCTATTCTGGTGACATTTCCAGGCCAGCGAAGTGACTTTTTCTCCCCTCAAGGCAAAGTGGCTTTCTGACACGAGGCTTTGCTTCATCAGCCTGCCAAGCTGGGAGCCAAATTTACCCGGAATCCTTTTAATTCCACTTCGTACCTCAGCCTGAAGTCCTCACGTTCCTGGAGAGGGTCTGGATGGCCCCGGGCGATTTCTTAACGCTCTGTTAATGCCGATTACATCAGACCTCAAGCGAGGAGGAGGGGAGAAGGGGAGCTGCTCCGTGGGAATGTGGGAAAGCACATTCCCACTGCGTCCGTGAAAGGCAAGGAGCTCCTGGTGGCTGGAGGGCAATAAATAATGGATGCAGGGAAAGCAGGTTGGGGTTTAATTGCTCAGCCTGACACCGGCGGGTGGCGGGGAAGGCTGGCGTGCACACCCGCGGGGAATGGGGTGGGGATGATGGGATGACACCGCAGCTTCATCCCTTCCTCGTGCTGGAATGAGTGATGCTAATGAAGATGGGAGAGGAGCGCTCCAGCTCCCAGGAAACCCCCTGGAAATGGAGAAAGCTCCCATAAAGGGCCAAACCCAGCCCAGCCACCTGTGAGCACGAGGAGTTTGTTTTCTGACTGATTTCATCAGGCTCTGATCAAAACCATCCAGAGGGGCGACCCTGGGAAGGACCAGAGCAGCCCCAGGGCTAGGGTCCGTCAGGCTGTTGGGATTTCTTCCCGAAAATACCTGCCTGTCCTCGGAGCCTGGGAGCTGCTGCAGTCCAGGGGTTTCAAACTGGGGAGGAAGATGTGACTTTATCCTGCAGGTATGCGAGGAATGCCTGTCGAGTTAATCATGGAGATTTCCACCACCAAGAGGGAGAAAGGAGAAGAGGAGGCCGCTGTGCTGTCTGAGCTGTTCAATCCATCCAAAGGCAAGAGTTCAAAGTGTCACATCTTGAGAAGAAGCAGCAGCAGACCCAGCAGCAGAAGTTCCACAGCAGCAATTTCTAAGCTTACTCACCAGGATGTGCATTATATTCATTAATTAACCAATCAGGCTAAAACACGATTCTAATTCTACTTCTCTAAACCTATCCAAACTTAATTCTGATTCACAAAAATAGTCCTAACTCTTGCACAAGTCCTACAGAGAATATATGCATATGATCTCTATTTGTTCTTTCTGTTTAGGTACAAAACCTGCCTAAAAATGCCAGTAAGGTAATGATGTTTATATTTTGTCTAGGACAGGGTACCCTGTGAAAGGTGGCACTGCTGTACTAAAAAACTAGGTTTAGGGGCTTTTTAACCCAACTAACACAGTTTCTCAGTATTTAAGGCACTTAAAATATATTTCTACTGAAAACTAGCGTTTATACTTCTATGCCATGTTTGTGTGACTTTATATCTCTCTGTTTCTCCAATGGTTTTAATTCAATCTCTGTGTTCTCGCTTGTTTCTGGGCCTGAAGACCTGAGACCCAGAGGGGCTCATGTTCCAACAAATGCCCTGGGGTGCTTAGGGGTGGCACAAGGGGCTGCCCTCACCTCCCACTTGGCCCTTTAACCCCCAGTTCTGCATGGAAAAGGCAGGAAACATAAATCAGACACAAGGTCAAATGAGTGATCACCAGGCCTGGTGGCTGCCTCTGGTCATGCTCCCAAAGCTGGCATGATGCCTTAAATGGCTCCCTAAAAACAGAGACCAGTCAGGAATAAAGGGATAAAGGAGGGATTTACCTGAAAGGCCTTCAAAGGTCACACCGTGGAGGTCCAGAGGCTCCTGCCCCAGTGCATCCCAAGATGGAGCCCAGGTCATGAGTTCTTCACACTTTTATAGGTTTGGTCCATTTGCAGATCAGCAAAAATTCGCCAATTAAAACTTTAGCTAATGATGGAATTTGCCCAAGCTTGCCCCCCTGTCGCCAAGATTGTGGTTTGCAGTTGTTGGGCCTAGGAGGGTCTGGGTGTCCTTGGAGAGCTGGAGAGGCTTTGTTGTGTGTGTGTGAGCATGAGAGAACAGCACTGAACGAGCTCCAGGGAACTGCAGAGTGACACTGGGCAGGGCAGGGCTGGGAACAGAGAAAAGTTCAAACCTGAGGCATCAGGCAAAGCGATTGGATTGGTGCTAATGAGCTCATTAGGAAAATCCCCCTTGGCCATGCCATGCAAAGCTTGGTGTGCTCTATCAGCTGCTCCTCAAGAGCAGCTGGGGGAAAAGTGGAACCTGCTGGAGTCTTGCTGGATTTTTGGGAGCCCACGAGAGTCCAGGATTTGGGATCAGTGCAGTTCCTGCCTCAAGGGCTGATGTTTCTGATGTTTCTTCCTTCCACTGCTGCCTTGTTGGAATTCTTTTTTTTTCATTCCCTCCCGGATGAATCATCTTTTCCATATGGCTTGTGAGGAGAAACCATTTCTACCCAAATTTGTCTCATTCTTCTCAAACCCTTAATTGCCATGGTTACCTGCCAGGGAGCCCCAGCGGATGCAACCAGCAGAAAATTGGGAAATGATTCCTGTTTCTCCTGGATCATAGAAATATCTCTGCTGATTCCTTCTTCCCAAGGCTCGTTTTTCCATCGATTCTTATTCCTGTTCATCCTGATGGACTCCTGGTTCTCCACTTGGCAATATGGAAGGAATTCTTCCCTGTGAGGGTGGGGAGGCCCTGGAATGGATTTCCCAGAGAAGCTGGGATTGCCCCTGGATCCCTGGCAGTGTCCAAGGCCAGGCTGGACAGGGCTTGGAGCAGCCTGGGATAGTGGGAGGTGTCCCTGCCCATGGAATGGGATGAGTTTTAAGGTCCTTCCAACCCAAACCATTCTATGACTCCACAATCCTACACCAATTCTCAGTGCTCCAGAGGCAGCCTGGCCAATAAATCAGAGTTTCCAACCTCCCAAAGCAGAATTGATTCCGAACACATCAATCATCCAAGGCCCTTTATCCAGGGAACAGCATGGGCAGCAAGAGGTTACTGAGAACTCATGATTGGGCAGTGCAGCTTAAATATCCAAAAAACCAGAATTAATTCACTGCTCCCTTTAAATATATATAATTCCATCTTGGAAATGATAAAAATCAGAGAGCTAACAATTTGGGAATTTACAGCCTGCACATCAAAGCCACAGGTGTGGAAATGCTCATTATTCAGCAGGGCGATAAGCAGGTGTCAATTACAGCCCCAAAACTTCATCTCACACACCCGAAATTCAGAAATTCTGGGTTTTGGGGATGACTTTGTCTTGCTCTAATATTGGTGTTGGAAGAGCCATAAGCAGGGTGTAATAAAAGGGAATTTCTCACCATAATTAAATATCAGAACTTTTCTATTTAAACTACATTTGAATGTTGGGGGATGTCTTGTCGGTGAGCAATAAAATATTTTCATAAATAATACTTCACCTAACGATGCAGGGTGAGCATTTGCACTCAGATTTTTCCCTGTAAAAGGGGAAATAAAAGTATTTGCTGTGACTCAGTTTCTTGTTTTTCCTTACGAAGGGGAAAAAAAAATTCAGCATTTCCTGCCTGTGGGGGATGCCAGCACTGCTCGATGGAGGATGGATCTGATAACCCCAAGCCTTCCCGAGGCTGAGCCAGGATGGAATTTAAACAGATTTCCCGGGCAGATAAGAGGCAAATCTACAACGGGATCGGGAAGCAGAGCTTATGAACAACTCCATGGAAAATCGGCGCAGGAACTGGTGACTGTGGGGGTGCAGGATGTGGCCAGGGAGGATGGAATTGGTTGGTGTGGGGCTCTGGGACAGACAGGAGTACCCCAGGTCCGGCAGTGGCCAAAACAAAAGAGCAGGAGACAAATAAAGAGGAGAAGGTGAGGCAAAAGTAGGATAGTTAACAGGAGATTGGGCAAAGAGCTTCTAATCAGTAACTGCTTGAGATGCTAAAGATGTAATCCTAGAAGCTGAAGTCTGTGGTTGTTGAACTGCAGTTTGGAACAGGATATAAGATGTGATTTGTACAATAAAAGTTGGCTTTGCATGCACCCAGCAGAGTCTGTGCTCCCAATCCCCCACAGGTGACAGCAGCTGGACATGAGCCAGGGGTGCCAAGGTGGGCAGGAGGCCAAAGGCACCTGGCCTGGATCAGGAATTGTGTGGGAGCAGGAGCAGGGCAGGGATTGTCCCCCTGTGTGGGACCCCAAATCCTGGGAGCAGTTTTGGGCCCCTCATGGCAAGAAGGACATGGAGGGACCTAGAGCGTGTCCAGGCATGGGCACTCCAGGGATTCCATCCTCTCCCACTGCTTCCATGAAGAGATTTTCCCCAATATCCAATCTAAACCTCCCCTGGCCCAGCCTGAGGCTGTTCCCTCTCCTCCTGTCCCTGTTCCCTGCCAGCAGAGCCTGACCCCCCCCGGCTGCCCCCTCCTGTCAGGGACTTGTGCAGAGCCACAAGGTCCCCCCGGAGCCTCCTTTGCTCCAGGCTGAGCTCCTTTCCCAGCTCCCTCAGGAATTCTCCAGCTCCTTCCCAGCTCCCTCAGGAATTCTCCAGCTCTTTCCCAACTCAGGAATTCTCCAGCTCCTTTCCCAGCTCCCTCAGGAATTCTCCATTCCCTTTCCAGCTCCCTCAGGAATTCTCCAGCTCTTCCCAGCTCCGTTCCCCTCCCTGGACACTCCCCAGCTCCTCCATGTCCTTCTCTTCACGAGTGACCAGGATTTGAGGTCCCTCAGCCCCTCCTGGTGCTCCAGCCCCTTCCCCAGCTCCACTTTTCCATCACATTCCCATGGTTTTTGAACAGCTCCAGGGATGGTGACTCCAATACCTCACCACGCTTCCAGTGAAGGATTTTTTCCTGACATCCCAATTCCCTCTCCCCAGTGCGACTTGAGGCCTTTTCCCTTTTTCCCACCTTTTAACAAGAGGTGCAGGAACCTCAATTTGCTCTGCTGTGCCCAACCTTTGCCTGGCTGTCTGTTTATCCGGGAAAAGAGCAGGAGAAAGACATGGGAAAGAAAAAAACTCCAAAGCAGCGACAGCTCCAAGCTTCAGTGGATAAATCCAAGGTGTTTCAGCTCCATTTACTGCACACACAATGCTGGGAATTCAATATTTGCCTGGTGGAACACGAGGTCATTCACGAGGCCTTTCTGTGGTGTTTGATTCCTCTTTTTCCACGGCTGGAATGCTGGGGATTGCTGGAGCCATGTGAAACATTCTTCATGCTCCTGGTTAGAAAAGCCATTTTTACCCAGGGATGCATTTGTTCAGCACGGAGCTGGAAGCAAAGAGAGAAAAGAGGGATAAAGGGATCTCAGGGAAGGAACAGGAGCAGCTCTTGGCAGAGAAACCACCCCTGACCCCAGACTTAGAGCTTGACAGTGATGCGAGGGGCAAAAAAGAGAGGAAAAATTTGCAAAGCAAATTATTTGGAGCATCCCCAGCTCCAAAACTCCCAACACTGTGGGGAAAACAGCCTCAAAAAGAGCTCTCTGCACCCAAGAAAACAAAAATATTGGCCTCTCCTTTCCTTTTGTCCTTCATGGGTTGGGTTGTTTTACGTGACAATTGGGGTGGAAAAGGTTCCTGAGAGCCTCACACCCAGCGAAAATGAGCTGTGGTTTCAAACTGGAGATGGGAAAGAAATTGGATTCCACGGGAATGTGGGAAGAATGTGGATGCGAGCTGCCCACCAGGGTTTTGTTTTAAGGCTTGGAGGGAATTACAGCATTCTTTGTAGATTTTATTGGAAGCAAAGAGATCTAACAGACATTTCACAAAGTTTTTCAGGTTTTTCCCCTTAAAAAAAAAAAAGGATTGAGGTGTGGGGTTTTTGGTGATAAAGGCTATAAATAAGAATTGGGAGTCAGCTGGCTCAGATCCCTTGGATTTGTGGCTCTGTTGTGCCCACAGCTGCCAGAGGCCAAGCTCCCTTTTCCATTCAGAAGCCAAATATTCCGAATGAATTCCATGTTTCATCCCAATCATTCCCATGATTGATTCTGGGAATACCCAGAAGATCAGGATGAAAAATCCTCTCTAGAAAAGCAGAATTTCCCCCATAAATCCCTTCTTTGGGGGTGCTGATGTGTGGGATCACGTCCTCCACCTAAAACCCAAGCACTCGACATAAAAATAATATTTTTTTATGGATTCCAAATGAAACACTGGCAGATTTTGCTCTCATAAATTGTCTCATTTCCTTTCCTAAATCCAGGATGTTCAGCAGAACATTAAGAAAATGATCTTTTTTTTTCCTATTTTTTCTTTATTTTTTTTTTTACTGTGACACAATTTAATTTTTTTTTTTTTTACTGGATATTGGGTATAAAAAGGGATGTGCAATATTCTTTTTATTTCAGATATAATCACGCACTTCCACAAAAATAAAGCAGAATAAGCCACCCACCACCCACAGAAAGGATTTAAATTGGGTTTTTTTCAGTGACTTTTTCTTGGTGTTAACAATTCTCATCCACAGAAAATCGTTCCAGCAGGACCTGACCTCCCTAAAATCCTTCAAAACCTTAAAAATCTGAGGAGTTAAAGGCCTCATAATCAGGCATGAGATGATTAAGGATTTTCTTTGGATGTGGAACAGGAATTAGGATGGAGATGTTGGGAGAAAGTTTTTTTCCTCAGATATAAGAAATCCCTGTTACTAAAACTCACCAGTTTTTAAAGGATTTATTATTAATATCTGATGTTATTTAATGATCTGGTTTCCAAGAAAACTTCTCCTGGTTGCCAAAAATTCCATGTCAAAATTCTGGAGTGGTTTTATCCATACAAAGATTGGCTTGGCTTCCATCATTTCCAACTTTTTTAGACACAGGAGAGCAGAAAAGAAGGAATATTATTGTAGATAATTATTTATGGAAAATACAGAATATATTGAGCTGGTCCAAGTTTCTCCTGGGTGGAGAATCCCAGGAGGTCAGGGATGTGGGTCCCAAAAAGCCAGGTGGAGCCATCTCCAAGGATTGTTGGGAATACTCAGTGGGAAAACCAGGATGTGGCTGGAGAAGGGACCATGGGGAGGTGGGAATTTTCTGGGAATGCCATCCCTGGTCTGGCTCCAGGGTGGGAATGAGGCTGGGAAGTGCCCATGGACTGCAGTGGGATCAAGACCCAAACACCCAGAGCCTCCAAGCCATGCCCAGGAAGGTCTGGAAGAACAGACTGAGCACAAGAACTGATTTTTCATCCAGGATATGGAAAACTCATCCCTAAAAAGGTGCCCCCAAATCCCAGGAGGAGCCCCAGGACCCTGCACACCTCCTCAGCCAGATCAGTGCTGGAGCCAGCTCTGGAGATTTCCCTTTCTCCCATTCTCCATCTCTCTCTTCCCTTCCATCCCACCCTTATCCAACCCCCACTTCCATGGGCTCATCCCAGGAGATCAGGGACCATCCAACACCGATTCCCACTCCAAATGTATAATTTATTAATAAAACTTTGGAATCCTTTCCAGACCCTGACTTTTGTCATTCCTTTTCCCCCACAGGCACCGACACACCCACATGTTCCCTTCCCTATGGGAATGAGACACCACCGAGGGAATTTTCCTACATTCATCCACTTTTCTGGGGTTCACTGATATTCCCTGGAGGGATAACCCTGAAAACCAAGCAAGGCAAATTCCAGGGGGATCCTCTCCCTGTTAATTTATTTCAAGATGGGAAAGTTCTGCTGGCACATTAAAATCGGGGAGAGATTCCAAACGAGTCCTTAATTGGGAGATTCTTTCCGTGGTTAATGATATTCCTGCAAGAATCTGGGGCATTAATTGGTGCTGCTGCA
The DNA here is from genome assembly GCA_013400515.1 of Erpornis zantholeuca. NCBI lineage: Eukaryota > Metazoa > Chordata > Aves > Passeriformes > Timaliidae > Erpornis > Erpornis zantholeuca. The sequence continues at coordinate 23,057 of VZTN01026724.1, read as the reverse complement.
CTCCTGCTCCTAAAAAAAGGTCAGGATAAGCTTCCAGGAGAGGGAAGCTGCCCTTGGAGCATGGCAGGTGGGAAGGGAAGGGAAGGGAAGGGAAGGGAAGGGAAGGGAAGGAAAGGGAAGGGAAGGGAAGGAAAGGAAAGGAAAGGAAAGGAAAGGAAAGGAAAGGAAAGGAAAGGAAAGGAAAGGAAAGGAAAGGAAAGGAAAGGAAAGGAAAGGAAAGGAAAGGGCAGGTGGGAATTTCAGGAGAGGAGCAGGAGCTGTGGAGGTGGAGGAGGAAAAAGCAGTCATGAGAGAGGCTCTGGGAAGCTGAGAGGCAGAAATTGGGGATGACATTGGAAAGAACTTCTTAGGGTTTATATCTCAATAAATGCTTGGGAATTTTTTTTTCCAGGAGCTGTGGTGCTCCCAGAATTATTTTTTTAATCCAAAATTTTTTATTTATTCACTTTTATTGGTGCTGTCAGGCAGGCAGAGGTCAGTGGGCAGCCTTGAATGGGAATCCAGGAATAAAAGAGAAAGGAACCCCCAGCCAGGAGGATTTCCCAAGGTTTGCCTGCGGTGAGAATGGATTATGGAACATCAAAACAGGCAGGGAAATGAAGTTTTTCCACAGCATTTATGAGACAAAACATTCAGGTTAAGAACCTTAAAACCAGGGAGTAACCTAAATTTATTGTAAATATGGAATTTCCACCGGAATGTTCTTGGAAAACTCACTTTTGATTCAAGCCATCCCTTGCTAAGTGTGCTCAACACACTGAAGGTATTTTCTCAGGCAGATGGGAATTCCAGGATTCCAGGATCCAATGGAAGGATCATTCCCAGGCCCCAACATGGGCTGGGATATATCTTAACCACCTTAATCCCCTGAATCATCTTATTCCCAGAGACAGCAGGGATGTAGCTTCGATCCCATTCCATTCTTTTCCATCCCAGGAAAAGCTCCTTGGCCCATTCCATCTCCCATCAGAGCCATGAGCATATAACCACAACCCATTTTCAACTCCTCCACCCCAACCCTGCAGCTGATGGAAAATAAAAGAGCTCAAAGACTTAAATAAAATTTTAAATATATCCCAGCAATCCCAAAGTTAGGTTTTTTAAGCAATGGGGGATTAAAAAAAAAAGGGATTTTTCCTGTCAGTTTTGTTATTGCCATGGCAAAGCCAGGTTGGAATGTTTAGGGTTGGTTTCACTGCTGGCTTTGTACCCTAAATCCTCCTCCCCTTCCTGCCCCTCTAGCTCATTCCAAGGATCATCCATCAGAAATCACTTCCATGCTCTTGGAATAATTTCTCATCTTCACTTGTTCACCAGTTTGTGTCAGTTACTGAGTTAAGATGAAATTAATCAGATTTAAGTGGCGCTGAACAAAGCCCAGCAGTGAGCAGTTAAAGAGATCATCAAAAATTCCTTTGGCTTCGTTAAAATGATTGAATTGGGATTGTTAGAACCACTGGAAAAATCCCTTTGTCCTGCTGGGTTGGCTACAGAATCCCAGCACTCAGGGAAAAATTGGGAGGCACAGAGGCACTAAAAGTGAAATTATTATTGGGTTTCTCTATTATTTTTTCTCCTAAAACTATCTTCTATTTGCTAATGAGGTGAAAACCCCAAAATTCCAGAATTCTTTGGATTGGAAGGGACCTCAAAGCCCACAAGAATTTATAAAATCATTGTAAAATGATTCCAAGGTGTGATTACAGCAACTTCCACCCTCAGAACCTGGGAGCCCAACAAAGGAGCTCTCCAGAGGTTCCTGCACATCCCTAACTTCAAGGAAAAGAGGAGACGACCCAGAGCTCTTCCTGCTGGAATTTCAGCCAAATTCCCTGGTTAAGTTAAATTATCTCCCAGTGATCGTGGCAGGGTTTGCTGCTTTTATCCAGTGAGATATTCCCAACCAATCCCTGCTTCTCCCAGGTTTCTCTGCCCAACAATCCCACCCTGTGCCTGAAATCCTTGTCCAAACCCTCCTGGAGCTCTGGATGAGCTGAATGTCTGAGTCCACTTCCCTCCTGAGCAGCCTGACGAATTTGGGCACCTGGGGTGAGCAGAGGTCAGATCCAAGTCTCCCATTCCATTTCCTGCTGGAATTTTGGAATATTAGGAGCTAAAAATGAACTGGGAGAGAGCAGAGGGTCTTAAAGGCCTTGAAGCAGGAAAAGTGGGAAGTGACTCATTCCCAGCTTCCAGGGAATGTCCCAGCTGGACACAGGGATGGAGCAGCTCAGCTCAGCAAGGGGAAGCGACCTCCAGGCTTTTCCAGGACTGCTGTGAACATTCCCAAGGCTGGACAGCAACAATTGGGGGTTGGAATGACTTGGGTGTGAGTAAGGCTGAGTTCATGGACAAAATCCATGTTTTCTCAGGCATGCTGGATCCAAGGAAGCAGCCTGGGGTGAAGCCAGGAGCATCTTGTCCTGAATCTCCCCTGTGCTGTTTGCTCTGCTCTGCTCTCAAAGCAAAAGTTCCTCTTTACTTTCTTCATCAACACTGGAAAGGGAAAAATCCCGAAATTTTCAGCTCTTCGGGACCTCAACAGCAAACAGCAAAAACGCAGGGCTGGGAAAACATCTCCCTGCTCCTTAAATGACATCCCTGCAGGGCTGGGATTGCAGGATTCACCTCCATCCCATGGGCTGCTCCTTCCGAGGAACAAGATTCCCGAAGCTTTCAAATCCTCATTTTCTCCCTCCTCATCCGAGATGACACTAATGGAGCAAAGCTCAGGGCAGGGAAATCAGCACTCCCTGCGCTCCCAGAGCCTGCAGCGTGGCCACAGCTGTGGGAAAGACGTGTTCCACTAATGGAGTTTCCTTGTTTCTTGGTTCCAGACTGGATAAATCCACAGGAGGGATTTCTAATCCATTCCTCGCCTCTCATCCAGTTGGAAAACGCCGAGCTCTGCTCCCCAGCTCCCTTCTCCATTAACTCCCTCCCAGCTTTGCTCCCTTTCCTGTGCTTTGCATCTCTGCTTTTCCGGCTCCTGGTGCTTCCTGGGCCTGCTCCAGATGGAGCAGCATGCCAGGGACAGATGGAAAAGGCCTTTGGAGTCGGGAATCTGTGATAAGGCTGTGGGTGAGAGCTGCCCTTGGGTACCCTCAGTCCTGATCTTGTGCCACTCCCAGCTCTCCGTGGGGTTGGCTCCAACCCCACTGATCCAGATCCAATCCCAGATATTCCATGGAAGGCTCGCTGTCTCCTGGCAGTTTGATCATTTTATGCTCCCAGACACATCCTTGGCTCCTTTTTCCATGGGGACCTTTGTGTTTTAGCCTGGGGAATTGCCAAATCCAGCATTTCATCTGGAGATTCCCTGGGGTGTAAAGGTGGCTCTTCCATCCCAAATCCAGCTGCTGGGTGGAATCCAAGGATACTTTATCCCTCTTTAGTGCCTACTCCTTAATCAGACGCCTTGAGGAGGCTTCCAACATCCCATTTAAAATTCCAGACTCTCCCCTTGCTGAACAAGTTCATCATTCCAGGAGAACAACCTGACCTGGAATAAAAAAAGATCCCCAAACACAGCAGGATTTTGACTTTAAATTGAGAGCTTATTGTGGAAAATGGGGAAATTATTTCATTTCACCTCCAGAAAATTGAGTTTGATTCCTGGAAAACTCAGGGAACAGCAAAAGGTGTGATCGGCTCCTCTTGTTCACTTTAACCAAGAGAAGTGGAAGTGGGGACTTGATGCATTTTTTGAGTCACTGCCTAAAAAATTCCAGGTGGGATCTTCCCAAGTCATCAAAAACATGAGGAGATCCATGACTGAAAGAAGGAACTGGGAGAAATCCAGCAGGAAATCTGGGTTAAAATTTTTTTAACATTTAACATCATTTACCTGTGCAATTAATGAACTCTGATCCATGGAAAGTCATTAAATCCGTGTGGGAAAATGATCCAAAGATGTTTCAGCTCCATCAGAAAACAAGGAATTTCCTGGAGCATTTCCATGGTATTTTGGAGGAGCTCAGACAGGCTCCTACCAGCTTCCTTGGGCTCCAATAAAAATTGATTTAATATTGTAAAAAATACAAAATTTGAATCTTTGCAGTGTTTAAAATAATGATCAGGACACCACCACAAGGTTTTGTAGGATGAGATTTGGGAGAGATGCAGGAAAACCTGGATTTTTCCTTATATTTTTCCAATGTCTTGATGAAAAATTTCCCATTTCTGTTCCACTGAGAACTTCCAAGGATTCTGCTCTGCTGGGATTGTTTCAAACATTGCTACAGAGAGGAAATCTCAATTTTTTCATATCCAGTACGAGAAATAAATAAATTTAATGATAATAAAAATATTAATAAAATATAATATTGATATATATTAATGATGATAATAATAATATTAATATTATTTATAATAATACAAATAATAATAAAAATAAATAAATTTTAGCAAGGAAGAGAGCGCTCAGCTTCCCAAATCCAATGGATTAACACTGGATGGGGAGGTGGAATTCTCCCTCCATCTGTGGAAATTTCCCAGTAAAAGCAGCTGGGACAGCTCAAAAAGAGCCAAAAGAGCTTTTATGGTTTATCAGAGCCTTTTAAATCCAAATTTAAGGGCACTTGTGCCATTACTTGGTTGCTCCAGGATGGAGATTCCTGCAGGGAGTGGGGCCTCGTTTTTTGTCTTCCCTGAGGATTAGCAAAGACAACATCAGGGCCAGGGTTTGAGGAACCACCACGGAGCAGGAGGGGAAATCTTTATTTTCCTGGGACATTTCCCTGTGGCCATTGGCGTTGGTGAAGGAATTCCTGCATGGAATTACCACTCCTGAATTAACCCAGGTGCTCCCATTTCATTCTGGGCTCTTCCAGACAGATGGGGAGGGAAGGGGACCTTGAATTGGGCTCCACCTCCAAGGGGAATTTGGGCTGAAAAACACATTTTCCACAGCGCAGGAAGAGTCAGGCAGTGATCCATTAAAATATCCAATGGTTTTTGGGGGATCTAAACATAATCAAATCTCTTCCCAGGCCACCAAGAAGCCTCGAAAATTCCCTCAGGATCCCAAATCTCCAAGGTGGATAAGAATCTCCAGATGCAATCAGGGATTTAGCACCCAGGGCATGGACAAGAAGAATAATTAAGGTTCATGTGTCCCTCTCCTTATCCAGCTGTAGGGACATTCCTAAATCAAATTCCCAGGCAAATCAAGGGTGAACATGGAATAAAATATTCCCTCAAGTCCAACAGGAACCTGGAAAAATTTGCACCACTCATTCCTCCCAGTGAGTTGTGTTTTCTATGGAGTTTTTGAGCACAAATTTTGTCCAAGTGTGGTAAAATGCAATTTTTAATGATAAATCTCTCTGGATATCAGGTTGGCTGGGACTTTGAGAAACCTGGGATAGTGGGAGGTGTCCCTGCCCTTGGGAATGGGATCTTTAATGGATCTTTAAAGTCCTTCCCATCCCAAACTGGTCTGGAATTCTGTAAAAGATCACAGCACTCACATGGACTCTTAACAGCTCAATAAATTCAATTCTATCCCAATCCATCCTCACCCTCATCCCAAAGGATCCCACAGCTTAAAGCTGGGAGAAGGGAAGAGTTGTGGTGCCATTTTTCCACCTGAATTCAGAGTCAGTAAGGTTCATTAATGCATAATTAATATGCAGCTTAATTGAAGTTTTGGGGTTTTTTCCAAATCCGTGCTCCAAATCCATGGAAAAGCTGATCCTGAACTGATGTCAGTGAAGGAAAAGTGTCACCACTTTTTCTGCTTCCAGCCCAGTTCCAGTGATTCCAAACAGGCTCAATCCCAATGTATTTGAGTGGCAACAGAAATGGGATTCCACTCTGCCACTTTTTGGAGGTTTTTTTATTCATTACACACTTTATTCAGGAAAAATTAAACATGGAATTAATGTCAAACCATGCAGGAAATCAACATTCCCTCACCAACGTGGCCACAGGAAAACCCTGTCCCAGGAAAATAAAGGAAGGAAGAGTTGTGGTGCCATTTTTCCACCTGAATTCAGAGTCAGTAAGGTTCATTAATGCATAATTAATATGCAGCTTAATTGAAGCGTTGTTTTTTTTTTCAAATCCATGCCCCAAATACATGGAAAAGCTGATCCTGAGCTGATGTCAGTGAAGGAAAATTGTTACCAACAATTTTCTCTGCTTCCAGCCCAATTCCAGTGATTCCAAACAGGCTCAATCCCAATGTATTTGAGTGGCAACAGAAATGGGATTCCACTCTGCCACTTTTTGGAGGTTTTTTTATTCATTACACACTTTATTCAGGAAAAATTAAACACAAAATTAACGTTGAACAAACTCAGCTGATTTATCTCTTTTCCACGGATTTCACAGATGCTCTGTGACCTCCCCTGACTTCCTTCCTTTTTTACTTCTGCATGAGCAGAATTGTCATAAATCCCAATTTATTTCCTCCAGGAGAACGAAATGTGACCCAGGCAGTCAAACGCCAGCTCCTCTTGTCTCTTTTCAGTGTTTCAGGTGAAATTTGAACAGTTCGCTGTTAATAATATTTATTAATATGCTAATAAATGTTAATAATAACAATTTGTTGTTTCAAGGGGAGCCGGGCCTGAGAAAATCTGGGGAGTCTCTGTGCTGGTAGAGGCAAAATAATGGCAGTGAAGTGGTTGTGTTCCTTTGGGAAATATTACACTAAAATTTAAAAAAAGGATGGTGACAGGGAGGGTAATATTCCATTAAAATTGGAAGGTGGATGGTCAGGGGGAGGTTGGTCCAGCTGCAGCTTCAGCTCCGTGGGAGGGCATGGAATGAGGTGAGATTCGAGGTCCTCTCCCAACCCAAACCATTCTGAGATTCTCCGCCATAAAATGAGAATAAAATAAATAAAAAAGGGACGAAATATGAGGAGAATCAATATTTCTCCATCAGGGAGAGGGAGAAAATTAAATTATCACCTCCAGATTTTCGTTTGGTTTTTAGAGAAACTCCTCAAACTCAAAGAGCAGGGCCGGGGAATATTTTCTAAACCAGGAGATGAACAATCTGCCCTGGGAGCAGAGCAGGAGTAAGGAATATTTTCCCTCTGATGGACTCAGACATTCTGTTCCCTTCCCACCTCCCTGTGATTTACACTCCGGAATGAACTCGTTGATCTCAGCCTCCACCGAGGGGCCCTGGAGGCTCCAGGTGGATCAGAGCTTTTATTTATCACAAAGGCAGCCCAGGAATCAATTCCTGCCAGGGAAAAGCTCTCCTTGCAAACCTGAGAACTGCTTTAAAACCAGCTAAAGAGCCCCAGGAGAGCTGGGGTTTCCTGTGGAATTCCCTGAATTTTGAAGCCCTTCACAATTCCTTTATTGCCCAGAACAATCATTCAGGAGAAAGAAAGGGAAAAATTTAAAAATACAGAGAAAAGAAAACAAAGAATATTTTGTTTTTGTTGGGATTTTCAGTTTTGCAGCAGTTTGCTGGGACAATGCATGCCTGGAATTTCCAGGAATTCCCTCTGATCGTGGTGTTGGGTTAGTCTTAGTGCACAGAGTAAATCCAGAGCCTGATCTGGGAGAAATCCCGGAGAAATCTGGGAGAAATCCATGCCCAGAATTCCCAGCAGGATGAACAGAGCAGGGAATTTCTGTCTGGGACACCTCTCATTTCTCCCCAGGATTTCTGAGTTGCAATCATGAAGTTCATGCACCTTAATCCAATCGATTTCCATTATGGATTTCAATATCAGATCTTGGAGTGAACATCAGCTCTCCCCGTGGTTAATGCAGTGCCTGAGCTCCAGGATTCTCTGTCCTCTCCCAGGAGATTGAACTGTGGAAAATTGTCACAGGTTTAGGCACAAAATCAAGCCAGGACTGTGGGATAAGGCAGTGATAAAGGCTGGGCTTTCCCTAATTCCCGATGGAATAACGCAAGGCATCGTGGATCCTTGTCTTGTCAGAGTGTTGGAAAGAGGTGTGAACTCTTGCAAAAAAAAAAATATAAAGGTTATAAATCAAATTTTAGCATTAAATGACCTTAAACTCCATGCAGTTCCATGGGCAAGGACACCTCCCATTATCCCAGGCTGCTCCCAGCCCTGTCCAGCCTGGCCTTGGGCACTGCCAGGGATCCAGGGGCAGCCACAGTTTCCCTCCCAGCCAGGAATTCCCCCCCAATATCCCATTTAAATCCTCCTTTTCCAACTTAAAACCATCTCCCTGCGTCCTGTCCTGTTTTATGTTTTGCTTTCAACACTTTTGGCCACTTTTCTCAGCCAGGACATTGAAATTCTCCGAATTATTCACCCAGGAATGGTCAGACTCCTCTGACTCCCATTTCCAAGCAGAATTCCTGAGGTAATTTACAGATTTTTCAGTAAATCCTAACTGGAATTCCTCGGTGAGTGCAGGACTGGCAGAGCTCTCATGGCTGAAATCCTGGCCCTGTCAAGAAATGAAAATCTTTTTCAATCTCTCCCCCGTGAGATTAAACACATTCCCCTATTCCCAAACCAGTGAGAAATTGCTGCTTTTGCATCCCAAAATACAGAAAAATCTTCCTATTTCTCCTTCAGGAAGAAAGGTGACTTTTAATATTCCCTTTGCCCCATTCCTGCTTGGAATAAAACCTGGATTTAACGGAGGATTTGCGCTGTCCTCACACCCACACAAAATATTCCCTTTAAATGAAGCAGCCCAAGAAATTCAGGATTGGGAGCAATTTTAGCCAAGACATTTTCAGCTTGGATTGCACCTAAAAAGCCACCTCAGCTGAACTGCAAACGACCCTGGGAAGGTTTTGTTGGAGCAAGTTTGAGTCAGCAAAAAGCCCTGGGAGCCAGGCTTTATCTTTTCCAGAAAAAAAAAAAAAAAAAAAAAGAGGATTTTCAGTTCTTCAGCCAACAATAAAAATGCTCCAATTCCAGAAATAATTATCACAGGGCAATAAGGAAATCGATTATTGCAGAGCAGCCGCTGGGCAAGTCAATTGTGAGTCACCACCGACAAAGAAATCCCATTTAAATCCCAAAGAAATCCCATTTAAATCCCAAAGAAATCCCATTTAACACTCCAGCCTTCAATGTTAAATATGCAGGTCCTCAGAAAGCGAAGGATTTTCTGAAAGGTTCCCATTTTGGGTTTTTATCAGGATTTTTGAGGTTTCTTCTCAACCACAGAATCCTGAGAGACTCCAAAGCTTCCGAGTTCCAGGAGCTGGAATAATTCCCTGGATAATGTTTACACTCTGGTGCAATTAAGAATTAATCTTAATAAGTCAAAAGTTGATGAAGAATACTTTATTCTTGATGATTCTCTGGAGGGGAGAAGGAATTATCCCTCCAGTCATGGAAAACAGGGAAATCTTGCATTGGCTTTGGAATACAAGGAATGGCCTGGGAAAGACAGACCCGGGAGGGCAAAATTGATCCATTAATTAACAAAAAATTAATTACACACATCTGTCTCCCTCACAGGACTGTAGGATCCAGCTGCACAAACCCCTGGCATCACTGCCACCATTCCATGCCTCCAGGAATTCGGGATTTAAGCAATTCCCACCTTAGGTTGGCAACTGTTAAAATCCCAAATTCCACTGAGCCCTGCACCTTGAACCCAGAGAGAGATCATGGGTTGAGAATGAAAAATGGCTCTTCCAAATGGGATTTGTCCCAGTTTAATGGAATCATTTGGAATTCACACTTTTAATTAACCTCTGCCAATCTCCTGGACTACAATTCCCTGTGTTCTTGTGACAGATCCACAATTATTTTCTTATCTTCTCCTGTTGGCTCCTCAGTCTCCACACTCCGAGGGTTCAAGGAGTCACTGCCAAGCAATCCATCCTGACTTCCTCGGCTGGGGGAAGGCAAGGAAAGGATGTGGAAAAGGAATTGGGAAAAACTCCGAAGCCTTTGTGTGGTTCGTAAGCAAAATTAACTCCAGTCAGGCCAGAATTCCAGAGGGAATTGGAAGTGTTCTGGGATCTTCTGATCACCAGACAGTCAGGAAATCATGGATTATTCATCCTTCTTATCCAGGGATGGGACCATGGAGAGGCCCTGAGAGCTCTGGAGNGATGGGATGGGATTTAAGGTTCCCAAAGCATTCCAGCATTCTCTGATTTGATCCTATAAACCACCTGTGGGATACCAGCCAGGAGACCTTCCTAAAATAACCAGCCTTAAATAATCCCTCACTGATTTACCCATTTCCAGTTATTTTTATTTAAATTTGGGTT
>VZTN01026724.1:0-12676 GCA_013400515.1 Erpornis zantholeuca | reverse complement strand
TATTTATATTTATATTTATATTTATATTTATATTTATATTTACATTTATATTCTTACTATTTATATTATTTATATTTATATGCTTCCCAGCACCCAGCCCCTGCTACCATTGTTTAATTCTCTCTCCCCATCAGGGCTGGATTTTATTTCCACTCTTAATTTGTCTGATTTCAGCTTCCAGCCTCTGGATTTGTTCCCGAGCCTATTATCCTGATTTTTATTCCCTGTGTGATTCCATCCTTGTTCCGCTCAAGTCACCTTTCAATCTCCTCCTAAACTGTGCTCCTGTTGCTGCCAGGACTTGTTTTCCCACATTCCCAATTTTTTTTTTTTTTTTGAATGAGCCTTTTTTAATCCATTGATCTTCTCCTGGAGCTGTGGACAAAAGAAAAAATTCCATAATCCCATTATAATTCCAATACCACCAATGCAAGAGGAACAATTCCCTCCTCTTCCATCATTCCTGATATTTGTACCCAAGGATTTCATCCTCCCTTCCACAGAGAGGTTTGATTCCTCTCATTATCCATCACCTACTTCACAAATCCTGCTTCTCTCAATGAGGTTTTCCAAGGATTTTTTTGGAGTCTGGGATTCTGCAAAGTGTTATTAAAGCACTTCTTTTTCACTTTCTTCCCCCCTGACATGAAACTCTTTTGTCAGGGGATTGCCCTTTTATTCTGGTTAAATACTCACCTTTTCCTGTAATTCCATGTTTTTTCCATGTTTTCCAATGGAAAGTCCCGGCTAGAAAAACTAAAACTCAGCCAATTTCCACTGCATTCCCACCACATCCACATAATTTTGTTCCCTGCCTCTCTCCATGAATGGATTTAGCTCGAAGGAAATAAATATCTGTAAATATTCTTTTCCAAAGAGGCATTCATTTCCTGGAGTTTGGGAACTGGCAAAATCCTGGCATTAATATCCTCTGCCTCCAAAATTATTGAGGGAAAACAAAGCTGGGGAAGAAGCTTTTGGAATCAGGGATGCTCGGAATATTTACATGACTCCCTGCTCATAATGTGGGGCCGCAAAGGAAAATAAAAACACCCATTCAGGGCAGAGAATAAAAATCACTCCAGAGACAAATTCCAGCCTTGGCACGGGGAAAATGGGACAAGAAAAGCACTTTGCTCTCCAGAATGTGGATTTTGGAATCAGCTGCCAGCCTGCTCCTTTCCTTGGTGCCAATGGATTTGTCGTGGATTTCTCCATGGGAATCCAGTGCTCCAGCCTCGGGAATTCCTCATCTAGAGAGGCATCAAACTTCTGCCTCCCTGAGTTTTTCCCCAAACTCAGCTCCTCTGCTTCCCTGCCTCTGCCCAGGAGGTGTGGTGACCTCCTTGATGGGAATGTGTTGGTAGTGCAGGATGGGCACAAATTCCATTTCTCCCACGAGTGGGAATCTTTTCCTTCTCTTTTTGGACTTTGAGTTGCTCAGGGCTTGGACAGGGTGACAGCAATGCCTCATCCCAGCCTAACAAAAGCATCCCTCACAGCCAGGCTGGTGGAATTCCCACCTGGATTCTCCTGCTCCACCACATCCAGGCAGAGCTTTGTCCCGAATTCCAAATCATCCATATTTTTTTTTTGGCTGCACGAACAGAGAATTTTGCAGTACTTTGTTCCCATCTATTTTTGTCTCCTCCCCTGGGCACACACTCCACGTGTTCCTGTGCTTCCCAGCTCTGGAATTCGCCTCAAAACCCCTCCCTCAGCATTCCCAAGGCGTTTCCCTGCAATGTTTCCTTTCCATGGAGTGTTTCAAGCCATCACAGGTTCCACAGGAGCTCAAAACAAAGAGATGTTCCCCCCACCCTGTGATTCCTCTGATCTCCAGAAGAATTGTTTTCCCCTTTTTTTGTGGCAGCACTCAGCTTTTTTGGGAGAAGCAGCATCCATTTCGTCTATTTACAAAGAGATCTTTAATCCATCACTAAACCCTAACTGGATTTCTTCCCGAATCCCTGCTCTGGCTCCAGGAATGAGGTGCAGTGAGGGGTGAGCAGTGGTGACCCCCGAGGTCAGCCTGGACTTTCCGTGAGCCGGATCTGAGTGACTCCAGCTGCCAATCGCCACTAACGGGGTCAGCTCCCACTGGAGCCGCTCCAAGGTCTCCAAATGATTCCTTTATTTCTAGGATTTCATGTTGGAGATAAGGACAGTGGATGTGGCCTGGCTGTGTGCACCCAGAACTCCCCCAATCCTGGACTGATGCCACAGTGGGAAAGGGGGAATTGTGTCCTCTCATGTGAGACCTCACCTGCAGAGCTGCTCCAGCCCTGGAGTTACCAACAGCAGGAGCTGCTCGGAGAAAATCCAGAGGAATCCATGGAGGTCATCGGAGAGCTGGAGCCTCTCGGCGCTGGAGCCAGGCTGGGAGAGTTGGGAATGTTCACCTGGAGAGGAGAAGGATCCAGGGAGAGCTCAGAGCTCCTTGCAGGGCCTGAAGGAGCTCCAGGAGAGCTGGAGAGGGACTGGGGACAAGGCATGGAGGGACAGGACACAGGGAATGGATCCCAGTGCCAGAGGGCAGGGATGGGTGGGAGATTGGGAATTGGGAATTGCTGTCTGGGAGGGTGGCTCAGGGCTGGGCTGGAATTGCCAGAGCAGCTGTGGCTGCCCCTGGATCCCTGGCAGTGCCCAAGGCCAGGCTGGACATTGGGGCTGGGAGCAGCCTGGGACAGTGGGAGGTGTCCCTGCCATGGCAGGGGTGGCACTGTGATGGCATTTGAGGTCCTTCCAACTCATTCCATGAGTCTCTGATCCAATATTTCCCAAACATCTCCTTTCCCCGCTCTAACCCAAGACATAAAAGCCATTCCTGCACCCTTTCCTTTCCCACTTTTTTCCTCTTCCCTGAAACCTCTCCAGACACGACTCCTCCTTGCCCCTTCCCTGCTCACGGATGTGGAGTTCACTACCTGAGCTCACTTTGATTTATGGGCAGAGATAAAAAAGAGATTTAATCATGTCCACGAACTTCTCCAGCAACCCAGCCTGACATCCCCTATTAACTGCTCCTCTCCAGACATTTTTCACTGACGGTGTCCAATCCCTGATTCCCAAGCATTTAATTACTCTCCCTTTGTTAGGAGATCCCACTAAATCTCCTGATTTATGCCACGCTCCATAAATAAGACCTTTCCCGGTTGCTTTATGATGGCACAAATTTGTTGGAGGCATCTGCATAAATTTTTATGGGATTTCATTGTTCTCTCCACATCCTCGTTCCCGGTTTTCCTTGTGAATCAGAGCTGGGAATCACGGAGCACCACACAATTAATTACTCACAGGAGCTGCCTTTGTGTCTATTATTTAATTTCCTTTTCAGCCCTAACATTGTAAATGTTCACCCCTGAGTTATCAAGATTATTTGGAAAATAGGATTATGGCACCGGGATTGATCCGGGAAATTCCTCTTTGCTGCAGCTTGGGAGAAGGTCAGGAAGTTCATTAAAACAGATTAATGGAGAACAAGCAGGATCTAATCAAACCAGGAACCCGAAGGCTCCTCATGCCGGGGCAGGGACGTTGTTCCCATGGATTATTTGTGTCCCTGCTCCAGGAACGCTGGGAACGACAGCAGATCCATCCTCTTTAGCCACTCCGGCCGCTGATGAATGAGTTCCTGCCCACCATCGGCATCCTGTCACGGAGCTGAGGCACGGCTCCAATTAGCGCTCCCCAAGGAGGGAAAGCGCCGAGAATTCCGAGCTGCTTCATTATCCGACCTCCTCCGCTCCGTGCCCTGCTCCAGGGAACAGCCTGGATAACAACAATCCTGTAACTGGAGCACTTAACCCGCGTGGTGTCTGCAAAGCCAAAGGAGCAATTCCCGGGAAGTGCCGCTCAGGGACAGGTTGGGCAGGAGATGCTGAGTGGGATGGGTGGGATTGGGGTGGGCAGATGGAATTTTTCCTTTTCAGCCTCCGTTAACCATTCTGGGAAGGTGAACACCAATAGGATCATTTAGGTTGGAAGAGGTGGTAGGGTCGTGGAGTTTAACCCTTCCCCAGCACTGCCAAGGCCAGCACTGCTCTGTGTCCCCCAGTGCCACATCCACAGGGATGTAAATCCCTCCAGGGATGGGAATGCCACCCGGGAGGGGCTGGTCAGCCCTTTCCAGGAAGGAATTTTCCCTAATTACAACCTAAAGCTCCCCTGGCGCAACCTGAGGCCATTTCCTCTTGTTTCGCTACAGATCAACAAGAGACGAATTCCAAAGGAGGTCGGAATTCCAGGATTGCATCAATCTTGCTCCGGTTGTCCTCGGTGAGTGACACAGAGCACAGACTGAGGCTTTTATTTCCATGAATCCTTCTTCCTTGAACTCCACACTGTACCTGCTCCTCCTGATCTTCGGCATGGTCGTAAACTGATTGAAGCAAATAATTCGAGGACATAATTTATGTATCATCAGTGAAATCATGGAATGGTTTGGGTTGGAAGGGACCTGAAATCCCATCCCATTCCCACCCCTGCCATGGGCAAGGACACCTTCCTCCATCCCAGGTTGCTCCAAGCCCTGTCCAACCTGGCCTGGGACACTTCCAGGGACGGAGAATTTGTGGGGCACATCTTTATCTGTCTTTTATAGGAAATCCTGGAGCAATTACAGAGGAAGCAGGGAATGCAAGTGGGAGTGTATAAAATATTCCCATTAGGATGAAGCTCACTGAGATAATTCCCACCTCCCTTCCTGCCCTTTCCCCCATCCCACCTTCCTAAATCATTTTACGAAACAAGAAAAGGTAAAAATCCCACAAAAAACCTTAAGTGGTAAAACCATGCTCCCGGCCCTCAGCTGGGATTTGCTCTGAGAGGAGGAAAAAAAATTGGGATATTCATAAGGGACTGGAATTGTGCAGTTTATCAGATATTCCTCTAATCCCTAAGGAGGAGCAGTTTCCCTAAAAAACAGAGCTTTGTTTATCCTTATCCATGGGGAGATTGCAACCCCTCACACGCCCTGGTTGTGTCTATCCCATGCCAATATCCAAATTATTCCTGCTTTTCCTTCCTCATATTCTGATCAGGGATTCCTCAGCTCCTCACATGCCCTGATTGTGCCTATCCAGTGCCAATAACCAAATTATTCCCACTTTTCCTTCCCACACTCTGCTCAGGGGTTCCTCAGCTCCTCACATCCCCTGGTTCTGTTTATTCAGTGCCAATATCCAAATTATTCCTGCTTTTCCTTCCTCATAGTCCAGTCAGGGATTTCTCAGCTCCTCACATGCCCTGGTTGGGTCTATTCAATGCCAGTATACAAATTATTCCCACTTTTACTTCCTCATATTCCGTTCAGAGGTTCCTCAGCTCCTCACACGCCCTGGTTGTATCCTTTCCATGCCAATATCCAAATTATTCGTGCCTTTTCTTCCCACACTCTGCTCAGGGGTTCCTCAGCTCCTCACATCCCCTGGTTCTGTTTATCCAGTGCCAATATCCAAATTATTCCCACTTTTCCTTCCTCATATTCTGCTCAGGGATTCCTCAGCTCCTCACACGCCCTAGTTGTGTCTATCCAGTGCCAGTATCCAAATTATTCCCACTTTTCCTTCCCACACTCTGCTCAGGGGTTCCTCAGCTCCTCACATGCCCTGCTTGTATCTATTCAGTGCCAGTATCCAAATTATTCCCACTTTTCCTTCCTCATATTCCTCTCAGAGGTTCCTCAGCTCCTCACATCCCCAGATTGTGCCTATTCAGTGCCAATATCCAAATGATTC
This sequence comes from Erpornis zantholeuca, assembly GCA_013400515.1. Taxonomy (NCBI): domain Eukaryota; kingdom Metazoa; phylum Chordata; class Aves; order Passeriformes; family Timaliidae; genus Erpornis; species Erpornis zantholeuca. The sequence goes on along the minus strand of VZTN01026724.1, from coordinate 6,938 downwards.
CTGCTTTTCCTTCCCACACTCTGCATCCAATTCCCAGCCCTAAATTCCCCAATTTGCCCTCTCCGAACCCCCACTCTGATGGGATCTGGGGGTTGGGTGAAGTTCCACGCTGGATATTCCAGCAGACAATGGGGAACCCTCAGCATTCCTGGTGTTCCACCACCAAGAACGAGACATTTTGGCCACTGCAGAGGTGACGAGAGAATCATGGAATATTGGGAATTGGAAAGGACCCACAAGGATCATCCAAATCCAGGCTCTGCCCAGGACATCCCAAAAATCCCACCCTGTCCCTGAGAGCATTGTCCAAACGCTCCTGCAGCTCTGGCATCATCCAGCAGCAAAGTCTGGTGGGTGATGAGATGCTCAGGATAATTTCCCTCTGTTAATTATTCCCAAATTCCCAGACAGTTCCATCAGGAATAATTCCTGATAATAATAAACCAATTGCTCCTGGCTCTGGCCATGCTTGGAATTCTTCCCTGGGAAGAATTTCCCACGCATGGGAAACGCATCCGTGCTCAGGTTGTTTGGATATTGGGTGTTGGAAAATGAAAGGGAAATGGATATTAGTGAATATATCCAGGAGGGAAAGGAAAAAAAAAAAACAACCCAAAACAGGAGGGAATTGAGTTATTTAACACCAAAAAAAAAAATGCTGAGATAGGAATTATTGGTGTTTGAACTGGGCTAGAAACTGGAAAATCCTGGAGCTGAATTCCTGAGGGAATATCAGTGTGTGGGAAGGAGAAGTAGCTGGAAGGTGGAGTTGGATAAGTTTCGTGGATGAAACCATAAACTATTTTTATATGAAATTAAGGGGGGGTTAGAAGGGGGTCTCTAGGTTTAGGTTTAGGTTTAGGTTTAGGTCTAGGTTTACCAGGATTATCTCCTGGGGGTGAGGTGGATGTTAGTGCAAATCCCCTTTCCAGTGAGTTTTCCTTCCAGGCACTTCATAAATTACAAAAAACAGCAATAATTACTGAGATTCCCATTTCATTTTCCGGTGAGATCTTGGCTTTTCCCACTAAAGCCTGGCTTTGCTGGAACTGGGAGATGAACCCATTGAACCCCCAGCACAATGCTTGGATTTATGAGTTTCCAGCTATTCCAGACCCCAGCTCTGCTCCTGCTTTAACCTGGGATCCACTTGGACCAGAGATTCCAAAAAAATTCTCTCAGATTCTCAGGGTTTAAATTAATTCCCACCCACGCCTGGAATATTCCTGATTTGCTCCAGCTGAGCAATCTGCCCATGGTCCTGCTCATTCATAAAAAGTGAGCAGGTAATAATTAATTTTAATGAGCAGGTAATAATTAATTCTAATGGATGCTGTTGCTGCACGGGGTAATTGTTTGAATTCATCAAACCTGGTGTTTAGAATTTAATGCAGAAATTATGTCCAAGGCGTTGTTAATAAAATCATTACAAATTCATTTAGCCCTGAACCAGCAAAGCACTTCCACATGGATTTTCTGCATGGAATGCTGAAGTGCTTCCCTGAATCCTGATTTTAAAGTTACAGTTCCTTAGGCAGACTCAAAGAGGAAAACTCCTCAGGTTTGTGACCTAAGGAGTCCTGCAGGGATCTTCACTCATCGTGGAATCCTGGAATAGAATCACTGAGGTTGGAAAAGACTTCCAAGGTCATCAAATCTGGCTTTTGACTGATCCCCACCTTGTCCCCAGCTCTGAGTGCCACCTCCAGGAATTCCTGGCACACCTCCAGGGATGGGCACTCCAAACCTCCCTGGGCAGCTCCTGCCAAGGCCTGAGCTCCCTTTCCATGGGGAAATTCNTTCCCAGCTCCCTCAGGAATTCTCCAGCCCTTTCCCAGCTCCCTCAGGAATTCTCCAGCTCCTTCCCAGCTCCCTCAGCCTCTCCTCCCATGAGTGACTTTCCAGAACCTTCCTCACTTCCTCTGCAGCTCCCTTTATTTCCTCTTCCTGGAGGTAGGAGAGGCATTTATGGCCAGGGCAATTCCACTGTTTCATTTTTGCCCCATTCCCTATTCTGTGGTTGATAGGGAAGCTCTTGGCTGAGAACCTCCCTGAGGATCCATCCGTGAGCAGCCCAATCCCAAACTCCTCACCACCTTTTGTCTCCTCCTTTCATCCCTCGCCTTCCCACATTTTTGCTGATCCACCCCAATTCCACACAATCAGATCCTTCTGATGCCCTCGGGGCTCCTCCCTGGGCTCATCTTTATCTCCCCAAGCTCATCTTTATCTCCCCAGGCTCATCTTTATTCCCTCTCCACTCCCTCTGACTCGGGGAATGTCAAGATATGGATCAGAGTTCCAGTTTTCTGCAGATGCCATGCGGATTTCTGGGAAGTTTATCCTTAATTATTCCTTCTCTTCCCGAGTTTTATCAGTTTCTCTTGAGGACATGGAGGCGTAGATGTCACTTTTTTTGTCCTGGTCTATATTTAAAACTCGAATTTAATTTTTTTTTTCCGCTCAGGCATTGTTTTTTTTCTCAAGATCTGATTAAAATGATAACAGTTATCAGGGCTGGGGTAGCACAGGGTTCATCCTTTTCCCTTGGGACAGGGAAAAATTCACAAATCCCATCAGGAGCAATTCCATTCTTGCTGCTACACCCCCTGCAGGTCTGGAAATTCAGGTTTATTCAACCAACAGTGAAATTCTGAATGAATAAAAACATGGAGTTGTGTTTTTCCACCCCACTCGAGGAAAAACAGGTGTTGAACTAGGATTTAATGATTTAATATTCTCAGAATAAATTTTAGGCAATGTGTGCTAATTGGTGTTCCAGCCCTTTCCAATAAAAACTTGTAATCAGGAAAAACCACGAATTCCTTCCAATACTGGAATTCCTCCAGTATTCCTTCTAACCACAATTCCAACGGAGATTTTCAGTTTTTATCCTGGTGCAACAAATCCCTGGAAAATGTTATAAATTAAGGCATCAAATGCTGTGCCTCATTCCAAACCAGTGGCTGAGCAACACCCCAAAATTCCTGACTCCTGCAACCCTTAAAACTTTATTTTTCCTGATGAAAATGGGATGAAGGTCTCAGCTAATGGATTCATTTGGACAAGTCCAGATGCTGAAATAAATGTAAACCCAAAATTTAGAGTCTGCTCCATCATGGTCACAACAACAGAGTCATCCCTGTATTGTTTAAAACTGGGGATTCCCACATCAGGTGCCCAATGGATCATTTGGGAACAGCCCTAAACACTAATAAAGGACATTTTTTGGTCAAATTAAGTCAATTTTCCTGGCCAAAATAGCAACATGTGGGACCTTTAAGTTATGGAGGAGCCCTGAGCATTAAAATCAGCAGGATTTAATTCCAAGAGCATGACTCACTTTTCCAAGGAACTCTATTATTAAAGTGAGGGGGTTTGGTTTGGAAAGAGCGATTTAAAAATTCTTCAGGAGTTACTTAAACCCTTTCTTTTCCTCCATAAAACCTCCGAGTTTTCACCCCCATCCTCTTTTCCCAGTGGCTGCAGCACTTAACCCCAGGAGGAGGGGGTAAAAAAATGTGGTTGCAAGAAAAATTCGCCAAAAACACTTGGAAAAGCTCTTTGTAAATTGTTTGTAAATCGAATATCAGAGCGAGGAAAAACTGCTCAGCCACATCCGAGGCCTTTCATTTTTCCAGGAGAGATGTTCCACGCCTTCCGTGGGCCTGAATTAATCAACTCCTAAACGACTGGGAGGAAGGAGAACATTAAATATTATTTTTCCTCCTGACAAATGCCAGGATAAGCCAGGGAGAGATGGATGGAGATCCACGGAGCTGCACCAACCTTTTCCCGTTTTTTTTGATGGGTCCTCAGAAAACTAGGAATAAAGGAAGTTTTCCCATGGAGAAAACTTCAGGTGGGGGTAAATCTTCACCATTCCCTGAGCTTAGCGGAGCTCTGCCGATTTCCTGGCACCCGAAATCTGCATTCCTTTGTGCTTCCGTGAAGGAATATTTCTGGAACGGCTCAGGAATCCAACGCCAGTGGAGAGAAATGTCATGGAATGTCAAGTTTTTTGTGGAGGTCCCATCCCTGGAAGCGTTCAAGGGATTTGGAGCAACCTGGGATAGTGGGAGGTGTCCACGGCAGGGGTGGAATGGAATGGGATGGGATTTAAGGTCCTTTCCAACCCCAACCATTCCATGAGATTCCCACATGGCACAGGGAACACCTCCAGGTGAGGGAATATCCACGGGAAGAGGTTTGGAAGCTCTCCTGGAGCAGGAATTGAGGCAGGAAGGAGTTGTGGGAATTCTGAAGGCTGATCTCTGCTAATTGTCCCACCTGCTTCGGAATTCTGATCCAAAATCCATGGAAAACATGGGAGGAATGTGGTGGGGGGTGGGACACCATGCCTGGCACTGGCTGAGGGATCAAAAAATTCAAGTTTTTGGCAAACTGGAAGTAAAAAAAAAGCTTTTGGAAGGTGGTGATTCCTCCAGACTTTGGGAATGTTGGATCATTACCTGTGCCCTACCAAAGACAGAATTCCCTGGAAAGAAGGACCCAAATTTTGGGACATTCCCTGGATGTTCTCACACATCTTGAAAGAGAAAAATCTCAGAAGAGCTCAAGGAAATAATTTTCCTTGTCAGACTCTCACTGCTTTGAGTCCAGGCAAAACGTGGGAAAAATATCATTTATTTATCATGCTGTTCCTGCTCTCCAAATTAGGTCTTGGAATATTGAAATGAAGCCTTTAAAAAATTACCCAAAAAATTCATTTCTCTTCAGATTTCAATTTTTTAACATTTTTTTAACCTGATAAAGGCACCAGTTTTTGCTTGACTGTCAGTTCGGAGACTTCCCTTGTTTCTCATGTCCAAGGTTTTTCCCAGGAAAAGCTTTTTTTGTCACTTGTTTTTGGAGTCAGAGCCGAGTTTCCCTTTCTGTCTTCTGGTTCGTGCAGCAGCAAACTTCCAGAGGAGCAAATTCCAAGAGCCTCGTGGAGCAATCAAGTCAGATCCGGCAATATTTTAATCCCTTCCCCAATTATGTGACAGCTCCTGAATTTCCCTGGGGTTTGATACTTTCCTTTCCTGTCTTTGGAAGAATCTGAAACTGCCTGAGAAAGGGAGAGCAGCATTTAATTGGGGGGAAAAAAAAAATGAAAGAGGAATGCTCGGATTCAGTTCTAATAAAGTGTCAGGGAAAAAAAGAGGAGGAATTTTTAACTTTATTCAAATCCTCTGCTCCGAAAATCCTCGGAGTGAATAAATTACCGGCGCTGCAGCAGAGTGAGTCCTTGTGACCTTGAAACAGCAAAACCCTGAAGAAGGATGGCAGAGAAATTCAGGAATTGCTTCAGGAGAAGGTTTGGAAGGGGAACAAAATATTGGCAAAAGTCAGCTGGGATTGAGAAAATGTGGAAGAGTCTGGAGGAGCAGCTCCCATCCGGGAACACGACCTGGGGCTGCTGGTGGCATTCCTGCCTCGTGCCATGAAATCAGCAGGAAAACTCAGGATGCTGAGGGCAGAGAGAGGATGCCTCAGACCTGGAAATCGGGAATCTGCCTCCTTCCCAATCCCAGATTTTCCTGTTTCAGAAGTTGGTGCTAACAGGAGGTGACAGGAGCTGCCATAAGATGTAATACTTGCTTAGTAATTAATTAATTGGGAAGTATGTAAAGCAAGGGACTCTGTACCACCAAAACCTTTGGGAATGCTGCTTCCCTGGATAATCCATCCAGGCCTTGTGGTCAGCCTGTGGGGAGGGATCCAGATCCTCAAATAAACAAATTAATTACCAAAATTAAAAACTCTGTGTCGCGCAAGGCTTGGAGCTAAACTCTCGCCCAGGTTTGGGATCAGCATGGTTCTAAAATTCCCTTTTTTCTTCCAGAAATGATGGGAAAATATTCCTTTTGCACCACGGGAAGATTTTCCTCTGGATCCTGTGCCAGAACTGCTCTGCCTGCCCTGGGAAATTCCATGAGATTCCAGAGTGGGAAGGTTTGGAAGAGCAGTTTCCACTTCCCTCCCAAATAACTCCTAAAATGATTTGTGCAGTTGGTGTCCAACTCCTCAGGACTCCCAAAAAGGCTTGGATTTCTTCATTCCCACAGAATCCCAGTGAAGGAGGAGCATCATCACCCGAATCCTGCTGGGAAGGCTCCTGCTCCTGACCCTGGCTCCATATGGATCCACCTGACACGGGAGCACCTCAGCAATGCTGGACCTTGAGGGACTCAGCCTGGAATGTGGGGAGGGAAAATGGCCTTTCCCAAACTTTGGGAGCTGCTGGGATGCTGAACTTTGGCAGAAGGAGCAGTTTGGAGTCACTGTGGCTCCCTCATCTCACTTTTTTCTATGGGATGAGAACAAAGTCACAGCAGGTGGTGGGAAGGGCACAGGTGGAGTTGTCATGGATGTGTTGGGGCCAAGGGACAGGGAGGGCATTCCAGACCCACCTGGGCACATTCCTGTGGCATCTGCTCCAGCTGATCCTGCTCTGGATCATTTCCAGAGATCCCTTCTGAACTGAAAGATTCCATGATTCTGTGAAAGCCCAGACCAAAAATGTCCCCAGTTTAACATCCCTGGAGCAGTCCCAGGAGCTGTAGAGTCAAGTTGTCCCTTTTTTCCCAAAATTAAGACCTCTGCAACCACCAGGACCTCTTAAAATCCCTGGACACCCAAACTTGATCCCAAATGTTGAGCTGGCTTAGACTGGGCGCAGCTCTAAACTCTCCAGCAGTTTTAAAAACCCAAATCAGCTGCTCCGTTTCTTATGGAAATTTCCAATCCAACCTCAGGCTGAGGAGCCAGGAAAACTGGCAGAGGAAGGGAGAGCTGAATAATCTGGAAACAGCAGGATGGGAGTGAGGGAAGCACTTCTGGAAAGCCAGGAATACCAGGTTTTGGTCTTTGTGGGAAAGCTCCTGCATGGACAATCCCACTGGGAAGAAGCAGTGTCCACAAAGGAGACAGAG
>VZTN01026722.1:1405-63079 GCA_013400515.1 Erpornis zantholeuca | reverse complement strand
GAGGTGAAGTAACAGCATTTATCTTTCCACTACTGAGCAGTACATAGAAATCTATATGCATAGAAATTCCATACTGAAATATGTGTTCTGTATAATTCTGATTACAACCTCCTCTGAAATGTTTAAAAGTTACAGTGTTTCAATATATTACCTTTCATATTTTCTGAATAAATTCCTTTGCAAAAAGTACTTCTCCAAAAGAAAAAAAGAAAAAAGCAGGATAGAAGGGATTTTCTTCTAAATTACTTATCTTTGACTTCTATTAAGAAGAGATTCTAAATTTCATATAACTGTGTAATGTGTTCTGTTGAATAACAGACTTTTTTCTACCTGGAGGATTTAATGATGAGTTAAGGATTTGTTTCATTGAAACAAAGCACCTTGTTTCCCTGAAACCTTTTCTTGAACTGACATCACCTTATTCAATAATGCTTTTATAGCTGCACTAACATAAATATTTTTATCCAGCATGAACAGCCCTGAAAATCATTGAGTTTTAGAGTAATAGAGATTAATGCTTTTTATTGACTTTTATTTGTGAATTCAAAACATATAGTGTAAAGTTCTTGTTACCTATTTACTGAATTTATCTTTCATTGTACTGAAACGCTTTTTAGCTCATGTGTACTGATGCTTGAACATTCTTAAAAATGACAACAACCATAAGGTTGAAATACTGAAGACCATCAAAAAACCAAATGTGAAATACTCATCTCTTCAAGCACTTAGAGCATAGAACATATCAAACAAGAAAGAGAAAAGAAACCAGATGCATCTCTATGAATGAGACTTAAAACAGCACCGAAGCTTACAAACAGAAGAAGATTTGGGCACTGAAAGCAGATAAACTGTTTTTTACTGAAACTATGTGCTTCAATGGAACAGATTGATTTGTAGAAAGCAGGATGTTGTTTTTGTAATTTTTTTTAAGGCACGTATCAGTTTTCAGAAAAGGTCTGTTGGGACATCCTCTAGGAAGTGGTAGAACGATCTTGCAAGTCACAAGTAAATTTCAGCATTACTGTAGATGAATATTTTAACCATGTGCTTTCTGATGCCCTTTTCAGTATGTAATTTAAGTGCCTTCCTTTTGATTTACCATCTAACTGTTTTGCTTTGTGTTTCCAAGAACATTCCCTTATGCTAAGTATTTGGAACATCAACAAGACAACTACATTCCTGTACGCTGTAACTACATGTGGGACAGATAGCACAAGGATTGTCACCATTCAGACATGAATGTCTAGGGTTATTCACCTATGAGGGCAAGCTTCTGATAATCATTTTCCTAGGGCAAGTTTTGTTTATCAGTCCTGAGAGGAGTTGTTAAACAATGTTACACTTGAACTATCTCAGTCTGCTCTGTTCTGCACTGCAGGCAAAAAATTATTTGCACAGATATCATTACAAACTTTTGGGATACTGAGTAGACACAGTAAGGGATGTCCAAATAGATGTTCTTGTTATTAAAACATCAACCTTGAATGACACCTGTAAAGAAAGGATGGAGCTCTTGGGGCCATCTCATACATTTGAAAATGGAAACCTGTGACAACTCGCAGTACCACATCAAATCCCAGGTACTTTAACAAATGCAAGCAACATAGTCCACATGAAAATTTTTGAGTCAAGTGCCCAATGACTGGAGTTCATTTATTATCACTGTGAAAGTCTTCTAGAACTTCCTGCACTACTACCAATACTTTCAGGCTGACACTGGTATTGCTAAGTTGGAAAAAGAATAGAAAACATTGGTATTATCGCAGGCTGCTAGTTAAGCATGTTCTTGGCTGCTAGGCAATTCTAAAGTTTCTGGGAAACTACCTGCCATCTTATTTTAGTCTGTCCATTCTTTATCTCTTTTCAGAACATAAATAAACTCCTGATGCTCAGAACTTCCTCTGTAGCTGACTCCTTCTTCAACATGATATGAAGGTGAAGAAAGATAGTCCAGGACAACTTGCTCCATAGTCCTATAATTTCGAAGCTCAATAACTATTTATACAAGTATCTGGAATACTCTGACTAACCCTGAACATAGCTAAATGTGAGACTAGAGAGGATGTCAAAGTGTTATCAGAATCCATATCTTAAAAGCATTTTTGTCCAGACAAAATTTATTCCAAACATGAAATAAACTCTAGTAAATTTCCAGGTAAACAAAGACTTCTGAGGTTTCATTGCTGATGTCTGTGGTTTTTTTGGGAAACACCAATATTTGTCTCTTCACTGAAACACCTTCACTGAAACACCTTGCTTCTCAATTAATTTGTAAAGAGTTCTGTGGTAGAGCACTAATTTACTGTGAGAAACTTTCAGGAAGAGAAGTGCTTTCAAGAAACCCACTAGTTGATGATGATAATAAACCACAGCCAAATATAAGGATTACATCCATAAAACGGATCATGACCTCATTAACCACTATATGAGAGGAACTAGAAGACTGCTGTGAGCTCAGAAAAACACCTGCTTGCCTAGTAAAGCCAGTGTTGGTTTCACCAGAGAAAAATAAAGCCTTAACTCTGAAAAATCCTTGAAACACAGAGAAGAACTTATGCTGTGAAGAAGGTTTCTGATTCCTGGGGTGTTCATTCTAAGACAACATAAGATGTGATTCTCTGAATGTTATATGTCGGATTCCAAGATGTCAGATGTCAAAACGTATTTTCCTTGTAGCCTTGGCTTGAAATCCTCTCTCTCCAAGTGACAAACTTTTCACAGATTTATTTTACCCTAGCCTGAAGACAGACTAAGGATTGCAGTAGCAGAGCTTTAGTTTCATGAGGAAGCCAAGCAATTGTTTTAAACAGAAATACTTTGCCCCCAGTGAAAATATTTCAGGTTTGAACATTTGCTTTCTACACAGTGGTTGGCACTATAGAAACTCCAGGAAAATGGNGGAGAAACTATGACAAAGTTCATTTGTGTTCGATTATTCTAGTTACACAGATTTTGTAGAAATAATGATAAAATGATTATTTTACTCACCTATAAAAGGTGAGTAAAATATGAGTCTATTCTACCAAATATAAGTCACAGAAAGCACAGGAACAGAGATCCTGCTCTCTGCCAGAATTTTAAATGAAGACATGACCAAAAGAAGAGACACCATGGCATGAGCGTTTTCTTTTCAAGACCTGCGATTCTGTTCTTAATCAGATTATGAAAAAAATGCAGCTTTAGCCTCTGCTCCTGGTACAATGAATGTCCATGTAAAGGGCTTCCAAGAGAACCACAAGCATTAGTAAAATAAAATCCTAGCAATCTGTCCTCTTGGTGGTGGAATCTGACTAATTCATCCCTTGAAACTGAAGTATTTATTTATCTCAAATAAAACTGACAGCATCAGACATCTGTGAACAATCCAACTACGTAGAACTCCTCTGACCTTTTCTCACAGTACCAACCGCCTTGGCAGCTCTAGTCAAACCTCTGCAGACCCTTTACTCAGCCCCTGCACATGCTCTAAATCAATCAAATGCTGTAAGGGCAAAGCCAGCCTGTTTATTTCCTTCTCTGATGCTGTAGCTGCCTCTTTGGGTGCTTCATCCATCATTAACACTCACATTGCAGAGGAGATTGGGGAGCTCTGAAGGTTATTAATGAGCTACTGAACTTTTTAGGTCAGACAGTACGACAGATTTTCAGAACAGATTAGGGATTTTGGCAGTTCAGCTACGGATGACGAAAAGAGCTGTTCTCCAGATCATGTATATTCCATGTACTTGGTACTGTAAATCCTCTCAGGGGTCCTTAAGTAGGTGAGACAAGGCTAGCAGAAAGGACTTCTGTTTTCTTGTAGAATAACTAGTAAGTTTGGGAATAAGAGAAAGGTCGTCAGAACCAGGTCTTCAGGGACAGGTTTCCACTAGTCATTTTGTAAAACACAAATGACTGTTTCTTACACTTTCCTGTAATCTCTTTTCATACAGACTTTTCCAGCATAGTGTATGGTTTGATTACAGATTCTGAGAGACACAATTACAAAATAAGAACAATATGTGTTTCAGGGACACAACACTTTACCACCTACTAAGAAAATTAACTCTAACCCAGCTGAAAACAGTGTTGGTTACATATCTAAACTAGATGTCACTTACTGGTGATAGTTTTGTGCCCCCAAAAACATATAGTTTTGTGTATGGTTTCAGATCCAAAGAGGAGCCTGTCATTAATTTGCCCACAAAAATATAACCCTTTTATGGGTGCAACAGTGGACTTGAACAACATGGTTGTAGATCAGGGGTGGAGTGCACTCCTGAGGAAAATGAGAAAATCTGAATTAAACCCTTTCATAAAATATTTTTTTTGAAAAAATGCCTAGCTATAAGTAAATATTTTTGTTAAAAGCTGTGGATAATTCTTTTTACTGGATATCATTGTTTTTTATATTTCATTTTGAAAAATGTTCAACAGTAAAGTGTTTTAGAAACATGACAGAATTCGGCTTATATTTGATGAATCTGTGAATCCACATTCACACACATGAAAGTCATTATATATAATGTATGTGTGTAAATCCACATACTTATGTGCATTCTTATGCACATAAGTAAGCATAAATGTCCTAAATGATTCTATATCTGTGTGCTTATGTGTGTGTTAGTAATGTGGAAAATATTCTTCTGGCATACATGTTTATCTGGGTGAGAATTATGCCAATTTACCCATGACTTGGTCTATCTGGAGGTGACAACTCAGATGGTTTCACTTCATCGGGGCAGACCCAGATGTTTTCTGATTTACCATTTTTCCCTTTCTTTCTCTATTCACTTGACTTCTATAGAAATATTGAAGAAATTTGGATAGGATAACAAGGAACACCTGTGCATGGAGGAAAATGTTATAGAAATTTATATTAAAAATGTTATATAATTAGGCGGTTTTGTGTGGAGATTTGTGATGACAGTAAAGATTGGGATAATGAATCCTTTCTCAACACATGTATAAACAGAGAACAGAGAAAGCCAGACATATAGACATTCCAAGTCTTCTCCAAAAGTGCAGAAATTTTTTCCAGAACAGGATATTTTCCACTTCCCCTGCCCTTTTCCCACCCACCATGTGGTACATAATTTGTAAAAAATCCCCAACTGTTCAGTTTCAGTACAGTAAACTTTCTCTACCCTTATTAATGCCATTATTCAAAGCCAGAACAGCGTAAGAAACTATTAATTATTTCAGTGGTGCTTCTCTGGTGCTCATCACTTTGGTGTCTCTGTCCAATAAACATTAATGAATCATGCAATAGAATGGTTTGGATTGGAAGGGACCTTAAAGATCATCTAGTACTAATCTCTGATCGATCTTCTTAATGCCCTTGCAAGACAGTAATTGTACAGAAGAAAAAAATGAAAATAAATAAAGCCTTTTCATTTTTAAGAAATCTTTTGAAAAGGTTTTTACTAATTTAAAAAATATAAATCACAAGCATCCACCCATTTCCTAAAAAGCAGTGACTCTTATAGTGACGCATGGCCATTAAACATTCACTGAAGGCCTTTGATTTATTCATCCATATTAGCCCTCTAAAATACAGAGGCATTTTTATGGTTTCTCCCGATTTAGGAAGTTTTAAAGTGGCTAGTTCAAGGTGACCCAGAAAAGCACTTTGTCACTATCACTAAAGTTTGCTTAACAGAACCCTTAAAAGAAGGAATATGGAGCAGTTTTGAGGAGATGGTGCATGAAATCATAAGTGAAGCATTACTTCCGATAATGGTACTGACCTTTTGTAAGTGCTGTGATAAAACCAAGCAAGATCTGGAACATGTCTGTGAGACTCACAAGTCACCTTGAGAATGCCTCTTCTAGATGTCCTTTATCTATATCCTAATATATGTTCCCACACAGCACAAGTTGCCTCCCAAAAAGGACACAGAGAAGAGTACAACCAGTATGGAATGGGCTGATTTAGTATTACGACTATGCAATCTCTCTGTGAACAGTTCCTCGGGATCCCCTAAGGATGTTTATCTTACTGTGTTATTTCTACTTTGAGAAAATGTTCTGAAAATATTGGTTTGAACAGTATATAGAACATAAAAGCCCAGAAATGCAGACTGTGGTCAGGGATATAGCTCTGGACCTGTGACATCATGCTGGTCCTCTTTTATATGCAAAAAAATGAGAGGTCTAATATGGGATTTTTTTATTTTTGTTTTGCTTTGTTCTGTTGGGCCTTGGTTCCTTTTTTCCCTCCCCCATAAATGTATTTTGCTCCTATAAGTCCTTACCCCTTCCTTACAAAACAGGAGAAATCTTTCCTTGAGCATTTCCTAGGCTTTTAAACTCAAGAGGATAGAAAGAGCAAAGAGACAAAGGCAATTTTGTGGTTGCACAAGTTGCACTCTTTATATCATCTCATTATTGCTTCTACAAAAGGGCTGTTGGGTTGGGGTTTTTTTAGCATTGACACTATAAAATGTTTTTTGAGTGCTTTAATGCAGCAGACATTAGAAGTCAGTCCAAGCAAGTCTTATACATCCTATTCAGTCAACATCAAGTTGAAAAAATTCAAGTTATTTTTTCTCAAAGTCTACTGTATTCTACTGAAATGAAGCTTTTCTTAGAATAGAAATGGAAATTTCTTAGAAAATGGAAATGTCGGAAGGTAACCCTTTCTTCTCCCCCAGAGAAGACTGTGCCTGAGTCAGAGACCCACTTTCTCTACAGTAGCTAAAATACACACAATTAGAGCAGAACCCAAAAGTTAACATTCTCTCTTCCTCTCCTCTGTAGCATTTTCATTGAGGTGGGGGTGGGGTGGTTTTCTGTGCTTTGGGCAGTGTACAGAATACATACAACCGAAAAGGTGGTGACCCATCTGCCCTAGAAATAATGGTTGCCACCTTCTGAGATAAAAGGTTATTTTGCAATATCAATTCTGTGCAAGGGGTTTTGAAACCTTAATCTGGATATACTGTGTGAGAAAGACATGGACTGTTGGAGACATGCTATTACATCCAAATGTATAAGTTCACACAAAATCTCTAAACTATAGTTAATTTCTGATGTAATGTATATTTGATCTGGTGAAAAAATAATTATTTTTGTAATTCACTGAAGGCACTAAAGATGATTTGTCAAGAGGGCTCCTCACATGCATACCATTCAGAGCAGGTGTGGTTGGTAGGCCTGCTTATGATTATTTACTGAATTTGAGCCAGGCAAGGGACAGAATAAACCAAACTGAATTAAAAAAAAATTAATCAGATGCATGAAATGTTCTTGCTCAACTCTTTGTTAGATTTATTTTTCCTTTATTCATTTACAAGGGAAAGAGCCTAAGAAGTATTCTATCACTAAATAGTTTAGAAGTATTTATATTTAGAAATATAAATACAAACTGACAGCATGTCTTTAAAGGAAACAGGTTTGGAATCTGAGAATTTATGCCAGAATGCAAGTTTTGCTCTGTTCTTTAAAACTCAGTGTCAGATTTTGCCTGCATGAGCTTTTAATTCATATAGATCTAAATCCCTTTCTGAACTCTGTGAGTTAACTTTTTATTTGCGCATGAGACTGGGCTATAGATTTCATTAATGAGGCCTGAGAACTTCTGTTATTCTTGAAAGGAAAATATTGGAATGAGCTTGGACATCAGAACATGATATATGGCTGCTGTGTGCAAAATCTTCGGCGCATTTTTAACTTTGAAATTATTCTCTCCGTGCACTCAAGGAGCTACAAATTCATGGGCTGACAGCCTAATATCAGCCTTGATGGCCTTCATTCTGCCACACTTTCCTGGGCAGGGTGCTTAATGCACGCGTACGAGATACCGTAATTGACATTCTGATCAATAAAGGTCTGCTTGGCAGACTCGCAGACGACACTGAAGTGGGTTCCCAGGAGCTGTGTGAGTGTCAGCAGAGGGGTACAGCCCACGACTGCCTTCAGCTGCTCTGCCGCGCAGCACATCGCTGGGGGCACAGCAGGTCAGCAACCCTCAAACATTTGTATCTTCTTCAAGCAGTACTGGGCTTCTGGCTGAAGAAAACAGATCACACATGTTCTTTTATCAAAATAATATGCAGAGATATATTGCTATGATGAAATGGGATTTTTTTTTGTCATTAAGGATTGGGTTATGACGGCCAAACTATAAAGAAAAATTATTAAAAGAAGGAAGCATTCTATCTGAAGAGATAATATTTTCTCCCTTGGTGTCCTGGATCTGTCTGGGATGGAGTTAAATTTCTGAGTAGATAAAACTGCTGTGGGGTTTGAATTTAGTATGAGAATAATGTTGATAACTCACTGATGTTTTAGTTGTTGCTGAGTAGCACTTACTCTAAGTCAACGACGTATTCACGTCCCATCCTCTGCCAGTGAGCAGGTGCACATAAGCCAGGAAGGAACATGGCTAGGACGGCTGACCCAAATTTCCTAAAGGGATATTCCATACTATAGAATGTCATTCCCGGTATAGAAACTGGGGAAATTTGGCCAGGAGCCACTGTTCAGTGGTGGGGGATGAACTGGGAATTGGTCAGTGGATGATGAGCATGGCATTATGCATCACTTGTTCCTCTTTGGCCTTAGCAATCTCTCTCCTTTTCATTATTATTATTATTATTATTTTACTACTTATCATCAATTATTATCTTATTACTAAGTTATTATTACTGCCACTAGTACATTGTTACTACTACTACTACTACTACTACCACTACTACTTTGTTTCAATTATTAAACTCTCCTTTTCTCAAACCATGACTTTTCTTTTTTTTTCCAATTCTCTATGAGTAAGTGACTATCTGGTATATAATTGCCTTATGGAGCTAAAGCTTGACACCTGAGACAGTGAATTCCCAAATACTACAGCCACTATATGCCCTAGGGCACCTATTTTATTCTCTACTATGACCACAAGAATTTAAAATAAAGGCAAAAATGTTCATTCTTAAGTCCTAAGGGAGACATATAACTCTTTTATGCATATTTTTCCTCAGAATAATAACGTAGTTTTAAAAGGAATGACCTATTGTTTACATTGTTAACAAAAAAGGACTTGGGGAAGGGTGAGATTAAAACATGAAACAAAAATGTTTAAGAGTGTATATGCAAACTTGAGCACTGGTATAACAGCATTAACTAATATAACCCTTGAAAGGAAACCAACAGATTTGAAATTCTGACCATTGTTGATGAGACACACATCCAGAAAAACTCCAGCGTCTTTAATGAAACTATGCTGAAAAAAATTCAAAAGACTCCATATTATTGAACTTCATAGTGATTATAACTTCAGCAAAACCCTGAAGTATGTGATTAGATCTTCCTTGGTAAGTGTGCTGGTTTTCACTAGGATAATTTTCTTCACAGTAGCTGGTATGGGACCATGTTTTTGATTTTTTCTGGAAACAGTGTTGGTAACACAGGGATGGGTTTGTTATTGCTGAGCAGTGCTCGCACAGAGCCAAGGCCTTTTCTGCTTCTCACCCCAGTCCAGCAGCGAAGGAGCTGTGCACACAAGGAGTTGGGAGGGGATGCAGCCAGGACAGATGACCCTAGCTGACCCAGAGAATATCCCTGACCATAGGATGTCATGCTCAGCATGTAAAGCTGGGGAAAGAAGGAAATAGGGGACATTGTGAGTGATGGAATTTGTCTTCTCAGGTCACCATTGCACTACATGGATGTAGCCCTGTTTTCCTGGGGATGGCTGAAGACATGCTTACCCATGGGAAGAATCAATGAATTCCTTTGCTGTTTGCATGCATGGCTTTTGCTTTTTGTACTAAACTTTCTTTCTCAAGCCATGACTTTTCTCACTTTTACCCTTCCTGATTGTCTCCCTCACCCCACATGTGGAGGGTGAGTGAAAAGTTGAGTGGGGCTGAGCTGCTGGCTGTGTTAAACCACGACAGTAAATGCACCAAAATGTTTGTTGAACATGGGCTCTGACTGATTTGCTCAAAATAATACTGGGAATAAATACTCAGCAGGGAACCCAGAGAGAACAATAACTTAATTGCACCAGAAACAAACGAGTAATGCTACATACTCTTGTCTGCTGTGGAACCTGCTGTTAATAACCATGAATAGAGAGAAACCTCTTTTCTACAGCACATGGTTACACAGCAGCTGTGTAATTTGCTGGACAAAGATTTTGTTCTCATAGTCTGTGATTCCAACACTTTACAAGTGGACTTTTTTTCAGAACATAAAGGGAAACTCAGTAAATACATCATGTAATAAATGTCAAGTCCCAGGCTGCTTTTTAGCAGCAGGACAGGTTGAGGGCACAAGTGTGATGAAATCTGTGCACAGCAGAGAGGTGTTGGGGACTTGCCCAGGTTTCTGTCTCTCTTCTAAGAGTTCATTGCCTGTCCTTGGCTATTTGATTTCTATACAAACTCACCCCTGCTCCCAACCAAATAAAAATAAACAAGGAAGTAGTTGTTTCAGGGACAGCAAAACCACAGAGGATGCAAATAACAAACAAACTGATGGAAAATTCACATGAGGGGATTTGATGAAACATACCAGCCTGCTTTGAAGCAGTCTAAAGAGATATGGGAACAGGGGAATATAGAGCCACAGCTAAAGACACACAGGGGATCCCTCCAAGTGATGCACTGGAGACAGTACAAGCACAAGGATTAAGTTAGTTGCAGAAAGGCAAATGAGGAAAGCACAGNAAAAAAAAAAAAGAGAAAAGGAAATCAGAGCTACTTACAAGGCATAAATCAATGTCTCAAAAGGTCTGCTGGCCTTCCTGGGATGGGGGAATCAAGAGCTTCCTTTCTCTCAGATTATTACTGGAAAATGGCTGGTGTATCAACCTTTCCAGGGCCACAAAGTCCCATTTTCCGAGTCTGCTGCCTGAGCTCTTAAATTCCAATAAATAAAGAAAATTGACATTTCTAAAAATACCTCTTTTACCTATCCTGAGATAATTACAGCCCAGGAGTATTCGAAACATACATGAAGCCTCGTGAAGCCCTTGGGGTATGATGTATGATTCATCTCATAATAACCACCCCTGTTTCCTGGCTCATCCCAGCTAATCATTGAAAACCTCCCAGTTTCTCCACCTCCCTGTATTTCACCCTTCTTCCCTTCCTTGTAAAGTTTATCTGTGAAACAGAAAGCTGATACAAATAAATGGGAATAGCTTAAAAATCCCTGTTGTTCCATTTCTGGTAGAGGAGTTTCTGGGTCTCATAGAGTGAGAGAAAGAAAATTCCCAAACCCTCCTCTGGGTCCTTGCTCTCAATCTCATAGCACTGAAACAGCTTAGCATGGCTGAGTGTAAATACAGAAAATGTTAACAAATGAAGTCTCGAGGAAAAGGTAATGTGAAAGATGGAGAAAACTAGCTGGGGTTTCATTTCGTGGTGGGACAAGTGCTAACTCCAATGGTAAGCTGTGGGAATAAAAATTCCTTAAAGTAATTTGGTCTGTACAGGGACTGAGTTTCTTCTGAAATTGAAGATTTCCTACGAAGCAGAGGGAATTTTTATTTCTTTTACCTGATGGGCATCTATGGCCTTCATTTTTCAGCACAGAGGAAAAATTCTAAAGTGTGGGGGCTGGTGTTTAAGGACAGTCCCTGTCTATGCTCCACATAGCTAGAGTACAGTATAGCTAGAGTATCTTATATCACAGGGGCACCTATGACTGAGAGCAAAATTAACTACAGGGATTTTTGTAACTACCAGTTCCACTTGAAAAGTTAATGTATAGAAAGACAGGATATAACTTTTGACTACTGGCTGGAAGCATAACTGGCCAGCAGCAGCAGCAATCAGTTAACATGTATTTCTCCAAATTCTTTCAGAGATTTGTTCAGTTTGTGAAGCAGACTATAACACTACCTGCCATAAAGGGTCACTTGGGGTGTTACCTGATTCAGAAAAGAAGTAAAAAGTGCATTTACACCACAAAAGTGCATAAAGATTTAAGGACAGCCAGCCTTATCTTTAAGAGAGCAGAGAATCTCCTTGATATGTATGTCCTGAACTAGAAATCTAAGTTGTCTGCTGTGGCAGTTCTGTACTTGCCTCTGAACTAGCTGCCAGTGGTCATGATGGGAGCAATGTTACTGCATTAGACAAATCATTTATCTCATCCACAATGATGACAGTTTTCCTAAGAAAAGTGAGTTTTGTACATAGTCATCAGTTCAGCTGACTGCAAGAACTTAAGAAGTTATTATTATTGTAATATTAAAATATAGCTAATTGATTCCATCCACTGTCTTTAATATCACATATAATAATTACTTTAGTGCTGCATAAAATTGTCGCATTCTGAATGTTAATCCAAGAACTAACTTTTGTCTTCCCCCTCATTCTTATCCTCACCCACATGTTTATGAAGAATTCTTGGCAAAGTGTTTTTCTAGGTTGTTAATTAAACCACTGTGTACAGAATATTATTCCTTAATCATAGTAAATTGCAAGTATGTTCTTTTCTAGCAGAGACAGAAGAGTGACTTCAATGCACACTTTCCTCTCTCATTTGCTCTAGGAATAGTTTTAAAACCCCACAGGAACCAGGAAGCATCAACACCCGCAATGCAATGACTTTGTTACTCTTGGACCTGAATAATCAAAAAGCTATTACTGAACACAAGCGGAGATTTCCCCAAATCTGTTCAATGGCCCCATGTCAGATCATTAGCTTTGTATCACCAGTTTAGATGGCCTGACTTGCAAGCAGAACAGTTGAATAACGCCCTTCATTAAACTAGGAAGAATATAGTCCATTCCTGTTTCTGAATTCTCTTGCAAGCCTTTGTGAGTAAGTCTGGAATTAAGAGAACAGCTCTGAGATGTTGGCATTTAAACCAACTTCAGAACAGCTAAAGATGCTGAGTGCAAAGGAGGGTCCTTTCACTGACAATGGAAAAGACAGTAAACAAATTCCAGTTTATGAAACCATAGATGTGAAAATGTCTTCAATAAAAGATTGATGTTCTGTTCATAGGGTTTGGGTTTTTTTGGGGGATTTTTTGGTGTTTTTTTTTTTTTAATAAAAATTCTTTATGAAAATCATAATATCTATCCCAATGACTCATGGGTCTTGGATTGGTTCAAGAGACAGGAGCATGCAGGAGACAGTGGCATTGATAAAAATATTCCAAATAAGTTTCAATCAATTTCCATATTAACCTGGTGAAAGCTACATGAAGCTAATAAAGGGTGGCACAAAGTTTATTTTATCCATTGTAAAATGACTCTCCAAGCCTAAATAACATGTATTTCTGTAAGATCATATACTAATTAAGTAGTTATTTGAAACCGCTCTAACTTTTCTTTAAAATATTTTTTTCCTTTACATTTTTATGTTCTAACATTTTATTAGAGATAAAGCAAATTGCCATTTAGAAAAGAGAATAACAGTACAGAATCAGGCATACTTAATAATATTTAATTAGGACTACCCTGAGCAACCACAAAGAGCACCTCAGTCCTCATGCAGGGCACTCTTTGTATGCCTTACACATTCAAGTGTTAGGTCTACCTCAGCAGGTGAAGACAAAAGGGCAATACTGTATAGGTTTGTACAAACTTTCAGGCTCAGCTGAAGAGAGCTTAGAGATTTTAAGAGAAAAGCAGTGTTATGAACTGATACATTTCAGAGCTACCTCTTCTTTTAGACATTTTAGCTGTGTACAAAGATTAGGGTTTTAGGAAGGAGTTTACAAAGCTCAGGGAGTCACAGAGTGGTTCAGATCCACTAACTGCTTTTGAAAATCTCAGCTAAAACTGTTTCTTTTTCAGCAGGGTTGTGTGCTATGTTCTGTTTACATACTGAAATCACGATGGAAAAACATTGTTTATTTTGGGCCAGAGTTAAAGCTGTAGTAGCATGATGAAATATGCATTTCCATCTGGTTGATCAGAATAATCCTCTTACATCTATAATGTATTCAGCATACGCCTTATGATATCTTTAGCCATTAATTCCCCTGACATTAAGAGTTTGAAATTTAAATATGAGGCAGCAAAGTAGTGCATGGGTTGTATTTAGGAGCTACATTTAGTTTTCAGCAATATTTTTTTATTTCTCTTGGAATTTTCCAGTTGTTTTTTTTTCTTATATTAAAAAAAAAAAACAAAGACCCAAATAATTGAATCAAAAAACTGACAAAGAAACTGGTGATAAAACATATTTTATTTCATCTTCCAATTTTGAGATCACCCCTGGAGAGATCCACTGGTTAAAGGCACTGCCTGCAAGACTAAAACCAGCATGTTTTCAGAAAGCTTGCACTGACAGGACTACAATGCCAAGAAATAATTCATCTCCCCAGTATCTCTCCTTCTAATGTTGAAAGAATTCATCAATAGCAGAATCTCTTTTCCATTGCTACCTTTATATACCTTGGTGTAGACATGTGAAAGGACCTTCCCATCTCACCTCTCCCAAGCACTCTTGATAATATCTTTGCTTTCTCACTCCAGGAGCCTTCCTTCTTAGGAGATGAACTAACTGCTCATTTAACTTTTTTGTATTTATTTTAGAGTTGCTGTCATCAACCAGGGTGTCAGTACTTTGATGATTTATTGAGTCAGTTTTTATCTCTGCCTTTCCATTTCTTTAGCTCATTACAGTCAAACTCTACACATCTTTGAACTCACACCTTTGAACTTGCATGAGCAGCTCTGCCATAATTTCCTCCTCATTCCCCATTTTCTTCTATTCTCCTGGTCCCTTTTTCTTGCTTCCTCTGCTGCCCTGATTTTTTTCCTGTTGCTATCCTTCCTCTATCATAATGTTTAACACTTTCCAATGAAAAGTCTATTTCTTCCAGGCCAAAATCTAGTCCAACACATTCGTTTATGACTAAAAATATGATGGAAATGAATTATAAAAGTCCAAGTGTCTCTGATATGCCCAGGTTCATGGTACAGTTCTCAGGTTTGTTTCTGAAAATCCCACACCTACCACTCAAAGGTCTTTTCCCCAGAAATAATTTGCATTTGCAGTTCAGTTTCTGCATTCATGAGAGTAAGAGTGTAATGTAACAATTACATGATTTCTTAAAACCTATGCCGTTATTGTGCTAATTTTCATCATTAAACTCACAATTTGCAGTGAGTTTTCAGTTTTGGATCATATCCTTAGCATGGTCCTGACAAAATTAAGGAGATATATAAGTCATAGGTTTTGGGGTTTTTTTTCCTTTAATTTGTTTTTGCCACAGTGTAAATGAAGCCTTTTAAGATTTTAGTAACCCATCTGCTTCTTGCCAGAGGAGATGAGACTACAATGAGACCAGCCCAGGAACAAGTTGCAATTCTTTTTAGTCTACCTAAAGCATTGATATCATCATCAATAATATCAGAACAGTAATGGGTTTTTTTAGTTAACATGTGGGTCTCTGCCAGCTGCCTGGCTGTGCACTGTGAAAAGAACTTAGCATTCTCAACAAAGAACAGGTATTAAAAAATACATTGTTGACAGTATTATTATTTTAAACAAAGGAAGATAAACTTTGTGCATATCCTGTCCTGCCTCTGGAAGATAATCCTACCTTAAACAATTAATTTACTGTAGTTCCCAAGATTTCCACTGCAGTGTTCTATGGATTTAGCTAAAGGTCATATATGGTAGGTGACCAATTTTTACTGCTCTCTTGGGTAATGGTTTAAGACAGGATTCACCCTGTTGCAGGAGAGTAGGTCAGACTTTCAGGGTGACAGATAATTGCTAGTCTCCTTTGAAAGTGGGGCACTACCAAGGAATTAAAGGTAGCTTGTGGACATGGCTAAGAGACAACATATTAATTGTCCACTATTCCGGTAAAAGCACACTGCTTGCTTATTTAGTACACACTGAACACACAAAATGGATGTGACATGGAGGGTCAGAAATTTTACAGCCCTCCCTCTCAAGCAGTATGGCACAATATTTTATTTGCTTAGTTTACAAAAGCAACTCAATAATTAAATTCAGCTCACCTGTAAAAACACCACTGAACAACATCCTGTGATAGGAAAACAAACTACACTAGCTAAATATGATTATTAAAATACTAGACTAATATTATCCACTGTTATTGTGTCAATCTTCTCACCAAAAACCAGACAAGTATATACTTTACACAAGCAAGCAAATTATCAAAACCATTTCTGCAGCATAGAATTTTGTTTATACATGTTAAATGTTAGGTGTCAGTGAGAAATTAAAAGACTTTTTGCCTCTCATTTGCCACTTCCACCCTTTATTTTCTTCTCTTTTCTTTTATGCTATCAATAAGAACTGAAATACTAAAGACAAATATTATATATATATATATATGGATATTCCTTACCAAAATCAACTGCAATTAAATTACCACTTTGTTTGCAAGGGTTATTGGGAAATTAGATTGGATTTTGCTCTGTTTGCTGTGCTCAGTATGTACATAATTTATCATTTCCTTCATCAAAACTGTCCTTACACTTTTAGCCTGAGTTAAAGTTTTGCAATATTTTTTTCAGTGTTACAAAAATCAACCTCCTCACAATAAGATTTTGTGATACATCCAGTTATTTATAGCATCTATTAAGTCTCCTTAAACTGATTCTCTCCTCTCCTCTGTGTCAAGCATTTGTGTTTTTCTGTTGCTCCCCTGTAGTTTTGCAGGTTAAACTAAAGACTGATAATTAATATTTTATTCTCCTTGTAAATTCTATCAAACCAATAAAGAGTTTTGCATAATAGAAATACTGCAGAGAAGTTTAGTAATACCTTCTTATGATGAAGCAATGCAATTTTCAACATTTAGAAAAGTAATTCTGAAAAAACTTGGCATTAAATAATTTTTTAAATACTTAATTTTTGGGAATAAATTGGAAATCTTAATAAACAGAAGAAAGGCTTGTGCATCTGAAATTCAAATTAAGATTTAATAATGAATCACTAAAAGCCAAATTGTTTAAAATCTTTTCCACCCTTACTGATATTTTTTGCAGTTTAACAATATTCAGTATGGATTTTTTCTTTTTTTTTTTTCTCTTGAAATAAGAGGAGCACTCAGCTCTTAAAATGTATGCTTGCAGTCTTAGACTACATTCTGATCTTTTTACCTAAAAATATAAAATAAATAATTCTACGAGTCAGATGATCAACAGTAGTGAGTACTAATATTCCCATAAAAAGATGAGAGAAACAAAGGCCAATGGATTATTTTTGGGCATATTTCTTCTGCCTGTAACAGTTTGTGAGTTTCTGTGACAAAGCTTGCACTTCGATAATCATATATAATAGTCTCTGATGGACCTATCTTCCAAAATTTTCTAATTCCTCTGGAACTTATTTATGTTCCTAGTATCCCCAGCTGCGTAATTTCATTATGCAGCATCCAACAAATAACTTCATTTGACTTCTTCTTCTTAAATTTAAATTATGTTACAATTTAAATGGTGAATATGAATTCCTTATCAACCTTTCAATATCTTTCATTATATCAATCTTTGTTTCCTCTTGCACTGAAGAGACATTCAGGGGACAGACAAAAACCCAGAGAATCCTCCTCAGTGTCCTGAACCTCTCAGGGCCTTCTCAGCAGGATCTGGCAGCTCTCACATTTGAGATACGATACTGAAATTGGTGTGAAGAATGTAAAAAGCTCTTGAAACATGGATGTATTGTAAAATCACATGGACAGAAATGTATGGTCTGAAAGAAATAAAGTTTCAAGATTTCCTCAGTCTTGAAATTATTTGACAAATGAAAAGTGATTAATGTTATTTATCAACAAAAGAACAAAGACTCTCAAAAGTATCAGAACATATCGGCTGACTCGTGGGCTGAGTCACAACAAGCTGTCCCTCAATTAATTATTTCTTTTAAACTTCTGGAAAGAAAGCTAGCAGTGGCTTTTTTTTTGCAAAATAAGGAAGTTTCAGCCTTGCAAACATTTTTCATTCATCTGCTGTAGTTTCGCCTTTCAGTCTTGATGTTTAGGTCAATGGAAATTTTCCGCAGCAGAAAGTGAGGAACAGAAGAGGAAGGGAGACATTCTTCCCATTCTTAAAAAAATGTAAAAGGAAAATAATTTTTATATTACTTCGGCGAACGGTGGAAACACTTTTCACACACACACAATGAGAATTGTCTAGAATTCATTTTTCATTGAAAGGGTAAAAGCAATCAGCATGTTACAGAAATTCAGACCCTGTCATGGCCTGCCTAAAAAGCCACTAAAATATGTCTATCACAGCTATACACCTGGGAAAAAGGGGTATTGTGGATCTAGCATGCATTCACAAGAGTTTAACCAGATATTAATGATCAGCAGAAGTCAATAACTGCATTAAGAAATCATGCCTTTAACATCAACATAAATTATAATTAATAAAATGCAATTGAATCCAGAAGGTCAAAGAACTTGCAGTCAGATCTGTGATAACAACTTTTCACTTGATTTAAGTCTTAAAACTCCACGTAGATGTCACTTTAATCTCATATGGTCTCTCTGACATCTTGCTGTGACCGTCTAAAAAACTTCCAGTTATTTACATAACTCATCTTGCTGGCACCTGATGTGTCTTGTCCTTTGATGACCAGTGTTGATGTCTGACTTTGCTTTGCCATGCTTGTTTCATGCAGTCAACACTATCTGTATAGAACTTGTGTTCAGTGAACTAAATAAATGCTTGTGTCTCAATGGAAACTCTGACGAATATCACAAGAGAACAGTAGCAGCCTCCAGCTTGTGTAGAGCAATTCTAGAGGCAGCTGGCTTCCGACATCCTTTATTTTATTTTGTTCTATTCTCAGAATTAGAAATAAACCCCTGGTAAAGTCTTCTGGTTGGTGAAGGAGCCAGTTTGGAAGTTTTCCCTATCTGAAACATGTCACTTTCAGCATGAAACAGGAAAGCTGAACAACTGGTCTGCACTATAATTAAGTTTGAACAATAACCAATCATGGCTTTATCACCAGGTTATTTTGTCCTGCCTGAAATTTGCCATTCATTCAAAAGCATTCCAGTGTTGCTCCAATGGTGAGGAGTATGTTTTGTTCTCTTGGAAAATAAGAATTTCTGGTCCAAAAATAGCAGGTCAGATTCCCTGCTGGCATAACTCCATTAATTTCAGGGAACGAGCACTGGAAGAGAAGTTGGCCAAGAAGGTCTAAATGAGAATCTAAATTAGATGTGAGACATCAGTGAAGATTTTTACCTTTTTTTTATTATTTTTTTCCCAGTGCTCTCCAGGGACCAGATGCTCAGCAGGTATAAATTACTGTAGTTGCACTAATTTCCAAGAGAGCCATGACAATTTGCAGAGATTGAGGATGTAACTCTAGGTAGCAATATTCTTTTCCAGGAGTGAATAGATGAACACTCAACAGTGCTGTCAGAAGAGGTCATATTTTGTTAATGTGAGATGTAGAGAACTGCAGGACAGATAGTGCCACAATGCTCTCAGTTAATAGTATCCTTAAAATAATTTGAAAATTAATTTCACTCCAAGGATATGAGATAGTCTTTCAATTCCCCACAAATGGCCTTTCAAGGTAAGATCAAAAGTCTGCCTAGTCTGGTATTCTGTTTCAAATGATAATGAAAAGTGAAGATGTGGTGAAGAATTGGAAAAATAAGGTAATCATGTAGCAATCCTTCCCCAGAATGCTTCTTCAAACTCAAGTGATTTGCGGCCTGGGGAGAGGTCAGGCCAGAGGAGATGCACTGTAAGCCAGTGGAGTCATAGTAGTTGAAAGTGGAAAACTCATGTCATGTTCAGCATGAATATATAAATCATTCTCCATTCACTCAGTCACTGTAAAATTCAGGTTCTATTACATGTTTTAAGCAGAATTGCTTATATTTGTGTCATACAGTCTTTTCCAAATATAATTTTGTAATAGAAAATAACATTTGTCATGAATATGCTATTGAAAGTGCTTGATGAATTTAAAGAATATTACCGAAGTTCTTAAAACCAAGTCAAAATCCAAACCAAGATATTGCAATGAAAAAATGGCACTGAAGCTCTTTGTCTCTATTTCAATGCAATTAAAATGTTCTTTATATATTAGACAGTTAGCACACAGTATATCTCAACCTGTTTAATTTGAAAAAAATACCCAAAAACTGAGTGTAAAACAAATAAAAGAAAGTAAAAAATCTAAATGTGTTTGAAGGAAATACGTTTAAAAGAAAGGGAAAAAAAACAGAATGTTTGAAAGTGGTAAACTCAACTAGTTAATATGTGTAGAAGTCTTAATGTTTCCTCTGATGATTCTGGCACCTGCTAAGGAGTGTTTTTACAAAGCTCTCAAGTTTGGAAATGCATCATGTCCTTTGTAGCCCCCCCTTGGGGTTTAGCAGGCAGCAGTGGCCCATATGGAACAGGACTTGCATCTCTCCAGAGCAGTGAAAATAGGATACACATAAGATTTTAAAATCTAATAGATCTGGTAACACAGGTAACATAATACGTAAATGATAGCTAGAATACAGTGAACAATATGAACTAGTGGGGGTTTATTTGTTTGGGTTTTTTGGGGGGGATGTGCATTTTTTGTATTTGGTGTTTTTTTTTTTTAATTTTACCTGGCAAGCTCAGGTAGTGTGAACTTCAAGGTTCACACTAAATTTATGAAGGTTAAGGGGAAAATGTTGTCTACAAAAAGAAAAGCAAAGTCAATAATGGTAGGTGACTTTGAAACAAAACTTGAAGACTGCTATTGGTCACAGCTAAGGAGTGTATCACTATGGAGGGCAGGGAGATAGTGAGAAGTGTGAGAACTTGCTGTCTGAATTAATTATATCAAATTTAATCATTTAACATTATGCCATTAACTCCATGTACTTTCTTTCCTTTGAAAATTGATGTAATAATTATTCATTAGATACAGGCTAACATTTCATCCAGAATTCTAACAGATTTATTAGCTATTTATTTATAAAAATCTCAATAAAACTGGAGAGAAAAAATAGTTTACAGACCCTCACCTGCTGATAATAAACAAGAGAGTAGAAAAAGTTGTTTAATGTGATAATATCACTCTAAGAGTTAATACCAGCAGGGCAGGGCAAGAATTTAAAATAGTACATTAAAAAAAAAAAGTTACTTCCATCAAGGAATGTACTGTCTGCTTAAAAATATAATAAATGGTTGTAAGTGTAAGTAAAGAAGAAAAATATGATATCTGATGCCACACGACATTTGGTGAAGATGCTCACAAGACTGCTCTCTATGTTCTGATGTGCTGTTAAGAAGGTACTTTAAATTAAGACCTTGTCTTGCTGTTTCAGCTATTTGGGGTTTCGTACAATCTTAGGCCAAGTGCCTGGGATTCATCATAAAGGCAGTATTACAGCTGTAACGCCTTACTCCCTCATAAAGAAATAAATCCCTTCTTGGCAAGTATAATTTTTCTTTGGGCTATTATTACCATCAGTTATTTTTCTATTGAAATGAATGTTCACTGCTGACTGGAAGGACCTTTCATTTAAAGGGTCTTCAGCAGCTCAAGCAAATAAAATAGCTTTTATTGGAAGACAGCTAAAAGGAGCAGAGGAATGAACATGATGTTTGTTCTACTATTAAGTATTATTTGCGTGTCTAGGGCTGTATATCATTGTAAAATGTTGTATTTAAGCATGCAAAAGATAATTAAAATTGGTTTAATTAAAGAATACAATTATCCTTGCTCATGTTCAAAAGGGAAAATAAATAAAATGAACCATTGTAGAGGCCTCATTGATTTGCACAATGACAGAAGTCATTAACCGAGCTCTGGTTAAATGGCACTCATCTGCTTCCAGAGGAAATATGCCTGTGCTGTAGGTCTGTGATATATTTCAGAGTATTTTGCGTTTCATGGATGATATGTACAAAATATGCATTCTGTTGACTGGTAGCACAATCAGTAGGACATATTCTGACAGCTAAATGGCAAATTTAAATGTGGCTTTCTTTTTTAGTGCTCTGGAATTTCTATTTTTTTTTTTCCCATGCCTGTGTAACATAGCCCTGGTGAACTCCTTAATCATCTCATGTGGCTTACCCAAAATATAACTCTCCCTGCATCTAGGTAAGTATCATCATGTCCACTAAGTGGAAGTTGAACATGCTGCTCTCTTATAATCTATTGTCTCAGGAATTTCTTTAGACTCTGTCACATGATATCTGTGTACCACTGGAATGCAGCGATGGAGCACGTTCAGTGGCTTAGGGACTTTCTCTTGACTGAGAGAACAAAGCATATTTTATGTTTAAATGGCAAAGTCAGTTAAAACTTTTCACTTTGCAGGAATTTTTTTTGCGGGGGGTGGAATAGAACTCTTCAATTTTAGTGGCTAATTATGGAAAATCTATTACAATATATTACTGTGCAGTTTTATTGTGCTCATTATTGAATGGTTTCAAAGCACTTTTACATCTACTGGGTTGGTTCCTCAGCCAGCACAAACTGCTTTCATGCACAGATTTCATTAAATTATTTTAATGAAGTTATAACAACATTTTAACATATTTTAGAAACCATCCTGGTGTCACTGTGCTTGGTATCATTTTACAGAAGAGTGGAATGAGGGAGAAAGAGATTAGAAAACAAGACTAATTCACCTATTTTTAGACATAGGATTCAGTTAAAAACATCTAAATATAATGATAGTCCAGCATGGGGCTTAGTTACACACACATAAGTGGGCTTATAATGCCCTAGGATATCAGACATCCACAAGGAACTGGAGCAGGAATGACAAGACCAAATCATTACAAATCTCAAATTTATTAGGCACATATGTTTAGGATGTTATTTTCACTACAGTTATCTTCTGTAAACTGAGCTGAATCATCCTCTGTCTGCATGACCTAGCACTTGACATGAAGAAATGTCTGCTGAAAACCATGCCCTAAGAGACAAAGAACAAAACAGAATCAAAGAGAAGCTGTAAGGTCCTTCTAAAAGCAAATGAAAGGAAACCAAACACATAAATATGTGTGGCATCAGAATAATCAAGAAAATAAGAATGGATTTTAGAACAATACAGTAACTTTAAATACAGCTAAATAATTCTATATACGGCTTTAGAAGTTACTAAATGCACTTCAAGCCTAAAGGGGTTTCTTTTCTAACTGAAAGCTCATTTTATTATATTCCAGGTATGATGGGATGAAATATGTTAGGTTTCCCTGTAATTTCTACCTCACTGAATAGTTTGTCAATCTGTACAAGGTCTGATACCTGACAAAGCATACCTTAATGCATTACAGAACGATCAGTCAGAAATGGTGTAACCTTCACAGCTATTGTCTCTGAAAGTTTAAGAACTATCTGGTTTTGTATGTTAACCAGAACACTTCCTGAAAAAGACAGATGACTAAAACAATTTATTTCTATTTATTCCCACATTAATGTCTATTAAAGAACAGAACAAAACTGACTCAGTGTTGAAAGGAAAAGAGTTACCTGAGCCATAAGAAAGAAATTTGTACTGAAAACAGGCTAAGAGACAAACGTTTTTTTGTTGTGATGGCAGTGTAGGTATGATTGATGGGATGAGGTCAATTGTATGAGGGTGAACAAGGCCAAGTGCTGGGTCCAGCATTTGGGTCACAACAACCCCATGCAGGGCTAGAGGCTGGGGGCAGAATAGCCGGAAAACTGCCCAGCAGAAAAGGATGTGGGGGTGTTGGTTAACAACAGCTGAATGTGAGCCAGCAGAGTGCCCAGGTGGCCAAGAAGGCCAATGACATCCTGACCTGTATCAGCAATGGTGTGGCCAGCAGGACCAGGGCAGTGATTGTCCCCCTGCACTCAGCACTGGTGAGGCCACACCTCGAATCCTATGTCCAGTTCAGGGCCCCTCTTGAGTGGGCTGGAGTGAGTCCAGAGAAGGGCCATGGAGCTGGTGAAGTGTCTGGAGCACAAATATCATGGGGAGCAGCAGAGGCCTCCAGCTGTGCCAGGAGTGGTTTAGATTGGACATTAGGAAAAAATTCTTCTCTGAAAGGGCTGTCAAACACTGGAACAGCCTGCCCAGGCAGTGGTGAAGTCACATCCATGAAAGTACTTGAAAGACATGTTTATGTAGTGCTTAGGGACATGGTTTAGTAGTGGGCTTGTCAGTGCTGGGTTAACAGTTGGATTCAGTGATCCTAAAGGGCTTTCCCAACCTAAGCAATTCTATGATTATATAAAAATAATTAAAGATTATATCAGCATTTTATTTTTATACTTTATAGGTAAGTAAAAATTCCTTTGAATATAAAAATAAACAACATCTTGGTGCTGTCTTGGAAGCAGAAAGTTAACAGACTTCGATCTTATTAAAGAAGATTAAAATTATATTGAAGACACAAAGGATGATAAACTTTCATCATTATTACTGCAGGTTGCTTAGGATATGTATGAAAGGTAAAACCAGAGGTAGGAATCTCGAAATGAGTATATGTAAATACCCTAATAAATCTCATGTTTGGGGCATTGTCATTTTTGTGTTCTGGTGGATGCTGCTTCCATTTCATTTTGTAAATCTTCTCCCCAGCACAGAAAGCCAGGCTGGGATTTATCTTGTCTAGTTTTAAGTATCTGCATTACAGACACCTACATGTGTGACAATCACATGCTGAGGGCAACTGAATTGCTGTAGTCATTCACATGAACTGCCTTTTTTTACTTTAAAGGCAATATAGAGTGATTAGCATGGATAGCAGCTGTCTAAATTTCATCACATGAGTTTCACCCTAAGTAATGACAAAGACAGACACCAAATTACATATATAATACTCAATTTATGAAAAGCCTCAAAAGCACTGAAATGAAAAGTTATAGGTGTTTCTATATTAAAAATATGTATATATATCTTAGCCAGTGTAGGCTGTGCCACTGTGTCAAACTCAGTAAAATTATCAGCTTGTGGTTTTATTCATCCATAATGTTGTTTTTGGTGTTTTCATGGCATCCAGAGAAAAAAAAATATCAGAACAAACTCCTAAAAACCAAGGACAAGTAAACTCTTTTGGAACAGCCAGCATTCAGAGGACATTATCAACCATGTAATAAGAACCCACAAAAGTATAAAGCACACAGGGATAGTGCCTCAGTACCCAGAGTCTAGTGTTTGATCAGCAGAAAAGGTCCAGTAAGGAGGAGTATAATGATTCAAGCCTGTTATAAGCCAATAATAGTCCAGAGTTATTCTTCCTACAACCATTTTTTATCCCAGGTTCTCACTTGCTAAGCACCATCCTAATCTGAGTTTGAATAATTTATCTTTTTCCAGTCATTAGTAGCACAGCAACTACGCAGAGTACATTTACCAAGAAATTTGCTCTTTTCCTTGTTCTTTGAGATGGATTGACAGCAGTACAAAGACAAAGCAATTAATGAGGGAGAAAGAAACTGTCTTTTCTTCATCTACCCAACATTTACAAAATTATATCATTTAAAATTAAGATAAGTTAAAAAAATAGTTTCGAAGGAAGAGTCAAGAAAATTGATAATCCCAGGAATTCTCAGGGAAAAAAGGAACTCAAATAAGAAAACAGGTCACTGCA
The DNA here is from genome assembly GCA_013400515.1 of Erpornis zantholeuca. Taxonomy (NCBI): domain Eukaryota; kingdom Metazoa; phylum Chordata; class Aves; order Passeriformes; family Timaliidae; genus Erpornis; species Erpornis zantholeuca. The sequence goes on along the minus strand of VZTN01026722.1, from coordinate 37,613 downwards.
GACCAGGAGGAGATTCCCTCAAGCTTTGTAATCCATTATTTTCACTTTAGTATTTTGGTAGGTTTTTTCCCTTTTATTCTAACTACGAAACCTGAAAAATTCTGCAAAAATCAAAATAAAATGGTTGAGAAACTACAGAAATTTTGAAGATGTGCTTTCTCAGCTGCGCAGTATCTTCTAAATGAATTAAATTTATTTTGGGTTCTTGTTATGCTTACTACGGAAATTCTCAACAATGGAAATTGCTTTCATTACCTCATGTATGTTCAAGGCTTTATGGTTATCAGGAGGATACATTAGATTGATTTCAGACTTTTTGTTCCATGGCCATTTGGGGATACCAGGACAACAAGCGTTACTGAAATCAAAAATCATGAAAATGAGAAGTCTGATAGGTGATATGTCTCCAAAGTTCCCAGAGCTGCCAGGCACATGACAGCATTCTGGCAAAGACATGAAAAAAAGGCTCTCTGAAAATGTAGATTCTGGAAGGCCTGGGTACCTGGACCTAAGTCTAGAGAAACTAAAAACCAACCACTTCATTATTCTGACATGAATGTGAACAACCTTTCGGTGGAACTTAACCTGTAATACAGTCAAGGTTTTGTCAAGCTCAAGTGAGTTTTAGAACTTTTTAGAACTAATAAAATTGATGGGTTTTGATAAAACTTGTTAAGAAAAATTCCAATCTTAATGATTGGGAGTTTTATAATACTTCGGTGTTTTTATTTATGCAAGCATCAAATAACATTACTAAATTATGCATTTCTTATAAAAGAGGGGAAAAATTAGTTACTGCTCATAGCCAGTACTCATACAAGCAGAAAAAGATTCATACCATAGAGGTTAACCACAGGCCAAGTGACAATTTCTTTTCCTCTGATAGGCAGAAGCAAATCTCCTGGTGTTTTCAGGACTTTGGGATGGAAGAACCAATGCATTTGGTGATGGAAATCACCCCTCAAAGTCCTTACACTACGAAATTCAGGACTCAACCCCCACTGGTACCTCACCCTAGGATGCAACATTAGAGCTGCTTTTATCTCTGAACCATTTCAGAAGATCTGTAGTTTCTCAGCATCTATAGAAGATAAATGCTGATAAGCCCCTCCAGCAGCCTTTGTGACACCAGTGCTGCCCAGGCCCTTGCAATCTGTTCCTCGAACAGGGCTCAGTCAGTTCTTCTGCAAGAAGAAGGCTACAGAAACACCTAACACAGCACTTCTGTTTTGTCTTGCTCCTTGTTTAACTCTGAAAATGATAAATCAGCTAAAGAGGTATAAATGAAGGCAGATCAACCTTTGAAACCGCAACTAGGGGCTGCTGATTACCTTATACAAGTCAATGGATCTTCACCGGAATCTGCACTACACACACACAGTTTCTAATATCAATATATTGAATATGCACATATTTTTATACGCCTGCACCACTGCAATAATTTTCCACATTTTCAAAATTTCAAGGTATATATTTTTTTAATATAGTTTTCTTATTTCTGTCATTTCAATTTAGTGGTGGAGGGGGATTTAGAGAGAACATATTTTCTTTTCCTTAGAGCATAAATACCCCCTTGGTAATCACATGGAACATATATTTTGCACCAAGATTATGATATACCTGCACCCTTTTTTTTTTCTTGCAAAACATCAGTATTTTTGTTGTATTCTTTCTAGTGACATCTATGTCAAATGACTTCCTCTAGCTTAACAAGAGTGAAACTGAAGTGTTATTAGCCCTCGTTCTAAATTGCTGCCGACTGACTTTCCTTTTCAATCAGCCTTTTCTTCTAAAGAGCTGCTGATTAAGCCTGAATGAAGACTTTGACAGCTATTCTATTTAAAAACAATTCTATTTAAAAACAATTCTATTTAAAAACAATTCTATTTATAACCATGTAGTAACATGGTTGTATTTATGGATACACGTGACAAAACCTGGTTTCTTATGATTAGTGAGTCTTGTACGAGAACAGGACTTTGCTACCGTTTTCCTTTCAGCAAAATGTCGGATACAAAACACAACCCTATTCCTCTCTAGAACCATAATTATTTCAAATTACACTTTAAAAGAGAATGGAACATGGAATGAGGGCCCCCTAATGATAGTTACTAGTGAGGGTACAGGTAGAAAAAGAGTGGCACTAGGCAAATATAAAGGCATAAAATGAAGTGTTTTGAGATCTCAAATCTGTAGCCCAAATCTGGCTGGCAATATGAAAGAAGGCAAGACAGTAGAGGTTGTTAACTATTTCTTAATTTCTTTTTGAAACTGTAATTTGAATTTCTAATTTGCATAGGATTTGGTTGACAAAATTTTTATGGTGCCTCAGGGGACTGTCATACTAGCTTTTAAACTCTGGCTCTAACATTAAATTCTTAGCCCTTAGTTTGGCAACAATTGTCCCTGCAACAGTACATGGAGGAAGTTAAAGGCCAAAAAAATTGGATTTCCAACAACCAGCTCAACTAAATCAGATAATTGTAAAGGTTTAAGCATTGGATATTTCTTCCCTTATACTAGATTTGAGAGCTCCTATGAGACTGCCACTCACAATCCCAAACCTCTTTCAACTTAAAGTCATTTTATTTTTAAGTACAATAGGTTCCTTCCATTCACTTTACAATAGTGACAAAGGAGCAATCACGATGTGGAGTACAAGGCATTTACTAAAGAGCTTAGAAATATGGTTCATGTTCATTATGGGCTGGCAGAAATAAAAAATTATGTATTTTTACCATGCCAGAACAATATCCTAATCAGTATTAATGGTCACCTAATCTCTCACCTAAATCCATTAAAATGGATTTAAAACTGGAGCCTAAACTTCACAAAAGTCAAGAACCAACTTAAGCTGAACTAGACAACTGAGGGAAAGGCTGTGGTTGCTGTGTGCCTGGACTTTAGTGGAGCCTTTGACATCATTTCCTACAGCATTTTTTGCTGGACAAACTGGCTGCTCAGTGACAGAGAAACTGAACAGATGAATGTTTTGCTGTGTCAAAAACTGGCTGTACAGGCCCAGAGAGTGGTGGTGAAGGGAGTTACAGCCAGTTGGTGTGTGTGGACTTGGAAGTGATGGGTTAATGATGGGATCGATCATCCTAAGGGCCTTTTCCAACCCAAATGGATCTTTGAGTCTACAATTCATAATTTACAGTAAAGGGTATGCTAAAGGTTCAGTGCCACCTTTCTCTGGGTATAGGCCTGAGTTCATAAACATTATTACAGAGCTTATTTTCTATTAAGCAATTTCTAAAATGAAAAATTGATTTAGGTGCTCTCTGTGCTCTCTGTGCTCTTTCCAGATTCATAGGATTTCATAGGATTGCTTAATTTATTTATTTTCCCGGGAAAATATTTTCTCACATGGAGTATAATAATCATAACACTGGAATAACATATGGGCAAATGCATCCCTTAAGACTCAAACACTCATCTAAGGAAAATATAGAAAGCTGGTCCTTAGAAAAGGTGGTTGCTAGAATCTGGCAAGTTATGTATATCACTGTGTAGGGTAAATATTTATCAAAATTATGAGGAAACAGATACAAATTCATAACATGCATAGATTTCTTTATGGGGATACACTTTCCTATAGCAAAAAGGTTTTAACATAAAAAGAGAAATAATCCTCAAAAGCCAACAGAAATATTCGAAGTGCAGATTTTGAAGCAAAAAAATATTCAAATGATGAATAAATCTCAGTATATGTAAAACCGATATAATTAAGGAGGAGAATAACTTAGTCTGAGAGGTGGGGCCTTCTCTTCACTTGAGTCTTAGGATAGAGTTTAGATCAAGCTGGATCCTTTTCTCAGGGATATGTCTATCGAGAACTTCCAGACTACATTTTTTAGAACAGACAAACTATTCTAACTAAATTCCTTACATTTATGGCCTGAATGAAACTTTCTGAACCCAGTGGAAGAAGATTGTTTAATGCATTTGGGCCACCTTTAACTCTGCATATTATGAAGATTCCTCTGCCTGCAAGCACTTTACTGATTAAAGGATATTAATTAGAGCATATTTAGGCAAAGACAGGAGAGAAGGAAATATTATATGTAAGACAGTAGAAATTATCACAATTGAAAAAAAATGAAACCATCAACTATTGAATGCTTTTCATTACAATATTTAGTACTGTTAAAATATTTTGAGCATTACACAAAGCAAAAATCTGAGAATGTTAATTAGTATGAAATGATATTCATACTTTCACATAATGGTACAGAAAGGTCCTTTTCATATGTGATACTATGAAAAAACCTGCACAATTATTGAGGGAGAATGGATTAATTTAGTGGTATAAAATAGAATGTGATTTGATTTTACAACTTTTGAAAGATCCAAAAATATTTTTGATACTACTAAATAGTATTTAAATATATAAAGAGTATTTTAACAGGTTTTCATTTCAGAAGGAAACATAAAATACGGTTTTTGCTGTGGTGTTTTTGTAATTTTGAAGGTCAGAAGTATTTGAACTGTCTACAGAAGTATGTGGTCATAGGAACGTTTATAAGATGTAAAATTTGCTTGGACTGAGTATTTTTCAACTAAGTTTTGGCTTTAACATATGAAGGAATTGTCATGTTTAAAAACATAAAGTTTGATGAGATCATAGACAGAAAATGGAGATATGAGCCTACAAATAACAAAATAAATATTAAGTCATAACTAGTTGGAATTCAGCACTTCACACTTAGCAACAGTTCTGTCAAAATCCACATTTTGTTAACATGTATGGGAAATGAACAAGTTCATGTGAATCGTTCTCATTGATTTTGTTAACTGTGAAAAATGAAAACAAAAATTATTTATAATTAATATTTTAAAACAGAATTAAAAGCATCCTGCAAGAAAACACTTTATTTTTCTGTAGTCTTTTGTACAATAATAAAATATTTTGCTTTTTCTTGTCACTTTGTTGGAGCAGCAGAAAAACAATTGAAAGCATTTTTAACTCTTTTATGTATATTGCATATTAGAAAATTTCAGGGAGTGAGAAAATTCTTAAAGAAAATATTCTTTAAGTTATTTTCATACTTTATATTTTCCTCAAGAAGTTGGAAAAAAAGTATCATTCAATTTTTGTAACTTCCTATATCCACATATCTTTCTCTTCATATTTGTTATTCAAACTTCTGTAAGAGCTTTTATGAACTGATCCTCAATTCGGCCACTGTCTGCATTGAGAAAAAGTACTTTTCTTACTTCAACTTTCCTTACAACAACAATTAGTTGGACTAGACAAAATTACGGATGGAGATATAGACGGAGCCACATGGAGGTGTGAAAACCTGGGCAATGACAAAATATACTCATGTTCCTTTTCCTGTGGCTCTTTTGTGAGAATGGGTGAACCTCTTCCCATCAAAATACCCGCAAGCGTGAACCCCTGTTCTAGTGAGAAGAGGATTGGGTATTTCCAGGTGTAGGGAACTGTCCAGTAATCGTCAGCCTTGCTCGCCCTGGATGCCTCACTTCTTCAGCACACATTAATTTGGGTTATTTGCAAGCCCCCAGTGGTACCAGAGCCTTTCTAGAGCCAACACTGAACAGCACAATCAGGGGAGCTGCACTTGAAATATTGCATCGGACACGGCTGAGCAGCGCCCAGTCCGTCACTTCAATCTTAGCGGGAGACCATGGCTAAAGTGGTTGGGGGTGATGATGTTCCTGTTTCTGTAATTTTTTGCTGCCTCTTAGAGCCATTTTGCCTCTTGCACATGGCCTGGCCAGTGAGCCAGATGGTCATAATATCTGATAAATGTTTTGAGTGAATGGAGTGGATACTGCTGTGCATTGACAACTGAGCATCTGATGTCAAAAGTAATGTGTTTATGCAGAATTACTAAGAGAGGAGGAAGTATAATTGAAGGACACAGAGAAACAGAGGTGGGGGTTTCTACAAGAATGATAATGAGAATGATTAGGAGATAAAATAAAACCCTCGTCCATGAAGAGAGATTGCAAAGAATAGTGTGATTTCCTCGAGAAATTAAACAAGCAAGAGGGGACATAATAAAGTGTTAAAAACCAAATTCTGTGTGGCAGGAGGAATAGGGAGCAATATTTCTCCTGGCGTGAAAGAGACCTTCAATCAAACAAGAAGGGACAATTGCTGATAATTTCTAGACAATGAATAATTAGGCTGTGCAATACACAGCTGCACGATACAAAGGGAAGACTGGACAGTTGTATGACTAGCAACACTACTGACTTAATGATCCAAGTTTTGGATAGGGACATAAAAACCCCATAATTTAAACCAGTGTCTTTCAGCTATTAATAGCAAGTCTTTTGGAATTAAGGAGGCTCTTTTATCTTTTTCTGCCCTTTTTTTTTTTTTATTTTGTAGCTACTTCTCTGCAGCTACTTTTGAAGACAATAGAAGACAAGATGAACCATGGGTTTTTGATACCTTATGGCTTTCACTACACTCTCATGAAAAGCTACAGCATACTTCACCATAATAGGTGATAGACTTCTAATTTTGGGTACTTTATATCACAAATATATTGCCCTGTGAAAAAGATGTAAAAATATCTCATTCTTGTAGAATTATGCAGAACCTAATAATGTCCCATTAAGTCTCACACTCAAACTTTTAACTGCTCATCTAGCATAGAGATGCTAATATCTTCAGAAGTATCACTTTCTGTCATAAATTTTGTAACTAATGGGGAGTAGAGGTGTTAGAGATACAGAAACCAAGCCTTAAAAATTTCCAGTGCCATCCTCTTTCAGCTTAATGGGCTGACATTTGTACATCACTCAGCTGGCTGGCAGTAAATCTGTCCTGATCTGACCTCGAGGCCATGCAGTTCTGATTTGCTGTGTCGTGCTGATCAGAAAAAGACAACTTCTGTTCTGGGTGTACACCTGAGACATGCTGCATGGGGAGCTAATGGGCGAGCTGAGCACAGTCTTAATAACCTCTACTGATTTTTCTTGTTGTCACTGATATTTCCACAGTCCAGCAGTTCTACGACTGCATTTCACAAACAAATTTGTTTCAAAGTGTAGCTTTTCCCAAATACTCCTCTTTCTGTAACTTATCTTGTTCAATAGAAATTGATGAGTCAGAAAGAAGCCAGAAGATGCAGAGGTGAAGTTTTGCCCTTTTAGGGCTAAGCATTACCATTCACACTCCATGCATTTGTTAGACAACGTCATGATATCACTGCTTGGCCAAAAGCAACAGCAAAAGCTAGATCCCTGAGGACTAGTAGGACCTTTGGATAGTGAAACACTTAGTAAATTGGCAGGCCTCTACATCATGCTGACTTTAACTCTCTAGGAGTCCACTGAGCATCACTCCTGTAGAATTAATCAGCTGGCAAGTTTTCACAGTGCTCTTGTCCTTGAGTAACCTGAAATGCTGGTCTTTGAAATTCCTCAAAGCAGCCTTGCCATGGAATCCTAGAGTTGAAGGGATGAAAGGATCATCAAGTTCAGCTCCTCCTGGCCCTGCACAGGACATCCCAAGAGTCATACCATGTGTCTGAGAGCACTGTCCAAACGCTTCCTGAACTCTGTCAGGCTTGTGCTGTGACCACTTCCCTGGGAAGCCTGTTCCAGTGCCCAACCACCCTCTGGGTGAAGAACCTTTTCTAAATATACAGCCTAAACCTCCCCTGACCCAGCTTCAGGCAATTCCCTTTGTCCTGTCACTCATCACCACAGAGATAAGATCAGTGCCTTCCCCTCCTCTTCCCCTCATGAGTAAGTTGTAACTGCAATGGGTTCTCCCCTCAGCCTCCTCTTTTCCAAGCAGAACAGACCGAATGACCTCAGCCACTTCTCTGAGGTAAGGTTGCCCCTCTAGACCGTTCACCCTCCTCATAGCTCTCCTTTGGATGTTCTCTTAATAGCTTTACATCTTTCTTATCTTATGGCGAAAAACTGCCCCCAGCACTGGAGGTGAGGCTGCCCCAGTGCAGAGCAGAGCAGGACAATCCCCTCCCTTGCCTGGCTGGCAATGCTGTGCCTGATGCAGCCGAGGACACACTTGGCCCTCCTGGCTGCCAGGGCACTGCTGGCTCACATTCAGCTTTCCATCAGCCAGGTCCCCCAGGTCCCTTTCCGTGTCACTGCCCTCCAGAATCTCATTCCCCAGTCTGTCTGTATATCCAGGGTTGCCCCATCACAGGTACAGGATCTGGCAATTGTCTTCATTAAACATACAACTGGTGATTGCCAGCCTTCTTATTTTTAAGGATAGGCTACAGGAATGTCAGAGGTGATGCCAGAGGGGAATATGAATGCATTTCACATTCCATACAGAACTTGCTGTGTGGAAGTTGTGGTCTATTGAGAATGTGTTGGTGTTGGCAAGCAGACCAAAGCGGTGTGAGATGCAGGAGAGTCAGCAAACGGTGCTGATGGAAATTGTCTACCTGTTGTGCCTTGAAACCCATTTTTTCATAAATGCAGAGAGAATTAGCTCTCTACTTCAGGATGCAAGGGTAGATTCAGTGGGGAAATCATTATCACCTCAAGGGATAGAGCACAGTGGCTGAAGCAGAGTTTATTAGGTTTTTGCTACAGGTCATATTTTTAATCTTTCCTGATCCAAAGAGAGCTCAGTAAAATGTCTAGAAAGCTCAAGCATGTTAACATCCATTATATCCTCTATATAACCTGCTCACATTAATAATTTATATGTGGGTTGCCCAGGGAGGTTGTGGAGTATTGGAGTATAAGGGCCAGTGGAAGTATTCAAAAGTTATCTAGTCGTGGTCTTGGGCAACCAATTTTAGGTGGCTCTAACAGTGGGAGGAGGGACAGGATGTGTTGGACAAAACAACCTTCAGAGTTCCCTTCTAATTCCAACCATTCTGTGTTCTATAAAAGCAGTGATAAGGCAGCCAATTATAATTGTTTACTTAAAATTGGCAATTGTGTGGAAGAACATCACCATTTACAAACTATGTTATGATATCCCAAGGTTAGAACACAATGTCACAGTGTCAAGACACCCCAGTCTTTCAACTGTAAGGACAGACTAGTGAGGCTGACCATTGCCTCTGACACACTGGTGACTACCACAGCAGGTGACAGCTGTGTCCTACAGCCCCTTCCCCATCAGCTGGCTGTGCAGGCATCCAGTTGTACATGCTCCTCCATGAAGCCAACATTTTCCCTACCATGAGGCAGGAGAAAACTTCACAGTGGCTGGGAATGTGGTCTTTCCACTGGTGACTTCTTTCCAGAAGAGGAAAAAAGGGAAGCAAAAAAGCTAGTAAACTGTGTAGTCCTGAACAACTCACACCTAAGTGCAAGTAAATATCATACAATGGCACGAAATTTACCCTGAATCGTGAGGGAGCAGTGTCGTCCCAAAATGGTGTTTGCCTCAGCTGCAGATACAAGGAAACCACCAGCCTACACAGTTACCTAGCACCTGACACTGGAGACACGACTGTTTTATAATGGCAACTTCCAAATTTTACTTTTCAACCAGTAATTAGTCTTTCAAAACCAGAAAGTATGTAGAGAAGATGTAATGCTTTCAATTGCTTAAACCAAGCCCACATTTTCATGTACCTTTATATACACAAAAAATGCCTGAGATCTCTTAGAAACACATACTGCCTACTATTCAAAATCAGTATTTTTTGTAAAAAAAAATATTTCCAACCAAGTTCTCAGTTAAATGCAATCATCTGGGCCAAATTTGTTTTGAAATGATGAAATGCAAAGATAATTTGACATTGGATTGTAATATCACTGTGTTGTTGGGTTGTTTTACAAAGCTACAGAGGATATAGTATAATCTGGTGTTCAGGGCTGGGAATAGGGCAGCCTGAATTCCCTCTTTCTATGTCTTTTGACCTACTGTGGTCATAAATGAGATGCTTGTCTTCCCCATGTCTGCCTGGAAATCTCCCAGCAAGGTCCATATAAGTAAATGGTTCAATAAGTCATGGGATCTTTCTTACATGGAAAAATTTGCTATTATGACAAGCAATTCAAATAGCAAATAACTAGCTATCTAGCCTAATTACAGCTTTTCTTGGAGATATGTATTATAAATGCAATAACTTTGCATTGATGATTATTTCTTTTCATGTTTATGACATTACCAGTGTTCAGAGCCCAAATATGTCTCTGAATCCATAAAAATGCTTTTTGCAGGTATGTGTAAGTAGTACTCTAGGCTATCTTAGCACACCTGCCTCAAAAAGATTAATACCACAAAGAAAGAAAATAGTGGTTCTTTTCTTCATTAAATGTCCAGATGCTCAACAAAGATGGGATTTCAAGGATCACAGAATCACAGAATGGTTTGGTTTGCCTTAAAGATCATCTAGGTCCCTGCCATGGGTAGGGACATCTTCCACTGGACCAGGCTGATGAAAGGACCCAACTTTTCCTTGAACTCTTCCAGCAATAGGGACATCCACAGCTTCTCTCTGCAACTCGTGGCAGTTCATCACCATCCTTACGCTGAAGAATTTCCCCCTAATACCTAAACTAAATCTGTTGTCTGTCAGTTTGAAGCCATTCTCCTTTGTCCTGTCTCTTCATGCACTTGAACTCTCTTTTAGCCCCTTTAGATAATGGAAGGTGCTCTAATGTGTCCCCAAATCTTTCTCTTCTCCAGGCTTAATAGCCCCGACTCACCTAACGTGGTGCAAAGTATTTCCCCTGTCCCAAAGAAAAATGTGCTCCACCATAAACATTGAAGATTGGAGAAAAGCTGGCATTCTGTTCCCTAGCTTATTAAAGTAAGTGAAGATACAAATTAAGTGGAAGTGAGGAAAAAGCAGCAAGCATGTAATCTGTAACAACCTCTCATCAGACCTGCACATTGTAGAGGCACCTTAATAATGCAAAGGCCTGAAAAAGGTTCAACTTGACCAACACAGTGAAATTTGTTACAAAATCACGATTATCTGTGAACATATCAAATCTGATCAGGATCTATTCATCCCTAGTTCTGAATAAAATAAATTTTTTGTCTAGACTCTTGTTCATACTCTTCATTCTTTCCCAGAAATACACTCTTTTTACAAAAGCACGTGACAAAACACACATATCCACAAAAAGTATATGCACACATGAAATATCTGGGCTACAAAGTCCTTTTGTAGTAGGGAACTTGGGGCTGTGGAGCTGCAGGACTTGGATTGTGTGTTTCAGTGAAAACATAGGCATTAGGTCAGGACAGATTTTTCTTATCGGAGCTGAAGAGATAATGTGGTGGTGAGGGACTGTGGAACTTCTTTGACTGTGAGAGGAGAAAGAGAAAGTCTCCTTGGACAAAGTGAAGGAGGCTGGATTTTGTCCTGTGGGACCTAATTAACCATCACTAGCTCCCTTTATCCAGCCTCACAGTGAGCTCTGTCAGCAACTAAGACAGAACTTATCAATCTTCCACTCACCCATAACCCCTGCTAACCCCACTGTCACCTGAAGGAGTGAAAAGCTAGAAACTTCCCCTTTCTCCCCTCTCTAACCCACACAACTCTCCATTGCAGCCACGAGCTAACTTTCTCTGTAATACACTCTTCAGCTGAAGAGATATCCTGAGGGACACTGAAGCAGGAAATGCAGCCCAGCAGCATGTAACAAAGTCAAAAAGGGCACAAACAGTGGGGGAAGGCATGTTCTGCATAACCACACTTGCCCAAAAGATTTTGTGGATTGAGGCCCTCTAAAAGGTAAGGGAAAGTTAAATAGAAAGATGATCGATAGATAGATAGATAGATAGATAGATAGATAGATAGATAGACAGACATCCATCCTATTGCTCTTTATTCCTTCAGTTCCACCTTCTATCCCACCAAGCCTGCTCCTTTCTCCTCAATGACAAGCCTGCATCCTTTCCCTCTGCATTGAATCCAAGGATGACACAGGCATTATCTGGCAACATTTGGGAGCTGTGATGAGTACTATTCACAAAGTTGATGAAGATATTGGTCCTTGCTGTTCCAGTCAGGATGAAAAACCAACATTTTCTACTCAGAGGGCATTTGTGACAGAGGACACAAACCACCAGTTGCAGAGAGTTTATCAGTCAAAGGTTTCCACATGGCATCCAAAACAATGTGTATGCATTCCTTTGTTGATCAGGTATGATAGTTACCCAGCAGCACAATAAAAGTTCTTTCTGGCAATACAAACAGATACCCAAATGCTATAAAGGCATTGTCCTGGCGTGGAAATAAGAAGTAGCTTCAGGCTGGAGATAAGAAGAATCAGACATTGCATTTTCTCCTACAAAATTTCCCCAGATATCTCTAACACTATGCCTAAGTATTTCACCAAGGTGTGCTGGTTTTGGTAATTTTCTTCACATAGGATAGTATGGGGCTATGTTTGTGCTGAACACAGGGTTGATAAGACAGAGATGTTTTTGTTATCAATGGGCAGGGCTTATACAGAGCCAAGGACTTTGCTGCTTTTCATGCTGCCACACTGGCGAGGGGGCTGGGAGTGCACAGGGGGTTGAGAGGACTCACAGCCAGGACAGGTGACCCCTACTGGCTAAAGAGACATTCCTGACCATATGACATCATGCTCGGTGTATAAAGTGGGGGGCAGAAGGAAGAAGGGGGAAAATGTTTGGGGCAATGGTGTTTGTTTTCCCAAGTAATGGTTATGCCCGATGGGGCCCTGCTCTCTTGGAGATGGAGGAACACCTGCCCAACCACGGGAAGCAGTAACTCAGCTCCTTGTTTAGCTCTGTGTGTGTGTTCTTTTACTTTCCCTATTAAATTGTTTTTATGTCAACCCCCGCGTTTTTCAGCTTTTACCCTTGATTCTCTCCTGGATCCTGCTCATGGGGGAATGAGTGAGTGCCTGCATGGGGCTTGGCTGATGCCTGGGGTTAAACCAGAACACAAGGCTTGTACTGAAATGAAGTCAAAACTACACTGGATTGTAGGGAAGATCATGCCAAGCAGTGCTCATACACTTCAAGAATGGACACAAAGCAAAGGCTAGATGGCTGTGCATAAGAGGGAGGGGGATGTTTGTGATCAAAGGGATAGTGTTTGGAAGATGGCTAAGGAGATGTCAGCCATCCTGACCACAGTCAACCTGTCCCACAGTTCAAACTAGCCAATCCTTGACCCATAGGTGTCACAGACAACATCTTGGGAGTATGGGACAATCATGTTCTTCAGATGGAGTGTGGTCTCCCAAGACTTTGCTCAGCTACTGCAAAGTGTGGGCGCAGCTTATAGCAGGAGACCTGAACTCTGTCTCTGTATACCTTCCAGTTCTGCACTGAAGACACTACAGTTTCACTAACCTGAATTCACCTCCTACATTCATAAACTTCCTCTGACTGGGACAGAGCAGTGCTATTGAAAAGGTGAGAATATGAGCTGTAATTCTAGAAATATTTGTAACAGGTCATCAAGAGTTTCCTCCAAGCCACATTCTGCAGACATACAAGTTTTTCCTCCCTGCTGTACCTGCCTGGTTCTAAAGACCAACCAGGAGCTTGGCAGAAGAGGGGAATTGGGTGACCGTGCCATGGTTTTGTTCATGAAGCAGGAAGAACTGGACTGGTAGGACAGAACAAAAATAACTCCTGACATTAGCCAAGAGAAGAAATTAAGCTTGGTTCCAACTTCAAAAGGGGCTGACACCATGAAAAAAAAAAAAACCAAAAAAAACCCAAACAAACCAACCACCCAAACTCCTTTCATCACCTCCTGTAAAACAGATGAAAAGGCAGCATGGTGCTTCTGAGGATGGTCTGCTGAAAGGTCTCTTGTTCTCATAGAAGACATTCAGGGACAAATTTATATTTTGGGCAGCTCCAGGCTACATGTTTATAGGGGATATTTTGCCCACAGAGTAGACTAGAGGTAATCTAAGGTAAAAGATTTCCAATGTCCAAAGAACATACATTAAATTGTTGGCATCACATTCTACAATCTATTTGATCTACTTTTGTTGTGCTAATGAAAGTAAAGCCTGGCAAGTTGTCTAAGACCCTGGATATCACTCAATGCATTTTGGTTATCTCTCAGGCATAGCTTTTGAAGGAACCAAATAGTTTCCTCTGGAGACAGAGTAAGGAGAAATTATTCAAATGGTCCTCTTTCCCTCTCACACTCCTAGGGAGTGCTCCATGGTTCTTTCTCCTATCAACAGTCCCATTCATCTGCTGCCAATTCAAAGCATACAATATGTGCATTTGGCTTTTGCCAAGTTTCACACTTCCACCAAGTTATAACAGAGGACTTAACCTTTTTGGAGTCCGTTTTGAGTTGAAAAAAGTATAAAAATATTCCTAGGATATGCACTTCCTAGGATCTGAAGGAGATCCAGGCCATGTGCTCTACTGTATGAGTGCACAGCTCATGCTGCACAAGGAGCAGTGTGAGTAGAGTTTGCAGTTCTGCACCATGAATAGCTCACTTGCAGATCCCTTTATCACTGCCAGTGTTTTCTATCTTGTACTTATTGTCTGCCACTTCCTTCATAAATAATTGCAGCAACATCAAACAAAGTCTGCACATCCACAAAAAAAAAAAACACCAAAAAAAACCAAAAACAACAACAACAACAAAAAAAAAAAAAAAAAAAAACACAAAAAACCCCCCCAGATTCTTAATATCTGAGATTTGGGAAACGATTCCAGGATCTGATCCTAAGAGATTAATAATTTCCCCTATTTTCCAGTCTTGGGAGGAGGGAAGATTTTCATGTTAGCTGTCACAACTAGCATTTCAGCAACTCTACAATCCAAGCTTCAATGAATTTTAACTTAGTGATTTTTATAAAAGATTCACATTGTCTAGGAAGGCCCTCCACAAAAATGTGTGCTGTAAATATGTATTTTACATAAGGTAGACATTATGTATTTTTATCCACGTATACTGCCCATGCTAAACTTTACTTATCAATACGATTCTTTCATTGAGTCTAATCATGTTTCGCCAGCTATGTGCAGGAAATCAAAACCAAAACAGTGAAATCAATAGTCTGGCAGGGAACTCTCTTCTAATGATTTCCCAGGAGCCCGCACTTTTCATCCACATTAATGCTCACTCAAAGGGCAAGGGAAAAAACAGGCAAATGTCTTGAGAAAAAGAATGTAATTTAAGTGCCAACATCTCTCCTAATAAGTACAGAGCAATTTTACACAGAAGCTGGGCACTGTAATGATTGTCCAATAAAACCAAATTGCTGTATAAAGGGCACAAGCAGTCATTTGAAGAGGCTCTGAGTGGATGGATACTGGCCAAGAGCAAGTCACAGGGGAAACAAAACACCCAATGATACTTCAGTGAAGTGTTTGCATGGGGTTGGACTGTCAAGTTTGCTCTCTTTTGTGCACTGAAAGATCTGCCATTTTGTTGAACTTGCTGCAGCTGCATGACCTGTTGGCAGGAGAAAGTGCTCTGCATGCCCAGTGTTGATTTCCTCGGCTTTAGCTGACTACTTTGCCAGTCAGATGCAATTCACAATCAGTTTAAGATTGCTCATCATTTCCGATGACTGGCACAGTGATTCTTTGACAGAAAACCAAATTATGGCCCATACCAATCAACAGCATAAACTGGTTTCAGCCCTTCTCTGTTTTTTAGGCTTTTTTCCCTTTCTGTCCTGGAGAAGTTTGCCACAGTTTGCCTGTGGAAATGGACATGATGGAACTTCATACAGAGTGGTAGCTTGAATTATTATGTGAATACACTTGCTACAGTATCTGAGTTTAAGATAACAGTGATAAATGGAATCTTCCTAAAAAAAATTCCATTGTCTCTCAATACGATTAATAGAAAAGTAGCAAACTGCTCTAAGCAGCACATTGAGGCACCAGTGGCATGTCCTTCTGATTTCCACAGCTGGAAGCCCTGTTCTAGCAGTGCTGGATAGAAGAGTATTTCCATATTCCTAAGACTTCACAAAGGAGAGGCCTGACAGTCACATTTTCAGCACTTTTAGAAAAACTACTGGTATGCCCCTACACCAATGATTTAATAACACATCCACCACAACTTGTTGCATTAAGCTCTGCCATTCCTTACAATAGCAAATGTCCCATGAAACCACAGCAACTTGAAGAGCTCCAAAGAGCTGGCAAGCTCACATTAGAAGTGGTCAGCAATTGTGAGAAGTTGCTTCTACATCTGGTTTAGAAATTAAAATAGTTTCATATCTCCACAGTTAAAAGTTTTGGTACTATTTTCTGCTGCATTCAAACTGTGGCTCACTCATTGTGTGAAAAGTTTGCATCCTTTTAGAGAGGACTTTTATTAACATACAATAATAACTCTGCTATTTTATTCTAGTTTTTTATCCCCTTTTTCTGTTGTTTGGGACTTTTTTGTTGGTTTTTTTTTTTTCCCTTTTTTTTTTTTTTTTTCTTTTTGTCTTCATGATTCTCCATTTTGCCTGTTTAGGAATCATCTTCCAAGAAGTAATGATTTAGATTACCTTAACAGATATTTTCTTCTTTTTAAGGGAATCAAGGCCCTGTTAGATAAGGCAGAAGATTTAAATTACCTGCTCGATTGTATCTCAGTCCTCTGATCTGTTTTCAGAATTGCCTGGTAAATGCTTTGTACATTGAACCTTAGGAGTTAACTTGCGAACTATTCTAAAATCAGTCAGACTTGAGCCAAAAACTTACCCAGGGACATTAAAACAATTCAATGCACTGGTAAGTATTTGGGACATCTGCTTTATTTGCTGCAGGTGCTTCAGACTGGAGGTCTGCCAGGGAGAGAGCTCTTATAAAACTCCTTCACCTTATGTAAGCAAGGACACACTCCTTCAATATACATATATATAAGTGTTGGAAGAATCAGAGCACCAGGATGCTTCTAACACTGAGCAAAGCTCCAGTGACTCCAGCCTTCCTGAACATCAGCAATAACAACAGCAGCTGTGGCTGTGGTCAATAAGACATTTGTCTAACAGAATGTTAAGCTGCTTTCCTTTACAGTCATTTTACAGCTGACTGATTCAGATGTTTTTGTATAAATGCCTTGTTTGACAAGTTCATTCTTGTCTCTGCATTTAAGATAATTTCTCTGACCACCATATGGACAGGATTCATTTGTCAAATAGCCCACCCCTACTGCTTTTGGAAGCAGCAAGCTTTTTCCTCTTTTCTGATTGGTTTTTTTTTTTGTTTGTTTGTTTGGGGTTTTTTGTTTTGTTTTGTTTTTTTGTTTTTTAATACAGTAAAGAAATTCTATAACAACAACCTTGACAGCATAAAACAAAAGACACTGAGAGGAGATATTTTCAAAGAGTTAAGACCGTATTAGTGTTACAACAGCCCTCAGAAATGCTCACAGTATTTAAAAGAGGCTTGGTATTTAGAAAGAAACATGCAAAGTCATGCTGGTTGCATTAGTTTCCTTCATATTCAGTTCGCTATGATCTTGGGCAAGTCTGACTTCATTTCTGCGTCTCAGCTTCCCATAGGTGGGACAGAAATTCTTCTCCAACAAGTAATTATAAAAAGGCCACATGAACTCAAAGGCACCTCATAAGAGGACAAGTAGTAAAAGCACTTTAGATATAACATGATCAAACATGCCAAATTAAATAGAGGCTTAGCCAACCTTCCCTCAATAATTTGGAAGATGCTCATACATCTAAGGAAAACACCTTTGTATTCACATCAGTCCTGCTATTGCCTCATTTAAAACAACTGCTCAAAGGGGAAGTGAAAAACAGATTCTCTCAAATTTGAGTGTCAAGAGACTTTGCAACTGTTCCAAGGTTCTGTCTCTGCAATATTAGGAAAATACTATGTAAAATGCAATTTATCTCTATATTGCATACAGATATCCTGTTGTCCTGCTCCCTCTCAGAGGAGGGTAAGTGGCACCAGGCAAGAATTGTATATAAGTGGGAGAACATATTAAAGAAATAAAGTGGTTTTTAACTATATTTTTGTGTTTTAAATGCAATTACATAACCAAGGTGGCAGCTTATGCTAAATTTCCATAATAATGAGTACTTCTGTTTCTGTATCAGTAGGTTTAGTACCAAAATCAACATTAAAATACACAACTTCTCAGTCAAAATGTCTTCCATAATCACCATACAATGGCACAATGTTAAACCATCCATTTCTCACACAAAGATCACAGCCAAGTACTATCTCCTATCTCTGCACCTCCCTGTACAGGTGTTTTAATATGGAAGACAATTTTATTTCTGACCACACATCTTAGTTCCTTTGCCCCATAGCCTTTCCACTGGGAGTAATTTCTGATAAACCACCTACATAATTTTCCAGATGAAAACAATCCAATTATTTCTTTCTATTGCAACTAATGACACAGATAAGCAAAAAAAATATTGACAGTGGCAATAATTCTTTATCTCCCACACTCTGTATTCAAAAACTGTTCCCACCTAAAAGCTTTTTATGCAATTTATTTTCCCTGAATCTATTCTTTCATCCCCTGTCCCCCTGAGGCACCTGGTAAGCACTCCTTGGAATATGCTCCAAGATCAACCTAAAGCTAAAGCATCATTTTTACCCTGAGTCCTCCAGCTCTCAGACCCTGGCATGTAAAGTCTAAACCAAAAGGTATTCAGCTTTCATTTGACTCTCTCAAGCAGGACCAAGCACAATCATTGCAGGAAGATGAGCATGCTTGTCAGAAACAGCAGCATTCTCTGTCCTTACAATGTTACTGTCATGCCACTGCCTTTACCCTGGACTCCAGCATGCCCTGACTGGGTGTCTAGTATCCTGGGAATATGTCCCAGTTAGATTCAGCAAGACTAGGAAAAGACTTCACCTGTTGAAAGTTTTCATTCTAGCTGGTGAACAGTGGCTCCTCTTCAGTTGGACTTAGTGAACTTGACTGCAATTTAGAAGCTGGTGGAGCAGTCTCACATTAAAAAAGGCTTCTTCAATGCTTCTCATCCAAACACTCATTCTTCTCCACCAGATTATATGTAAACCCCCTGATTTAGCATATTCCTTAACACTCTTATCATTTATTGTGCAATAAATAAGGTTTTTAATATCAGGATTAAATGATCTGGCCATCTTTTCTGTGAAGGATGACAATTTACTTAAATCTCAGCAATGAAAATAAGGATGAGACATCTGTCCTTCTAACTTCCAGCAAATACAAAACTTCCCCCATTGAATGGGTACTCTTTTTAGATATTTATTTGTTCAGAATTTAACCAAATACTGTTTAGTTGTCCTTTTTAAACAAAATCCATTGCAGCTTATTCATTGGAGACAAGGATTCCAAATTACTTTTCCACTGGTACTCAATAAAATATCAATCATTCCTGGCAAGGTTTTATTTTTTTACCTATTGTAAGATTAAAAACTTTAATTTTGGAGAAAAAAATAGCTCCATCAATCTACTGCTTTTTATCCAACAAAATTTTTAAAAATTATTTGATTAGTACACAGGAAATTCTACACATAATTTCAATAGTTTGAGGCTCTGGCTGAGGTTTAATACCCTTTTGATGCAGATTGCCTAAAAGATTTTATGCCACTTTGATGAGAATAAAGTCTTCCAGGCAACTAAATATATAAAGCTTTCAGTTGAAATTCCTCAATATTCACATTATTGAGGACTTTTTGATAAGTTGCAGATAATATTATGAAGTAGTGACAGCCATGTGAGTATCTTAGAGAGGAACAATCCACTTTAATGAAAATCAACATTAGGTTTGTCTATTGCACTCTAGATACGTCCTCTAACATCATAGATATGGGTCCAAGGACATAGTTTGCACTGCATTTCCTAAACTCTTAAGACAATGAGGCCTTCAATTTCATGAGGCCTCCAATTGCTAGTGTAAAGCAAAATAATAAATGGCAGAATGGAGATAAATAAACTAATAAAACTGAAAAAAACAATATTGGAAAGATGCATGAGGCCAATAATCAATTAATGGATTTGATATGTCCCAGAAAACGTCAAGAAAAAATTGTCTGTTTTTTTTCCCCCACAAAGAATTCCAACACACTGAAATCAGCAGGACAGTTTTCTATTGACTATTCTTTCAAAAGAAGGTGATTCACACAGGGAAAAAAACAATAATAAACAAAAAGAGTCATAGAATCATAGAAGAATAGAATGGCCTTTGCATATAAATGAACAAAAGAACTTAAATGTAGAGGTCAATTAGCTATAAACTAGAACTAGTCAGAAAGAAACATTAATTGGAATCAATACGTGGTTGTGAAAATGTTTGAAAAACCTAAATAATTGCAACACGTAATGCTGTTGTCTTAAAGGAAAGTAGAAAGGTCAGGTAATTAAATTGTCTTTATGTGAACAAGGAATAAAAGCTGCAGCTTTTAAACATATTGAAGTAGTACATAGAAGAGTGTGAGAAAGTTAATTATTCGATACCAAGACAATTAAACTAAAAAAGGAGAACCCCACACAAATTGACAATTCTTGAAGCACTTAATGTAAACCCCTAACAAAATAAATTGCCAGTAAAATGAAAATTGATAATTTGCTTGCTTCGTATGATTTGCAGTTAGTCACATGTTTTGAAAAATTGTATTGTAATTCAAAATGCAGTGTCGCTTACCAAAAACATGAGAAATATTGAACCATCTAGGGAGAAATGTTTACTCCCTAGTTAGTAAAAGGAGATGCTTGCTTTTGTAGTTTGCCAGTCAGTTTGGGATAAAGCAGAAACATTTGGAGATAAAGGAGGTTGGGATTTTCTTTTCTCTCTGGCAGGCCACAATTGCAGGCAGAAGAAATGTAATCAGCCTTCTTCTGATATTGTCATGCGTACACCAAACTACTGATCCCCAGATGGACTAGCATAGTCTTGGGAGTAAGAGTCTTAACTCAAAATAACTAATGTTAGCATTAGTTTTGTTGTCTTATGTTGATAAAACCTCTCTTCAAAGGATTCCACCAAAAGACGAAACTACATTCAAAGCAGGCACAGAAACTCTTACTGAAACTGTGCAAAAATCTAGACACATCTCAGTTTTGTACCAGTTTCCCTCTCTGCCACAAGGTTGTCTTCAGGCCAGACCATGCTTCAGCTTCTGCTCCCTGGCATCATTTAGCGAGAAGCACCGAGGAGAGAAGCGCTGACTTTGAGAACTGCGTGTCTCTGAAGGCAGATGGCTCAGATTCAGCCCCAAAACTCCTCAGTACTTTTCAGCTTCATTTAGAAGTGAGGTTGAATACCCAATTAGTACATAGAATAAATCAAACCCAGTGCCATTCTGCAGTAAAATAAATAATAGTTTAAAAGTAGTGTTTGTTTCAAAAATTATGATTTTTTTTTTTATTTTAATGGGAAAAAATCACTTTAGCTGGAGATTATGGCACTTAGTATATATTCATTGTGGAAAAACCCTGTATGAGTTACACCTTGCAAAGCACCTGTGTACTTAAGGAAGATAATGCAGCCTAGGTTACATTTAGAGAGCATGGCTGATGAATTTCATGATCTGCCCTGATGTCCTACACTCAGTGAGTCCCAGTGGAGGAGCTGCTGGAACACTCCAGAACTTCCATTTTTTTCCCACACCTTCACCCCAGAAGATCTAGATCCATGAACTGGAAAGGGTCTCATTTCAAAAATCTGGTGTTCCTTCCTTGTCATGAATTTCAACATTTAATTCCTCTGGTGTAAGACTATGTAAACCAGTTTGTTACTCAAACTTCAAGTCTTGATTAAAACCAGGTACTCTTACTCTAGAAGAGGGAAAATTCAGCATCAAACAGTGGTCATTCCCTTCTGGATATCTTGAATTATAAGAATGCATCTTATTGAACAGTATGTCAAAATGAAAATTTCTTGGTTGGAATGTTGGAAATCAAAAAGCAAATCAATATCGGGAAATGTCTTTTTTTTTTTTTTTAATTAAATAGCTAGAGCTGCTTACATAACACAGGAAAGAATTAATTGTAATATTGAAAATTGGCATTTGCTAAGGCATTTGTGGGGTGGGGAGGGAGTTGGGTGTTCTGTTTTTGGTTGTTCAGAAAACAGTTTGCTTATTCCTCCTGAGATTCCTCGTATCCAGGAAAGCTGTGATTGGAAGGTGACATCTTTATTCTCAGCCCTTAGAACACACAATCAAGGCTTTCTCATTAGTATGTTACACTGTGGGTCTGTATTTTTGAAAATTCTGTACAGTCCTCCTTGACAGTTCATAGTCAGCAGGTACAAATACACACATGTTGAGAAGGAGCTTATTAAATTTTTTTACAATAAGATACGATTATTAAAATTTCAGTTCCAGCTCATTTTAATAATCATAGTTCGGCATGTTTTGGCTTGTCTTCCAGAACAGCTCCAGACAGCTTCAAGCTTGACATCTGTCTCTGAAGGTCACAGGTGTGTGCCAGCCTGGTCTGGAAGTCACACATCATGAGGCAGTGCCTGGGTTCTGTGCCTCTGGTGCCTCTAAAACAAAAAGATGCACAGCAGTGCAAATGTGCATATGTAGCTTCCAGCCCACACCTGGGCACAAGCTGTACAGCTGCAGAATGCATCATCCAGTCACCAGACTCTTTTCTGGGATCCAGAGGTTGTACAGGCTGGTCAGTGGCGATCACCATAATTCCTTACACTCAGGAGGCTGAGATTTGGCTATCACCCTGCACTGTGCACCAAGGCAATGCCGACATTAGGCAAACAAGAAAAGAGTTCATAACTTCTAGCAGGAATATTAATTCTTTACAGAATTAATACCTGGTGATATTAGGCCCTGCATGATATAAACAATTGAGAAAAATGAGGAAGTTGGGGGTGGTCTGGGCATGTATTTACTTATTTTTAAAATTTACTTTTTTTTACAACCCACACTGTGATAACAGCAGGACTAATCACTGGATTAGGATGTTATTGCTTTGGAAAGCTCACCGTATATATTTGCAATTCTGAACAGCTTGCAGAGGTCTGCTTATGAAATTCACAGAGCTACTGTCAGCTTTGGTGAAGGCTAAAATAAAAATAAGTAACAATGAGAAGTCTGCTTTTTCTGTTACTACTGTGAGATTCAGGCTTGTTCCCTGCACTCTGAAAGTGGGCATTCTACATTATTCTTAAAAATAATGGCATTGATAAATAGTTAACTATTTCCGGATAGTTGTTGGTTTTGTCCTGAATCTCTTATTTTTACCAAACTTCTCAGAAAAAATAGCCTCAGAAACCAGTCATACACCATTAGCTTCTTGGTACAGTGATTCCCCACAGGAAAATACTCCCATTTTAGTCATGGAAATTAAGACATTAGAATCCAACACAGATGAAATACTTCTTTATACTGCAGAAGGACTCTGGTGAGGGTGAGAGTTCTCCTTTGAAAATTTACAGAATGTGTTGGCTTGATGGGAGCCCAGAATGAAGAAGAGAAGAAACAGAGTAGCTGGACAGGGAGCATGAAGGGAGATCAGGCAGATACAAGGAACCTGTAACAAAACAGAGCTCAATCCTTGTTTTGGCTTTTGGCCTACATTTTAGACAGCTTTGTAGACTAAAACACCTTATCATAACCATCCTGCAGCACCAATCTGTTCTTCTACCTCTTTTCAAATTTTCAGATTGGTTTGTATTTTTAGATACATATGGCCAATGAAAGAACAGTCGTCTCCATTAAATTACTTTTCATTAGCGAACTATTTATTATACTTTAATAAAGATGATGGATATTTCCATTTATTCAATGTTTCTCTAAAAGTTGAACCTAGACCATTCATTCTTCATGACCATGAGGAATGAAGGGCAACTTGGAAGGGCTTTGAGCAACCTGATCTAGTGGAAGGTGTCCCTGCCCATGGCAGGGGGGGTGGAACTGGATGATCTTTAAGATCTGTTCCAGTCCAAACCAACACTTGTCATTCTTTGACAAGGCTCCTCTTGAGGTTCATGTTCTAAAGAACAGGAAGACAAGAAAAAAGAAGGAAATTAAAAAGGGGATAGCATGTGGAAAAAGCATTAAATATAATTTCCATACCAATAAGCTTCACAGAGCTGAGGATAAAAAGGGGCTTTCAAGAAACATAAATGTGAATAAAGGAGGCATCTGTCTCTGACCTTATGGAACTTGTTTGATGCTTAAGGAACATTAATAGGGGCCTCAAGTACTGCTGAACTTTAGGACTAAATGTTGGGAAAAAAGGAATTTTAGAGAAGTGAGATAGCAAGTCGATCAATGCTTTGATGGGAATGACAAAAGACATCATGGTGCTAAGGAGCTTCTAATGTCAGTCCAAAGGAAATTGGATTGGGAAGATAGAAGGACAACTTGCAGGTGTCCTTACACACCCAACACTATTTTGTTCATTGGTTGTCCTGACAAGCAGTGTTTTAATAGCAGAAGAAACATACTTGTGCCTCTTAGAAGGCAGTCAAGATATTAAAGAAGCTCTATCTCTAATTTGTCATTTTCTGTCTATATTCATGAGAGTGTCTATATAATGGTAACTGATAAGAGAGCCAAGTTGCTAAAATATGAAGTTCAGAGCATTAGCATTTATCCTGATTCCTTGGATGAGGCTGTCAAGAAAAGAGCTTGTGATGATCACAGGATGTTAGCTTAGAAGCTGCTGCAGTTTTTTCATTTTTGTTAGTTCTCAAGTGTTAACTCCAAAAATAAAAAAGCTAAATGATGCCTATTTTAGAAGACCTTCTTTAATACTTAAGAAATTAGGATCATATGCTTACCTACAAAGGTTTTTTTGCCCTGCTGATTATATTGAATTTGATAATTAAGAATCTGTGGATTTAAGTATTAAAGGAATTTTATTCACATTTCTTCACGAGAGAACAGCATCATCAAAGCAGTTAATACTTCTAATGTTTACTACACTACATCTTGTCTTCTCTAATACATTTGGTATTAACACATCTCAATTCACGTTTCACCTTTAAAATTGTTTGTGTTAGCATTGATTTTTCAAGCATTTTTCCAATAATTTCTCATCTGATGATGTTAGGATGCAATAAGAATATTCCTTATGAAACATCCAGTTCATATCAGACGATGTATTCATGCATTCATGATGTACTCTGTGTTCTTTTATGGAAAAGTAGGTAATGGAGATTAACAAAAAAATTAAATCACGCTAGGAATCATGCCAGGAACTACTAAACATGTTGACATTTGAGAATATACAGAAAGGTAAGATCCCCTTGACAAACCTCTGCAAAGGATTTTCAAAACTAGGTATTTTAATCTATTTCAATCAGAGTGATATTTGAAGCCTTGTTTTGTCAGGTTTGAGAAGGCTTTGGAGATATTGAGAGCAATATATTTAGCACCCATTGAATTGCATGTGTGATTTGTCTTCTGGAAAAATCAGGGGAAATCTATTTTATGGATTGCCATTCATGCAGTTTTAGACCTCCATCAGCTTCTCTGGACATGCAGAATGGAAGTGGGGCATACATAGAGTTAATCAAAAGAAAACTAGGCAGAGTGAGAGAGGAGGAGGATAATGAAAAGTAGGTGTGCAAACACAGAAAATTTGAAGGAGTCCTTTGTAAAACACCCAGAGGCAGAGACTGTCTCAGATATATGAGATGCCCCTCAGATCTAACTACCAAAACCAGACCTCTTGATGCCTGCTGTATAACTCTAGAACAGAAGATACTGGGAAGATACTGGATCATATTTTTTTTTCAAAATAGAAATTGAACACATTAATTAAAATATGAGGAAAACCTTCAGGCCTGGCTCTTTCCTGATTGCACACTAACCAGTTAATCTCTCCCATTGCATACACTGAAAAGCATCACATGTGCTAGGAATGCTCTGCTATGCTGTCAGATGCCTCTGTCCTGACACTCTGAAGATGCTGAACTAGCTTAAAGCTTGTAGTAGAGGCATGTCCACACATAATATCCCTTCAATTAGATAAAACATTTTGTAGAAATCAGTCCTTATATTTCTGCATCTCGCTTCTATTTTAAATTGCTCACAGATTTGACCTCTGTTTGTTAAGCAGAATACTGAAAATCCATCAGTTCTAATAAGAGTTTTGTGTAGCTAGGCCCAAAGGACTCAGCATTTCAATGCTTTACACACATGAAATAAAATTTTTTCAGTCACTGTGGTCTTTCTCAAAGCAAAGCATTTTAGAATGAAATAATTAAACTGTAAATTCATGGCAATTGAAACACATGATAGTGGTTCATTTATAATTTAGCTACAAGTAATGGGTGTATTGTTCTTGTCTACTGTTTTTTCTTATTTACCTCTTAAAACTGAATATCATATCATTAAATCTGCTGTATTTGTATTTGTTATCTTAAAAGCCTGTTAGCCAGTTTTTGTTGAGTAAATACAAAGTTTTTAATTTTCTGTTCTTCACCTCATTTTCTACTCTCACAGAACCATCCATCCTGTGACATCCTTTTTCCTGTAGAGTAGTAACTTATCCTGCAAATATTGCTTTAAAAAAAAAAATATTAAAGATTTCAGCAAACCATTGCTTTACAAGACAAAGTATAAAAGATTTTTCCTTGAGTGTATGGAAATTAGGTTTCTTTTCCAGTAAGAACAACTTACATCTTTCAGAAGGTTGGTTTTTTAGGGTTTTTTATACATTTTGTTTTTTACTTTTTTTTCAGAAAACTATTTAAAAATTTGAGTAACAAGTTGTTAAAATCTTTTCAGAACAGTTTTCAGCTAGAAAGTCGTCATAGCTTTATCTGAATCAAAACATTTCATTTCAACATTTTTCTTCAGCAAAATTTTCAATGTTGAGTGCTTAATTTCAATGCTTATTTGAAGCATGCCCTGCCCAGTAAGATGGTCTGTGGTCTATTTTTTCTTCATAATTTCAGTATCTTTTTTGTTCTGACTTTATTTGCAATGTTATATACAGTATTTCCCTGGCCTTACCAAAGTCCTGCACCTAGAAAAAGGAAGATCAAAGGCAAGGAGAGATACTCACCCCCACTGTTAATAAAGCAAAGCATTTCAATTATGAGAAATGTTGAAAGAGAGAGAGAGCAAAGTAAACTGAAACTGTCAGGGTCACCTCCCCCGCCAAAGCTCAAAGCTACAATGAAAAGGTCATCTGTGATGTGAACAAATTTTGTGGAAAAGGGATGCCTTTTAAACTCGTATGAAAGAAACCCCAGCTGGTTTCTGGTGTGGTTGCTGTGGCAGACCAGTAAAATGTTCTTGCCGATGAATGAATCAACAGTGACATACAACATTAAAGCGATGCCAGCATGGTCTTACATGGCAAGGTCAGAGGATGAGCAGCTTTTTGCAACCCTGTCAAATCAATTACTAGGGGCCACTTCAGAGGTCAGCTCACTGCCCTCACCGTGATCCAGGGCTGTGCTGCAATGCTGCACGCGGGGGAACTGAGTGGGCTGTGACCAGTGTGAGTACAGCCTACACAGCACTGCAAAGACATCAGTGTGGCACCAGGCAATGCAACACCACGGCTGGAGGGCACCAAACTGATGGGGAGCCACTAGCAATGGATAAGCAAAAGGCCTCTGCATCTTCTCCAGATCCCACATTGTGTGGGTGTGTGATAAAATCGTCAAATGCAACCCTGAAATGTTATTTTGCCCTCACAAGCTAATGCATTAGCACTTCAACTGCATCACATTTTTTGTCAGGTTTCAGCCATCTCCTTTGATATATTCTCCCCCAGATACCTTTAGATTATTAAAGGTAGAAAACAGATAGATGGGAGTTTTTCTGTGCTATAGGTGTCATCCCATACCATTTACAACTTAGAGACAGACTGAACTTGCTCAGCATGTTTGCCTGCAGGTCAAGGTGGTATTTTCCTAGCCAGATCTTTGATACTTTCAAAGCAAAACCATTCTGAGTTTTAGCTGATGCTCATTTCTATACCTTTCAACTACTAGAGCAGTGCAAATGCTTAAGTGCTGAAAATACTCTGTAATATTGAAGTAATCTGGAATTTCAGAAGCTGTTCCTGACTCCTGCTGTACGAAAACTGTCAGTCATGCATAGCTATTGTAACCAGGTTTAAAGCACAAAAAACTGAGAAATACATGTGTAATTTGTGTGTCCATGGCATCTTCCAGGATTTAGAAGTATCATGTCAAAAATGAACTTTTCTCTCTGCCTCAAGGATGTATACATTGAATTATTAATAATACAAATGCTTCCATGCACTGGTATTTTATTTCAGTACTTTTACATCATTACCAGAGCTCTTTCAGGGCACTGCCGGTTTTTTAAAGCTAACCCATTCTGCATTATAAGCAAACAGAACTGAATAAATGTAATCTTTGTGAATACAAATTGTGAGCAGAGTGTGTATTTACCAACCTGCAGCTGAAAAATCTCTTTAGATATTCCTTACTTAAAATGAGATGAACGTAAAGGGCAAATTCTAGCCTCATATTCTCAATTTCAGCAGATTATATACCTACAAGAGGAAGAGAAAAATGCTAAAAAAAATAAATGGCACAAAGGAGGAGGCTGTGATGACTTGGTTTGTAGGGACACACTAGTCATCCACATTTCACAGTAGCATTAAACTGAAGTATCAGGTACCACACTCCCTTTGCACCAAGCTCAGCATAAAGTATCAACCCCCGGCTGTTTCCTTGGTCAAGCAGCTCACTTGCTCATTGCTGTCACTATGTTTTATGTGATTGGCATTATTCACTATATTCTTAAAATAAAAAAGTAACATTTGGATTATGCTTTTGCTTTTTAGATCTTTATGACCTCAAATGATCCATATATCCTTAAAGCGTCTTGGTGGCTTGGATGAAGGGAAAAGTAAACCCCTGAGGAAAGACCTCAATTCCCCTGAGCAAAGCTTTTCAGCTTCAACTGGGTTACAATGAACTGGTTGTGTTCAACCCATCCTGAGCTTCAGCACTATTGGTATGAGCAGATCCTGAAAACATCTTCTTCCCAGAGCTGTAGCTCTCGGAACCAAGGGAAAGAGTGCCGTCATGGCATGCAGAATTCACATGAGTGGGTGAATAATTCAGCTATTTCAACTATGCCATCTAGAACTTCCATCTCCAGTTTCAAATCATCCACAGGATACATATTTCAGTCCTTTCAGGCACTGAATTTGTGGAAATACAAATCCCACCGGGACAGAGGAATAATGCTGGAATAATGGGTACATTTATTTTCCTTTTCTGTGTGTTAGAGCAATTGTAACTCAGTGGCACTCCAGTGAAATACATATGCATCTAAAAACAGCGTCTGTGGAAAACAAATTAAAAACTAAATAAGCCACAGACTGTAACTGGAATCAGATAGATTTGGAAAGCAGAAAGGAATGCTGATGAATTTTATGCAGCTTTTCCCTTGCAAAACCAAGCACAGGGTATGAATGCTGGCCAAACACACTCATTGTGTTTCAGTAGATCCTCATGACTTAAGATCATGTGTTGTTTTCTAAAATGTCAAGTTCATATCTGGTTAGCAACACACATTGATCAGTGCACAAAAAGGACAGGTGTGGTGATGCTCCCAGTACCTAAAAATCAGTGGGATTTTTCTCCCTGCTCTTGGAATCAATTGGGGATGAGTAGGTATTTTTAATAAATCATTCATTAAAAAGAGTTCATTTATGAATTCAACAGAATTTGATAGATGGATCATTAACAAAACCAAACAACCAAAATACTCTTCCAATCTAATTCACAAAATTACCACAGGTTATTTTTTTTATCCAGTAGCCTATTGAACAAGACACTTGTGCCTACAAGTCATATATATTCTAAACCTAAATGTCTTGAATCTGCATTTGGTGCTACTCTATGTGACATTCTGAATCAGGCAGCTTGTACTTCTTTCCTTGAAACTATCAAAATTCAATGTAACTTGAGATAGATTTAATAATCTGATAACAAATATATGAATATGGAAGTGGTTATACCTAGATTTCATCAGCTCCTTTTTTTTCTGTAGAGTATTAATTTTTCCTGAAAATCACATGGTGCTCCCATTCAAGCTAAACCACTTTTTCATTGCAATAATATTTTGTTCCATAAAACTGTAAATAATTAAAAATACAGGTATTTAATTTTCTAAGGTGAATCCCTAATGAAAAAAAAGAAAACAAACCCTATGCTGTTTAATTCTGTCTTTTGAATTTAAAGTTCTTAATTATGTCAGGTATAAGACTTTGAATAATAATTTTTTGGTTTATGACTGCGTTTCTTTGCGAGTTTCATATGTTTGAAAAGCACAAAGAATACTCTGAGCATCAAGAAACCCGTGGAAAAATCTCTAATATATTTTGCTGCAATATAGTATACCCAGGTATCTCGTACAGCTAATATTGATTATCAGGCACGATTGTCTTTATGAAGACTTGACAGCAATTTCACTTCCCCTATCTGGTGCTGGATAGCTCTTGGAACCAAAAGACCAACTCCAGATGAATTTTTCTAACTAAATTGGAGTGGTGAACAAAGTCTGCTATTGCCTATCTTGCTGTTAAGTCAAGTCTTGGATATTTGCTTGGAAGGCTATATCTATTTTTAATAAAATTGAAGAGAAAAACTCCTGAAAAAAAAATTTTACTTGCATTCATTACAGGTTTTTGTCGCATCATTATAGTAATTTTGATTCTGATTTGATCTGAAATGAAATAAAAACTCTTGCTCCACTAAAGGATAAATTTAATTTTTATTAAAGGCTGAGTTATTGACACTGGTTAAAAAAAAAAAAAATAAAAAAAGGATCTCTTCCCAGCTTTCTGCAACTCTAGACTGTCTAGATTTGCAATAAATTAAACTGAAGAAGAAATTAAATCCAGTCTGTTTGTAAAAGGGGGTGCATTGCAGCAACCTGATGCAAGAGATGCTCACAATGACCACAGTGAGAAAAAACATTTTATGTACAAAAATATATTGGTACTCTTCACTCAACAAAACATTTAATACAAAATTTAAATCCAACCTAAGAAACTGGAATTCTGAGTTCAAAAAGCTAATTAGTCTTTGTATATATAACTGTTCACACCCCCCAAGGGAAGGACGTATTTTTAAGCGTGCTAGGGGATGGCAGGTGGTAGTTTTCACCTCTGTTATCAGCTGTGATCTGGAATGTTGACAGACAATTTCTGTAGGCCAGCCATTTTCCCCCTTTTCTTAATTGCTTAAGCTTTGTGAAATTATCTTTTATTTCTTTAAGAAATCAAGGTGTATTTTTTAGAGAAAACAGGCCTACATTTCTATAGGCTGAAGGAAAATCACAACACAAGACAGAGTACGAAGCAGTTCTTAATGCACCACGCAGGAACGTCCTCAGAAATCTTTCAGGATGAAGGAAAAAAAAAGCCAAAGAGTGGGAACAAAGAGAACAAGGAGATAGGAAAAGTTTAGTAGAGGCAGAATGTCCTTCTGGGGGAAATGACATATATCCTCATCTATCAACCATCTGATCAGCCTTACTTTTCTTTCCCATCTCCCCAGAGGGAAGCAGGAGATTTGCTCTGCTCAAGCCAGCAAGTTTTGCTGATAAGTAATGCTTACCTTGCCAGGGTCTTGCTGCTTACTGCTCTTGCTGCTTTAATGGTGCAGCTATTTATTTTGCTTTCACTGCAGGAAAACAAATATTTTGGCTGAATTTCTTCAATGTCTCTGTTTAATCACATTTAGAAAGCAAAAGAGAAATTACTAATGAAATTAATTTTCTCCTTACCAGGTCAAGGCAGAAGTAATCTCTTTCTAAGTCAGGTATTTCTTGGAGTTACAAAAAATCTTGCCTGCCCTCTTGTTACCAGAAGAGCTGAATGCAATGCTACACACTGGCACAATTTTTAAATTTGTCTGTCACAGCCAATGAGTATAGGCCTATGAGAGAGAACAGAGAAGGCAACTTCCAATACTTTGAGCTGCTTCTTTCTCATGCTACACCAAGTATATAATCTGAATGCACCTTCCAAAGCTCGAAAAAATGAGACTATTGCAAGGCTATTTTTTCTTTTTCTTTTAAATTTTTTGTGTGTGTTTAGCATGTATACATATATTTCAGAATTTAAAAAGAAATATTTAGCCATCAGCATTTTATTCTTCTTTATGAAATCTATGTCCCAGGAATGGCAGAATGCAGCACTTTTCACCACACATGTGGTTTACTTTCAGTCAAAGACACAGGTTACACATTAAAATTTATGGTAACATCATTGTGTTTTACCATGGTCAAAGACTACACATTATGCTGAAATATGAAATAAGTTTTTTATTTGTCTTTTAATGAGCAGGATAATGGATAGTAATTAAAGTGCCACAAACTCGTCTCAAGTGAGGGAATAATGATAATAATAAAGTACAAACTTTCAAAAAAGGATGTATGAAAGGACTAATTTTTAAAAAGATAAAAAAAACAAACAAAGCTAATAATTGTTCTTTGTTTTTCACTTCCTTGAGCTGTAACTACTTTATTAAGTAGAGACAAAGAAGAGATGTGAAAGTTAGAGAATTTTTAAATAGACATGGTCAAATTCAGCCTTGCTCCTGTGTTCTATTTCTTTCATGTCTTTAGGGTCTGGCCAAAATGTTCCTTTTATGCAAAGGAGACAAAACACACCCTTCTGAAAAACAGAGTTTAGGAACTGAAACCCCACCAAGACATAATTTGTTTCTTTTTATTTATTTATTTTTTTTAATTTCAGGGCCTTATCCTGGCCCTTAGCTATTAAATTATTTTTCTTGAATTATAAATGTGCATGGTTAAGACATGTATACATTTGTTGAAAAGAAATATATAAATAAAAAAAATGTAAGTATTTTATCTGTCAAAGTAGAAACTGGAATTCAGGGGAAAAATTCAATAGAAAACAACTAGAAAGTGTTGTTCAGAATTCAGTGCATTCAGCAAGGTGGAATTTGACCAAGTCTATTTAAAAATTCACTAACTTTCACATCTCTTCTTCATCTCTACTTAATAAAGTAATTACAGCTCAAGGAAGTAAAAAGGTCATTTCAAAAATAATTCATTTGCTATGAGCTCTTTATTTTTATTAAATTTCTTCTTTGTTATGAAGATTGAAAGAAATCTCAAGATTCTTGACTTTTGCCTATTTTTGAAGAATAAGACAAAGCCTTAATTATGTTGGATTTTGACATTTTATTCCAATCAGCACTCAAGTAAAAAAGTGTGTATTTTATTTTATGAGATGTTATCCAAACTAGTTAAATTTATTGAAATTTATTGAAAAGTTGAGGAAACTTTTTGTAGGAATAGTCTGTGTCTCAGCACTTTTCTCCAAAGTGAAACTATGAATGCATTTATGCAAAACTACACAAAAACTGCAAATATTGAAGAGTTCTTTCATTTTTTCGACACCTGCACATGCATTTTTTACATATATAGGTTCAGTATGCCCTTTGTAATTGTCCTTATACAAACCAATTTATTTGTTCCTATAAAAACAGGAAGATAGATAATCCCTGCCCTCTAGAGATTTCTGTGTAAATTAAAGTGCTATAACTCAGATGGTAGGAGATAATGTGTGAAAATAAAGGTAAAGAGTATTGGTAAATAAGTGGGTTTTGGATGACTTCTACTGCTAGAAACTACATTTTTAATTATAGTCTCATAAAATAGCCAAGGTTGGGAGTGACCTTGAAAGATTATTTGGACGTAATTTTGGTCAAAATGGGAAAGGCAGCCTAGACGATATTACCTAGCACCTGTTTGTTTCATCCAAACCTACCTTTCTTTCTTTCTTCCTTTCTTTCTTTCTTTCTTTCTTTCTTGGAGGGCTAAAATTATTTAAGGACAAATCTGAGATAGATCAACAGATGCTCTGGAATAATTCAGTGCTCTGGATACTGTTTATGCATTAAGAATGAAACTAGAAAATTTGAAAATGGAAGGCTGCAGAGAATCTAAATAGTCTACATTATTTGAACCATCATCAGGATACTGCTTTCCAAACACTGGTTCTATTATATGAAAAAAGGACAGATGTTCAATTTCAACAATAACAAAAATTCCCAGAACTCATATTATGGTTTTTTGGGCCAGAAAGTTCTTTTATTAAATTTTAAATAACAATTTTCCT
This sequence comes from Erpornis zantholeuca, assembly GCA_013400515.1. Lineage (NCBI taxonomy): Eukaryota > Metazoa > Chordata > Aves > Passeriformes > Timaliidae > Erpornis > Erpornis zantholeuca. The sequence continues at coordinate 3,654 of VZTN01026722.1, read as the reverse complement.
GTAATGTTATTGTATTAATTATTCCTTGAACTGTTGTACTTCTTAGAGCTCTAGAGAACTGTCATACGTTTCATTAAAGCTGCAGTGTAATTTGCCTTAAAATATTTAAGATTAATAAAAGCATCCTTGGCAATGAAAATGATTGAAAATGAAAAAATAATTTGAATGGCCTTGGATATGAACAGTGCATAACACATACTGAAGACTGGAAAAGAGAAAAAAACCTGAAGAATGCTTAAATGGTGACATTATTTCTTAAAAGTTTGTGTGTTGGTGCACTGTATCAGATTGTATTAAACTGCCTCTTCTTGTTTGATCAAAATAAAAAATCATTTGGCACCAGGAACTGTCTTAAATGACCTACATGGGTTTTGTATTCAGACTTTGAGTAACTTCATGCCTTAGTAACGAACAGGGGCATAAGTATCACTGGAATTTAAATGACAGCATTAATTTGTTTGGTGTTTAGCAGTGAGGGCATGTGAATAACATGAAAAGCTCCAGATAAGTGCAGGTAAAGCAGAAATACCCTGATTCTACCTCCATAGCTGGGGCCCGGGGAAGCATTGCTTATGACCTAAATGTTTCTAGAAAGATACCTTGCTAAACACGTTGCATCTGCTTTTAACGTTTCAGCACTAGCCACGAGAAGAAACTGCAAACCTTTATTTGTAGAAGGTAATTCTTTGGTTATACGCAGTGAAGATACGGAGGTACTTGTGCCCCTGGATAGATTTTAGGCAAAATGCCACATGACTTTGTAAAGTATGCTGAAAACATAGGGCAAGCAAATGATGCTCATAAAAGCTTCAGCTGGACTTCTAAATACTGATTCATACAAAATTCTTCTTGGAATTTAATATATTAATGGGATAGTAATCTTACCTGATTTCACCTAGGAGTTAATCTGCTAATCAAAGCTGTTCATGTAAAAACCTTTTATCTTTAATGGTGTGGGCACCATAGGCCCCTTTGGAGAGTGATTTGTCCCATCATGAGACGTGTGCTCCACACAATGGGAGAGATGCACCCATGGCAGGGGATAATTTCTCTCTATTGATGCAAGTGTGAGTTCCTAGTACATGGCAGCATGCTGTGCTTAATAATAGGTATAGCTGTTATCATACCAAAGCAAATAATGTACATTTATTGATTTAATAAGTATACCTAGAGGTATGTTCTATTTACATAGCACATTTCTCAAAGGAGAAAAGAAGGGTGGCTAATTTAAATGAGCAGTTACGCCTCCAAAATAAATTTTAAACCAAATTTTAAAAACGTCCACCAAATACATCTACCTAGCTTGACAATATTCTAGCTTGATAATTTTAATTATTCTAAGGAAATCGACTTTGTTTTTGTCCCTAGAAGACAAGAGTCTGACCAGTGTTGCAGGATAAATTCTTCTGCATTCTCTCAATGCATGACAAAATACTTCTTTACTTTAAAATATTCAGATCTTTTATTTTGTTGTTTTGTTTTGTTTTTTGTTTTTTGTTTTTTGTTTTTTGTTTTTTCCTTAGGAATGAAAAAGGGATTTATGAAGTAACAGAGAAAGAAGAAAAAAACATCTTATTTTTTTAGTGTGGTGGGTCACTTCAGAGAAAGGGAATAAGACTAGACCTTAATTTTAAAATGCTTAAGGATTTAATGCACTGATCGTTTCATGAAAAACACATAAGCATTTCTTGAATGGTATAATCCACTTGCTTGTTTCAGAACTTGAAACTGTGTAGTAACCATTGGCTATACTCACAATGCAAAATATTTATAGCTACTTGTACTCCATCTGAGTTCTTTGACAGCCACACATAAATAAGCATCAATTAAATTCAGAGCCAGGGTTTAACAGTACTGCCATTGGAGGTGGGCAAAAAAAGCTCAGTGACTGAGTCAACAAACCCAGAGCAATTCCCTACCCAAGGAGATCTATCTTGAGGATATATCAGACATTAAATTGCTCATTTGATTCCAGCCAGGTTTCAGATTTGTTTGACTTACAACATTTTCAGGTGAAGCTTTTCTGAGCTGTTTGTTCTTCTCAAGGTAAATCACCCTTGGCTCAGCACAGATTGCCCCTGCTAAGGGGAAATGAGGATTTTTTTTCCCCATGTGAGACAAAGAGCAGCAATGTCTCCAGCCCTTCCTCTCCATCCTGGGAAACAAAGCAATCATTTTTTGCTATTACACTTGCTATCAGCACAGCACAAGGCTTCCAGCTTCCCTTTTTCACCTCTCCCAGCTTACTA